>JAPPVO010000024.1:93209536-93749330 GCA_030407325.1 Camellia japonica
AAGTAGGCAACAAGAGGCTATAACATGAGGTATACAAAGCATTCACCAAACAGACAAAGACCCTTAATGAGATATGCCAAGGAGGTAAAAAATATGGCCATTTTTAGTTCTGATATGGCCTAAAACAGAAGCTAGATAAGCCTAAAAAGCATGCAAAAATGGGGGCCAAAAGAGGGGTATAATGATAAGTGCTACATGGAGGCCCCCAACAGTGTGAGCCCTTCTACAATGTTGTAGAGGGGCTCAAAATAATCCAACTCACAGTTATATTATGCTCAAAACAGATACACATAGGCAGTAGAAATATCATGCAAGATTATGGTATTTAAGAGGGTATTGAAGCAAGTACCAAATAGGGGGCTCAAACAGGGTTGAGCCCTTAAAAAACATGAAGAATGGCTCAAAAAAAAAAAATGACCCTTTCAGTTAGGGTCGGAGCCCAAAACATCAAGCAAATAGGCTAGAAGAATGGTGCAAAAAGTGCTACAAAAGAGGGAAAATGGTCTTACCCTTGAAGATCACTTCTTTGCACCTCTTGGACCAAGGAATGTTGCTTCAAGCCTCTGAAAAACCTCCTCCTTGCTGGCTGGAAATGATGGATGTGGTGATGAGTGGTGCTTAGTAGTGATGGAGAAAAAAGGTGCAAAAACTAGAGATTTTGAGAGGAAATGAGAGAGATATGTATCTATATGCTCAACCAATTTTTGCAACCCTCTAAACAAAGCTTGAGCTGCTGTTATGTAAGCAAGAATGGAGGAGAAAGGGAGGGAAAAAAAATGGGAGAAAAAAAAAAGGATTAAGTTTTTTCTCTTCTACAAAAGTCCCCGAAATCAGATATTTTGGGGGAAAAAGCTACACAGCTGTAAAGTACACAGCATGGGGATCATGGCCGACCACTTTTTGGGCTGCAAGTGGCCCGCCGGCCACCCCCTATGGCCGCCGGCCAAGGGTCAAAATGGGCCAATTGAATTAGTGGCCGGCCATATGAGATTAGTGTCCTCCCATGTGTGCTGAACATACCCCTGTGGTTCAAAATTGGAAACTGTAAAACAGGGAGAGAGAACAAGCCATTTTTAGGAGGGGTTCAAAAGGTTCAACAACAATTAGTGGCCGGCCATAGCATATTAGGGTCCTCCCATGTGTGTACAACACAAAATGTGGTTTGGTTTTTGGTTGAAGAAAATGCCCTAGGGTGGTCAAACATTGGCTCGGAAGTGAGAAAAACGGGCGCGGAGGGCGCCGGAGGAATATAACTGGTTGCTGAGACAATTGCTGGCCTTCCACCCTTCAGTGACCTTCCTGGTGATAAAAAGAGGTACCTTCCAAAAATGAACGAAAACCGATGCAAAACGAATGCTCGGGGGCCAAAAACGCAGTTCGGGGTCCCGAAAATAGGCTGTTAAGCACCGAAAGTGGCATTCGACCACGAAGTGGGTCTCTCAGACCTCAGTGTCCCTCAAAAGGGAGTAAATAAGATGCATGCCAAAAACCGGAGCAATCGGAGATGGTTAGGCGGTCCCGAACGAGGCACACGGCCTACGGTTCTGAAAATCGGGAACCGGGCTCCGAAATCGGCCAAAATGGCCTACGGCCACGAAATGTAGCCCACGGCCACTGAGAGATGGTCTACGGGACCTCTCCCTCCCTTCAGGAAGAGAAACAGAAAAAAACCGAGTCTGGTTCGCAAACCGAGGCAAGGTATAGAAGGGTTCGGAAGTCCGGAGGCAGGGCTCACGGCCGTGACTCTGAGACTTCTGAACGAGCAACAATATGCAACATCACCAAGCGCTCCATCGGTGACGTCTGAGTCTTAAGGTCGGTCAAAAATGCGATGTCTACACGAGGCTTTTCCAAAATAAGCCTTTTTTGCATGTATTTCCCAAAACTAGGCCAACTTCTGACGGAATTCCAAAACTAAGTTAAAGCGCCATTCCGATTCGCGCTTTTACTGTTAGGAGCACAAAAGTAGATGAACAGGAAAATCGCTATTGCAAATAGCGATTTTGATTAAGAACTCGCTCTTAAAATAGCGCTTATAGCGTTAATTTTTTTCCAGAAGAAAACGCTGTTAAGAACAGCGCTTTTAACAAAAAAAAAATTTCCAAAAAACGCTATTACTAATAGCGCTTTTAACAGAAATTTTTTGGAAAAAACGCTATTTCTAATAGCGAGTTCACTTAAATGAAAACGCTTTTTCAATCAGCGTTTTTAACAGCCCTTATTTACGAAGCCCCCCCTCATTTGCATACGTTTTTCAGACTTAGGTTTTTCGGCTCTTGCTCTCCTCTCGCTCTCAGCTCACTCTCATCTTTCAGCCTTTCCATCACTCACTCTCCATCTCTTCAGCTCACTCTCCATCTCTCAGCCTCTCCATCACTCACTCTCTATCACTCACTCTCCATCTCTCAGCTCAGCTCGGAGCTCTCTGCTGTCGGTCTCTGCTCTCTGCTCTCACTCTGTCTGTGCTCTCTCTCTCTCTCCATGGTATGACATTAACCCTAGTTTTATGTATTTAGTTTTTGTGTTTGTGAAAATGTGAATGTGTTGTATTTTTCTGTCAATGTTAGGGTTTTACATGTGAATTATTAAATGTGTTAGGGTTTTATCATTGTGGTTATGAAATTAGGGTTTGGAATTTTTTGAAATCAGAAATCAAGGTTGGAAATCAGAAATGCGAATATTTTGAATTTGTGGAATTTTTTGCTTTTGAATTTTGGATGTTGCTTGTGAATTGAATATGGTTATGAATGTTTATGCTTTATCAGTGTGGTTGTGGTTATGAAATTAGGGTTCGATATCAGATTGTTCACATTATTAGGATTGTTCAAATTAGGATGACATTTAGGGTTCACAATTAACGGTTCTAATGCTTTTGAATGTTTATGCTTTTGAATCATAAATCAGGTTTGGAATTTTTTAATTTTTTGAATTTTTTAAATAAATCATAAATATGAGAATTGAGAATGAGAATTGAAATTGGAATGATGAAATTCGTAAATCATAAATTCATATAATTGATAATTGTTAATGTCATATTATGAAATTCATATAATTGAGAATATGAGAATTGAAATTACGAAATGTTTATATTTTGAAATTTGAAATCAGAAATTGGAATTTTGAAAATTATGCTTGTGAATCAAAATGTCTATATTTTGAATATTGAATAAACCAACGTACATTTGTTGAATTGGAAATTGTTTTTTTTTTTGTGTTAAGAGGAATTAAAAGGAAAATTGGGTTTGAAATTAGGGTTTTAAAAGTAATTTTTTTAATTAAGAATTGCGATTAAAAAATCGAAAATTCATTATAATTGATAATTGTTAATGTCATATTATGAAATTCATGTAATTGAGAATTGTTGAATTCAAATTATGAAATGTCTATATTTGAAATTTGAAATCAGAAAATGGAATTTTGAAATGATGCTTGTGAGTTTTTTTTTTTTTTTTGCTTGTTAAGAGGAATGAAAAGGAAATTAGGGTTTGAAATATGGTTTTAAAAGTAATCTTGTTTAATTAAGAAAAATTAGAAAAAATTGAAATTCATATAATTCGTAATTGTTAATGTCATATTACGAAATTCATGTAATTGAGAATTGTTGAATTCGAATTATGAAATGTCTATATTTTGAAATTTGAAATCAGAAATTAGAATTTTGAAATTATGCTTGTGAATGAAAATGTCTATATTTTTTTAATCAAATTATGGTTCAGAAATTGTTAATGTCTAATTTCTACAAAATATAATTATTAAACAAAAAAATATTTAATTTTGAATGTATTTGATTAAAAAAATATTTAATTTTCTCTCCATGAAAAGATCATGTTCTCTCAAATAAAAGATCATTGTTCTCTGAAATATTTAATTTTGACTCTATTTTATTCAAAAGAAATATTTTTATTGGTTTCTCAAATATAATTTTGACTCTATTTTATTCAAAAGAATATTTTTATTGGTTTCTCAAAATATTTAATTTTGACTCTATTTGATTTAAATAAAAAAAATTGTTTAATTTCGTTGGGTTTATTTCACTATATTTGGGGTCAGGCACCCAAAATATGATTAAAAAAATTTAATGAGCTGAATTTGTAATACATATAATAGCATTGTAGTAGAAATTAAAATTTCCTCAGAAAACTGAAGAAAAAATTTGAAAAAGTTTTTGAAATGGGTATTGAACGAACTGACTTACCGCCTTTCCACTTTGTGATTGTCCACTACCATTGAAAAGGAAAATGTAAACATTATGTTTTAATAATTTTTATTTATCTATACTATTATTAAAAGCCAACATGAACTTTGGTGTGTCTTGAAGCCTCTCTTAAATTTTGTTTTTAATTTATCCTAAAATGGCCATAATTTCTTAAATAATATATTATTTTTACATTAATATCAATTTATATTTAAGGGTAATATGGTAAATTCAAACTAACCAATTCCACCACCCACGTTTCCAAACTGCACAGTAGTTTTAAATCAGTTTTAACATCTTCCAATACTGTTTTGAACGATTGAAATTTCGGGAGGGAGAGAGAGATCAGATCTGGTGTGAAGCAGAGGTTGGAGAATGAAAGGCTTTATCAACAATGGAGATTTCATAAAATCATCAACATTCCTACAGATTTCAGGTCTCATTTTCATATCACTCGCTTTGAAATCACACCCTAGAAACCCCAAAACTACAATGTAGAGTCTCATCGGAAGGGCGGAAAATATCTTCCCAATCTCTTCAAACCCAGGTCTTTTTCTGTGTCTATCTTCTATATATATATAGTATATCTCGCGAAACCCCTCTCTCCTCTTCCGAAACCCCTTCCCCCATCTCTCTCTCCCCCAATTTGAACAAAACCTTTGATCTCAACTCCCTCATCAACAACACTACCCAAACCCAACCCCTTTCCGATCCAACCCTACCTTCAATTCACCCACATCCCATCAAAACACTTCCTCCACCGCCGGAGACTTTGATCCGGGTGTTGTTGACAATTGGGGCAGTGATATTTTTTTTTCCCTTTTTCTTCAGGCATTTGAACACACTTGATGACCCTTTAGTTCGTGCGAAATGTATGAATACAAAGAAAACTCTTACAGAAGAAGTAGAGGTTGTGAAGCAGTTGGTTGCAGACTTCAGTTTAAAAAAATTAGTCGGTTGTTTGTTTTAATTTTGTGAGTGTATTTTTTTAAAAAAAAAAAAAATTTGTGTTCTTAATTGGTTTGTTTGGTTGATTAATTTTGTATGGGTGTGTTTAATTTTTGTTTTTTTGGTATGTTTTCAATAAAATCTTTGTGAGTATATTTCTATTTTATTGAGATAATGCAGAAATATATGAGAATTGTGTTATATATCATATTAAATACAGGAAAAAAATTATGCAATTGAATATATAAATTAAAAAAAAAATTAAATTGAATAAGGATGTATTAAAATTTTTATTAATTGAGTTTTCAAATAGTTTGCACACGCATCGCGTGTGCTCGGCCGCTAGTATTTGTATAATTAGAAGTCATTATTAGACTAGTTACAATGTATGCATGAAAAGAGTCTTAAATTATTTTAATGAAATGAATAACATCAAATAATATCACGTGTATCACTTATTCCATACTGCCCTAGCACCACTATGATGTCTATAAATACCCCAGTATGATGTTTGTTGAAGTCATAACAAAAGTTATATATATACAATTACTATTATTATTATTTTTTTGTGTTATTAACAATGTCTTCAAGAGGTGCAGGAAGTTCACGCGGGCAAAGAAATCCGAAAGTGTGGCTGCTACCTCCATTTACGTATGACTACAAGAGCGAAAAGTACTCGAGTCCGAAGGATTATTATGCTGGTATCCGAGCAGAATGGGCGTTCAGGGTAACGGAGCAAGAAGGATTGTATAATGATCTACGTAACTTGGGGCACCGGTACCTCATCGTCATTCATTGACCATGGCTAGACGAAATGTGAGTGACTATGAAAAAGCAGTTAGCAGCATTAAGAAGGAGAACAACAGAATGTTGATGCGGAGATGTTGACATTTCATGCTTCAGCTAGCCACTGAAATGGCAGAAGCAAGCAACAGAGATTTGACAATGGTTGAGCGAAATAATGTCTTAAACAATGAAAAATATCTCTCTGACTACTACATGTCAGATGAGGAATAAGAAATCAAACACCGTTATCTTTCATATGTTCGTTACTGGAGTGTAAGACAATGTTGTTGTTGGTCTAACGTACGGATGTATTTCAAGTATTTCTTTTATGAACCTGAAGTTTATGAAATAACTACATTTATAACTACACATTTATGAGTTCATGACTTTCTTTATTGAATTGCAATTAGTTAATGAATGTTCTGGATTAATGAATGGATTAATGTATGTTCAATTATGTGAATACTTAAAACAATAAAATAGATCAGGCAACTTGGAGAAAAGGTTCCCTTAACTGGGGCTGCTGAAATATGGATGAATTTACAATGAATTTCAATCTCCATCGGGAAAGAAGAAAGAGTCACCTTCCAATTCTTGAAAGTTCAGTAAAAATGATGACTCTGGTAATGAATGAGGGGTTGACAGAAAACTAAACTCGGTGAAACGAACTACCGGCTTCAATAGCACATAAAACATAACAGGTAGGTCGGTGAATAACTTCCCAAATGATAACAACAATTCAAATAGTCATACTTTTCAATGAAATACAAATAGTAGGTCGTAACATTGCGTAGCTAAGTGAAACACAACATTGGCTACATAAGCTTCATTTCTTCACACATTGAGTAGTCAAATCGTGGAGAGATTTGTCAGTATATGCAGATGGATTGTGAAGTCATGTGACCTGGTGCACAGGCTTTGGTTTTCTCGATTTGTTGCTCGATTTTTTATTACAGTGACAACTTATCTCTTATTGACATAGGTGGGATTCCCAACTCAGAAAGTCACATGGCAACAGTGAATTCACTGATTTACCTTACAGTCAGCATTGTTTTATTTTGTCTGTATATGCAGATGGATTGTCAAGTCATGTGAGTTGGTGCAGAGGCTTTGGTTTTCTCAATTTTTTGCTCGTATTTTTTATTGTAGTGACAACTCATCTGTTATTGACATATGTGGGATTCTCAACTCAGAAAGTCACATGGCAACAGTGAATTCACTGATTTACCTTACAGTCAGCATTGTTTATTTTGCCTGTATATGCAGATGGATTGTCAAGTCATGTGACTTGGTGCAGAGGCTTTGGTTTTCTCAATTTTTTGCTCGTATTTTTTATTGTAGTGACAACTCATCTGTTATTGATATATGTGGGATTCTCAACTCAGAAAGTCACATGGCAACAGTGAATTCACTGATTTACCTTACAGTCAGCATACCTTTATTTTGTCCTTATATGCAGATGGATTGTCAAGTCATGTGACTTGGTGCACATGCTTTGGTTTTCTCGATTTTTTGCTCGATTTTTTTTATTACAGTGACAACTCATCTGTTATTGATATATGTGGGATTCTCAACTTAGAAAGTCACATGGCAACAGTGAATTCACTGATTTACCTTACAGTCAGCATGCCTTTATTTTGTCCTTATATGCAGATGGATTGTGAAGTCATGTGACTTGGTGCACATGCTTTGGTTTTCTCAATTTTTTGCTCGACTTTTTTATTACAGTGACAACTCATCTCGTATTCATAGATGTGGGATTCTCAATTCATAAAGTCACATGGCAACAGTGAATTCACTGATTTACCTTACAGTCAGCATGTATTTATTTTGTCCGTATATACAGATGGATTGTCAAGTCACGTGACTTTGACCACAGTATTTGCTTTTCTCTGTTTTTTCAATCTACTGACAACTCATACCTTGTTCATATATGTGGGATTGTCATGCAGAGGCATCTTTCTAAAGTCCTTCATAACCAACTATATAAACGAGTAAAGGTGAAGACACAACCTTACAACTCATTTCGTCCTACGAAATTATCATTTATTTGCTTTAAAAAATTAGCATGGCTACATGGTTCATGGGAGGGAGTGGGAATCGCAGAGGTGGTAGGAACTTGCAAAGGGGTGAAAGTTCACGACAAGGAGGGGGAAGGGGAAGTGGCGATGCTGAAGATGAAACACCATTTCCTTTGTTAGATGCCTCTTGTGCTTATCATGATAGGTTTGGGAAGCGACATTTTGTCATGCCCAAGTACTATCGAGATCCATGTGGTTTGGTGGAGGATCCATCAGATAATCAAACAGGATATGGTTATGCAAACGCTAGACTTCTGAAGTGGCCCGCACTATTTATAGAGCGAGTGCAAAATGAAAGATTATGTCGGGAAAGACGACTGAAGGTGCCAAAAGCACGTTCTGTTGAGATCAAAAAGGAAGATCCTGAAATGTTGATCGACTATGTCAAAGACTACAACGTGAGATTTCTCAAATGGGCCGTAGGTTGGCCCGCAATATGCAGCTACTCATAGTTAAGAAGGATGTCTAGAAGAACAGAACAGAACCAGATGTTGCGGCTATCAAGGGTATCATGGAGGATCCTGAACTTGTCTCTGACACTGAGCTTTCGGATTGTTCAGACTCTGAGCCACCTGCCGATTTAAGCGCGAATTAGGTGTTATCAACAACTTACATTAATATTTAATGTCTGTGTTAGAGTAAGTATAACTGTTATGTTATGTTATGTTTATGCTTAAGTCTATGTTTATGTATTGTGTCTGTCAAATGTTACGGCTATTAATATGCAATATTAGGTCATGAATCAGGTGTTTGACTGTGTAACTGTTATGTTTATGTATTGTGTGTTCAGTTCAGGGTGTCCAGGATGTATGTAATGTGTGTTCAGTTCATGGTGTCCAGAATGTATTTTTGTGGGAGAATTATATCTGTACTACCTATGTAACTGAAAACTATTACATTTGCAACTTCAGTTATGTTGTTTTCATGCCTATATGAGTATTTAGAAAGTATTGACTTCAGCAATATTATGTATTAAGTATTATTACAAAAATGTTGACAAAATTTATTTTAGGAGCTCTCGCTGTGGCCTTCGTCTTCTTGGCCTACTCCGCGGTGGTCTTCGCGTCTCACCCTTCGTCGTTGCTCGTCGAGTTGCACAGTGTGTGGGTGTGCTTCGAACTGTAGAGCATGCATATCACATTCTAACCCATAACAAAGACGAAACAAAAAAATAAATTTTCTAAATGAAAACGGGTACAAAACGGTTTTACTAAACTGGTTTACTAAACTGGTTTTCTGAATTACATTCTCACCTTCTAACCCAAAAAAAGACAAAAGAATAAATATATATGTATGTTTAAATGAAAACGGCTTTCGTAAAGGCAAAATAATTTTCTAAATAAAACCTTCTAACCCAAAACAAAGATAAAAGAATAAATATATATGTATGTTTAAATGAAAACGACTTTCGTAAAGCCAAAATAATTTTCTAAATAACACCTTCTAACCCAAAACAAAGACAAAAGAAAAAAAAAATTACATGAAAACGATTTTAGTAAAGCCAAAAAAAAATTATTAATTACATTATCACCTTTTAACCCAAAACAAACACAAAACAATAAACAAAAAACAATTTACATGAAAACAACTTCAGTAAAGACGAAAAAAAAAATTGAATTACATTTTCTAAATCGAAACAAAGACAAAAGAAAAAATAAAAAATTTAACATGACAACGGCTTCAGTAAAGCCAAATAAATGAACATGATTGGCTTAATAATATCTAAATGAATATGATTTTAAAATTATATATATGAAAAATAGTATGTAAAATTAATATATGAAAAGAGGTTTTTTTTCATATTATGTAAAATTTATGAATTACACATTCTAAACCAAAACAAAAACAAAAGAAAAAAAACATATTTTAACATGACAATGGCTTTAGTAAAGCCAATTTCAATTTTATACAGTGTAAACATGTGGCCCATTTATGTTTTTTTCTTTTGTTTTATATTGTAAATAGCGTTTATTTCCAAAAAAGTTTCTGTTAAAAGCGCTATTAGAAATAGCGTTTTCTTCCAAAAAATTTTCTGTTAAAAGCGCTATTAGTAATAGCGTTTTTTTTTGAAAAAAATTTTGTGTTAAAAGCGCTGTTCTTAACAGCGTTTTCTTCTGGAAAAAAATTAACGCTATAAACGCTATTTGTAAGAGCGAGTTCTTAATCAAAATCGCTATTTGCAATAGCGATTTTCCTGTTCATCTACTTTTGCGCTCCTAACAGTAAAAGCGCGAATCGGAATGGCGCTTTAACTTAGTTTGTGAATTCCGTCAGAAGTTGGCATAGTTTGGAAATACAATGCAAAAAAGGCTTATTTTGGGAAAAGGCTCCAACATTTCAGTTTATTTTCCTGAAAATATACTAAATAAGAGATACCATTGCAATCTAAGCTACAAAAAAAGTGAAAATTTACTCGAGTAGGAAAAATTTATAATTATTAGAATAGATGACCTATTTAGAATTACACTACTCAAACTCTAAATTGCACATGGTATCAAAAAAACTAGTGATATCAGAAAATCTAAAATAAATTTCTTTTTTTATTTTTTTGGTATTGGAAGGGGGAAGAAGATAAGAAAATAAGGAAAACCAGCTATTTGTTTCCTTTTAGCTCTAAATATCGCTTCATTCTTCTATAGTGAAATTTCCCTAGTCCACTTATTCGTTGATTTTGTTTTGTTTCGTTTTTTTATTTTATAGCCTAGAGTTATGGTACACTTCTGTTTTAATTCTAGTGGCGGGATACATGTCAAACGCAGAGGTTGCCATTTCTGCCTTCTCGATTTGGTATGGATCGTTCTATATTTTTGTTTCTTTTCACTCTTCACTTAACCACAAATATTGCTCCTCCTAATTCCACGACTTTTGCAGCCTTAATATCAGCACTTGGGAATTTATGTTGTGCCTTGGCTTTCTCGGCGCTGCATGGTATGCCCTAATTATTTAATTATTTATTTATTTTATTATCTTATCCTTGTTTGATTTTTGATTTTTGATTTGTTATCTTTGGAAAAATAGTGTGCGGGTAGCGAACGAATTGGGAAGAGGAGATGCTAGAGCTGCAAAGTTTTCAATTAAAGTTATATTGTGTACTTCTGTTCTTCTGGGATTAATCTTCTTCGTTCTTTGTTTAATCTTCGGTCATGACATAGCGTACTTGTTTCCAAGCAACGAGGAAGTTGCAGCAACTGTTTCCGACCTATCTGTCCTTCTAGCTTTCACCATGTTGTTAAATAGCATTCAACCGGTACTCACAGGCAAGCGACTCTTTTTTGGATAATTCCGCTTTTGAAAATATAAAAAACCATATTACCAACGATTGAAAAGATTTAACTGTTGAAACCGTGCTAGCAGGGGTCGCAGTTGGTGCTGGTTTGCAAAGCATAGTCGCTGGTATTAACCTTTGTTGCTTTTATGTGATTGGGATTCCGATTGGAGTAGTTTGCTTGCATACGTGGCTGATCTTGAAGTTAAGGTAAAATAACTGGGTGGTAATGCAAGTTATTGCACTAGCCTTCATGGTATGGAGAACCGATTGGATGAACAGGTAAATAAAACAAGTCCAATTAAATTGCAAAAACAAATTAAGAATGAACTTAGTTTTTGTACTTAGATTAAAAAGAAAATTAAATTAAATTTTTTGATCTTTGTGTTACAGGTGAATAAGGCATCTGAACGCCTTGGCCGATTTTTGAAACCCTCTGAGGAATCCGATGAAGTTCTCAATCACTCTTGAAATTGAAGAACTAATAAAGACTTTTCGAGTAAATGAACCACAAGCATGCTTCAAATTTAATTTTGAATTCAGATGTTAGAAATTTGAGTCTAATTATTTTACTTTATTATTTTTATGATCCATACAACTGAGAGCATTTCACATTGTCATGCAATGGCAGCTTCATTTTGATCCTCCTTGAAAGTTGTCATTCGTTTCCGGTCTAGAAAATGGAAACTGAAGGCTCGAAAGTTTTGATTTCAACGTGATACAGGGGTATGGAAGAACTCTCGAGCCTGAGACTTGGGTAGGATTGTTTGTTTGCTTGTAATTTAACGATGTGACTGAAGAGTTTTTTTTGATCGGCAAAAAAGAACTTTATTGATGGAATAACACAAGAACAAAAGAACATAGCGAAATTACATCAATAAAGAGAAAAAAAGAGAAGGTGCAAAGGCATCACAATGGGCTAAATCATCCCAACGAGGTTGGCACCATTTAGCACATCCTATCATTTGCTAGCACCCCCAGAGTTGGTGAGAGACCAACGAGAACGACCAAGATATCACTGCAAGCAAACACAGAAGAGCATAGCAGATCAGCAACCAAACTGATACACCATATCAGCCACTCTGTAGAGGGAACCCTATATAGAGCACTTCTTTGTCATACAAACCCAGCTGCTCTGCTACACCAAGCCTAACAGAACAATCCATTCCAGAACAAAACAGATCCATCTTCCACCCAGCAGCAAAAACCCAGCAGGCCTCTAGCCACTTCAATCCATTTTCCAGATGCAGACCACCCTAACTACCAGCACTAACATCTAAAGCATACAGCTGAAAGCTTGGCTGAGTACACCATGAGGTAATACATCACTAGGACAGCATCTCCCCCCACAAAACCAAGTCAATAGCAGCATTCCATGACTGGTGCATCAGTATAGCAGCAATCCATTTCTGATGCAGCAAGCCTAACAGAACAGATCCATTCCAGAACAAAACAGATCCATCTTCCACCCAGCATCAAAAACCCAGCAGGCCTCTAGCCAATTCAATCCATTTTCCAGATGCAGACCACCTCACTACCAGCACTAACATCTGAACCATACAGCTGAAAGCTTGACTGAGTACACCATGAGGTAGAGGAAATACATCACTAGGACAGCATCTCCCCCCACAAAACCAAAGCAATAGCTGCATTTCATTTCTGGTGCATCAGTATAGCAGCATCCATTTCTGATGCATCAGACCTGCAATTATCTCCAGACACACCAGGGGCCACCCATACACCATGACCCTTTACCAAGAAGCTTACCCAACTGAGCAGAAGCACACTCAAGACCTAATAACATCACCAAGCCAGAAATGCAACCAGATTAGCAGATGAGCAGCATAACAGATGAGCAAATAAGCAGAAGCACACCTCCAACCCACAGATGAGCTACCAGCTTAGCAGACAGCAGAACATACAGGAGCTCTGACAGAAAATTCCTCCCTTAAACAGATTACAAAACCAGATTGCACCAGCTATGCTTGCAGAATGCTTAAACTTATCCAAGGCAGGGCAGACCACAAGGGATTGCCACACTAAGGATGGCCAGCAGGCCAGACAGACACCCTTAACACAGCCAACAGCAAATAACAGACACCCCCATTACACTGTATAACACACCTGCTGCAAGTTTGTGATAATATCATGCACAGAGTAAGGCATATCCTTCAGCCTGTACTTAGTCCATAGAGCCACTCGAACCTTTACCAATTCCTCCAGATTCGCAACATTAGATTGAGAATTATTAAACAAACAATTATTCCTTAGATCCCATACTGACCATAAAACAGCATAGGAACAATTCTCCACAACCTCTTTACCTTCTTCTTCACCTTATGACCAGCCCACCAACTAAGCAACAACTGGACTGATTCAGGAATGGCCCAGCACACACCCCACCAGTCCATAATCCCTGACCACACTCTCCAAGTACAACTGCAGTGAAGCAATACATGACTCTGAGTCTCCACCTCTGTCTTGCAAAAGATACAGAGAGTGACTGAAGAGTTTGTTGTAATGTTTTTATGACATTTTCATTTTGCAAAGGTTTTAGTTTGTGAATCAAATTTCTCAAGCCTTGAGTATGCATTTACTAGTTTGTAGTTGTTTGAAAATTTCATAGATAATGAGTATTATTGTGCCAAAATCAACTTATATGTCATAATTGATATATATCTTCTTCTTTTTTTTATAATTTCTTTTTTTTTTCTTTCAAAGTTTGACTGCTAAGTTTCTTTTATGCCAATCATGAGCATCAAATTTTAAGCTAATCGAATATTAAAAGCTAAACCAACTGATACTAATCTAATTGATCATGACTCGTGTACGTCTGTAGGAAGTTCAAGTAAAGAGTTCAAATCTTATCATAGGATTGACTGGTTTTCCCATGATATAGCCTATAATAAATAAATAAAACAAAAACTCTCATATATGTTCATATTTCTTAGTGTAATTAATTATTATAATTTGGAGGACTAAATAAATGAGATAGTTTTTTCCTCTCCGATTAACCTACATTTTTGGAATGTTTGATTCTGATAATCAATTTAATAGTTTGGAATGTTTGATTCTGACAATCAATTTTGTAAATAAGATTAACCTATAGTCTTAATTTTCCATATTACTATAACTTCCTCCCTTTTTGAGCTTCCTACATGTTCCTCATATAACAACTTCTCAAAATAGTTCTTTTACCTCTCCACAGATTTTGTAGAAAATGTAGTAACGATCATCAGGAAATGTGATAAGGTTATGTTAGTTAAATTAGTTATTGAAGAGAATATAGTAAATGTTATTAGTGCATATGTCCTCTAAGTGGGATTAGATGACCATACTAAGAGAGAATTTTGGGACCAAATGGATGAGGTATTACATGAGATACCCGCAGAAGAGAACCATGTTATAGGTGGAGATTGCAATGGCCATGTGGAAGTAGATAAATTAGATTATGAGATGGTGCATGGCGGATATGATTTTGGTGATAAAAATGAGGCTGGAGAGAGTATTTTAGATTTTGCTTTGACTTTTGACTTGGTAATGGCCAATAATATGTATAAGAAAAGAGATAAACATCTTATAACCTTTAAGAGTGGGTCAAATAGGAGCCAGATAGATTACTTCTAGTAAGAAAAGTAGAGTGTCTAATGTGCAGTAACTGTAAGGTAATTATTGAGAGAGCCTGATGTCTCAACATAGGATTTTGATACTAGATTTATGCATTAAAGGGCAATACCAAGCTAGGAAGGATAGTGGGTGTCGTAGAATGAGATGGTGGAACTTAAAAGGGGATAAATTATAAATAATTAAGAATAGAATGGATGAAGAAGGTACCTTAGGCTTGGAAGATGATATGCTAATACTATGCGGAATTCGATGGCCAATTGTATGGGGAGAATCTCAAGAGAAGTCCTTAGAGACTAGAAATGTAACAACCCCGATCTGTGATTAACTGATTAACCATGATTAATTATGCCTAATAAGTAATCAAGATAAAATCCCTGAGTTAATTGCATGTGTTATGTGCTATATGAGTTTCTATCTATCTATCGTAGGAATATATGTTTCTGTTTCTGTTTTGCACTGTGAATTGAAAGTCTTATCGGCATTCGATCGCGAAATTGACTTGAATTACGTGTTAGTTGAAATTTTTGGAACTCTATGGTAGGTTTAATTAATATTCGGTTCGGAACAATTAAATTAGAATAAATTAATGCTCATTAGATTAGTGGTAAACTAATTAATTAATTTCTTTAACCAAGCATATTTAAGGCCACCTCAATATCCCATATAGACTTTTGCACTCTCATTTCCTCTTGCTTGAGTAAAGAGAGAGAGAGAAAGGGAGAAGTGACTTCAAACAGAGGAATTGCTTGAGAATTTGGAGATTTGGCTAGGAACTTCAATCAATTAACTCTAGAGAGAGCATAGTTGAGCATCTAAGGTAAGAAATCCAACCCTTAGTTGTGTAATTGAATTAGTTTTGTAAGAATTCTAGTGAAAGAGGTGGAATAGCATGAGAATTGAGCTAGGATTATAGAATTGTAACCCAAATCATGCATGCATGCATATATCATGGCATTTTGAGTAGATTTCAAAAGAATTATCACGTGCATGTGTCTATCTTGACTTGGTTTTGAGAATTCATCACATTTCTTACCATTTGACCTTAATTAATCATATTTTGGAAAGCCTTAGTTCAAAGTAATTCATGCATGTCATGTTCATGGCATATTCATAAATTATAAGTTGGAGTTTTGATCAATTAACATGCTTTTGGGCCTTGATTTAGTGAAATGATCTTCAAACTATGGTATTTTACAAGTTTCTAAATTTTTTTTGAAGTTTTGGCCTAGAAAGATGAGTTTTAAGGTGTGTAATTCGAGTTTGGAGCTTGGGAGTGCAATCTTGAAATTCCAAGAGCGGCTCTGTGATCTTACACCTGCGCTCGAGCGACCAGAAGTCCGCTCGAATGTGAACTACGAGCTCCTAGAAGTTTCATGTTTTTATAGACCGTTTGAGCGACAAAAGTTGCGCTCGAGCGAGGACCTGAGTCTCATGCTCCAGCGACCGTCGAGCATGAAAATCACACAACCAGTACTTTTTCAAAGTTTGTAGACCACTCGAGCGAAGGAAGTTGCGCTCAAACGGGACCTCTGTTTTCAGCAAATTTTGTTAAGGGTTCCAAAGTGCATTTTGGCATCCACATTGCATCCTAGGCATTCCTAGGCCATGATTAAGACTCAATAAGAGATTAAGACTTAGAAACACACTAGGAGTGAAACGAAAGAAGTTAAGTACCAACCAAGTGTGTGTTTCATTATGTGTGTGTAGGTCACGCACCACAAGTTATTTGATTTATCTATTCTGCAAGTGGAGCCATCCGTGAGTAATAACCTTGTAAAGCTATGTTTATGTCTAAGTAATTTCTTATATGATATGATATGACAAGAAATGCTCTGTTTATGAAATGTTATATTATGTCCAATGAATGAATGTCCAATTTCTGACAAGTATTCGTGGCATCCTTAGAACAAGGACCTTGCCTAGGGGTAATAACACCGTGGTTTATAAGCAAGGCCCTTGCCCAGGGGTAATAATACCGTGGTCTCATGGCCCTTCTCGGGGGTAACAATGTCGTAGCTCAAGTATATTATAAGTTCCCAGTACCGGAGGTTCCTTACGGAACTGACAAGCATGATAACGCTACTGGATGTACCATGTATGTTGAAGCATGAACTTTAATTTCTGTATGAAGTTGAACAAGAAAATGAATATAAATCTATTTCTGTTATGAACTCTGGTTTCCGATTTTGTTATGGACATCATTCATTTAAACCCTTTACTTTGTTATTATTCACTGAGCTTCCGCTCATTATTTATATTATGTATGTAGGTGAGCAGGCGCATGACCAGGCTTAAGCTGCTGCTTGGAGTTTTGGGTCAGCCAGCCACTATGCCTCCCGGGGAGGTTCCCTTTTGAAATGTTTAGTTTTGTAACCTTGTTACATATGTTTTGCTTATCTGTACATTGGGCTAAGTTCCCTTTTGGCATTATATGTGTATTTGGGTGACGTAAGAGTAATGTATTTATGACGTCACATATATATAGATATTGTTTTGAAGTTTTCTGTCTCATATACGTTAAAACAGTTCCATGGACATTATATATATTTGCTTCTACAGCCCCTTATTATGTTTCATTATGTTAAGAGGCCTTTGGAAATCCAAGGATCACTGACTGGTTACGACGCTAAACCTATAAGGACGGGTTTGGGTTGTGACAAAGTGGTATCAAAACATGCGTTATACCGCACACATGAGTCCATGTGAGCTATAGGATGTCTTAGTGAGAGTTAAGGGCATTCGATCTACATATGTGAGTGTGTATTAATTTCTGTGCATGAGAAAACTGTATCAGAACATGAACACATGAAATTAAAACGAATGAACTGTGTGTGAATGTTCCAAACACTGTGAAAAGAACTATTTGCCTGTGTTTATTATTCTTTTATTTACCTATAGCTAATGGAGAATGCAAGAAGTAATGATACAAGTGAATCCTCAGAGGCTCGCATGAGCCGAATGGAACAAATGATTACCGCTCTAACTGAAGCAATAGCACAGTAACAAAGACAACAACCGATGCCTCCTCCGCCCCCTCTGGTCCAAGTTGAGTTGGATAATAATGACATCATCAATCTAAGGTAGAAATTCATGAAGATGAAACTGCCAACTTTCTTAGGTGGTATTGAACCGTTGAAAGCGGAGACATAGCTACTTGAAATGGAGAAGTTATTTGAAGTGTTCCCCTGTACTGAGACTCAGAAGGTTTTATTGGCCACCTAAACTCTTAAAGATGAAGCTCGGAGATGGTGGTTATTGATCTGAAATAGCAATGGGAATATGACCTGGGCTCAATTCAATGAGATCTTCTACAACAAGTACTTTCCCCAATGCTTTAGAGACCAAAAAGTTTCTGAATTCCAAGAACTTAAGCAAAGGAAGATGTCTGTAGTTGAGTACGAGGCTAAGTTCACCGAGTTGGCTAGATTTGCTCCTCTTATGGTGGACACAGATTATAAGAAAGCACGAAATTGTGAGGGAGGACTAGATCTAGAAGTAAATAATCGAGTAGGCGTCTTGAAATTCCCTACTTATGTGGAAGTGCTTAATAGGGCATTGATGGCAGATGCCATACTAGTAGCAAAGAAACAAGCTACAACTCCAATAACTGAATGGAGAGGTAAAAGGGCCGGATTCAATTTCAAGAAGGGCCGATCATTTTCGAAGAAGCAAAATACTGGATTGTCAAGTAGCTCAAGCCAAAGCAGTGGGTTTGTGCCAGTTTGTTCGAAATGTGGAAGGAAACATAGGGGCATGTGTCACCGCGTATCTGGTGCTTGTTTTCGATGTGGCAAGATAGGCCACATGATTAGAGATTGCCTGATGAGACTCGATATGACTACCCGACCTGTGGCAAGTTCAGCCGGATCTACTCCTGCACCAAGAACCAACATGAGGGCCAATACTAGAGGAGAAACTTTGAGACAAGGCCGGGTTTTGCATTAGTACCTGAGATGTACAGAATACTGAGTCAGTGGTGTCAGGTATAATCTTTATCTATGCTCAAAATGCCTATGTGCTGATTGATTCTGGTTTTACGCATTCATTTGTATCGCATGCTTTTTATCAAATATTAACTAGACCATTAGAACCTATGAACTATTTACTATCTATGTCTACACCGTCTGGGGGTTCTATGATATGTGCTTATGTTTATCTGGCATGTGATATCATGATTGGTGATATGACATTGTATGTTAATTTGTTGCCCCTGAGCATTGATCATTTTGATTGTATTATAGGTATGGATTGGTTGACTAAGTACTGCGTTACCATTGACTGTGCGAGTAAATCTGTTGTGTTTAGACCACCAAGTACGCCCGAGTTTGTTTTTACTGGAAATGGGGTAGTTACTCCGCCATACTTGATTTCATTTATGAAAGCCAGGAAATTATTAAGAACAGGCTATCGGGGCCACTTGGGTTGTGTGTTGACTGTGTCTTCGGACAGTGTAAGTGTGGAAAATATTCCCATGGTCTGTGAATTTTCTGATGTATTTTCCACTGACCTACCTGGGGAGTTAATTGATAGGGAACTTGAGTTCTCCATTGATGCAGTACCCGGGACACAACCAATTTTTAAAACCCTATACAGAATGTCCACCTCTGAATTGAAAGAATTGAAAACTTAATTTCAGGAACTGTTAGACAAGAAGTTTATTCGCCCAAGCACTTCACCTTGGGGTGCTCCAGTGTTATTTTTCAAAAAGAAAGACTGGTCTTTGTGGCTATGTATTGATTACCGTGAATTAAACAAAGTAACCATCAAGAACAAGTACCTACTACCCGAATAAATGACTGTTTGATCAACTTCAAGGAGCACAGGTGTTCTCTAAGATAGACCTTAGATCCAGATATCAGCAGCTAAAGGTGAAAGCAGAAGACATTGAGAAAACCGCTTTCCGAACTAGATACGGACATTATGAATTCTTAGTCATACCATTTGGGTAACTAATGCACCTGCAGCATTCATGGACTTAATGAATAGAATGTTCAAACAATTCCTTGATGAGTTTATTGTTGTGTTCATCGATGATATATTAATTTATTCTAAAAGCAGGGAAAAACATGAAAATCGTCTGACAATTGCTTTACAGATCCTAAGGGAAAAGAAGTTATATGCAAAATTTTCCGAATGTGAATTTTGGCTTGATGGTATGGCATTTCTGGGGCATGTAATCGACAAGGATGGTATCTCCGTTGACCCACAGAAAATTGAAGCTATTGTGGACTGGCCTAGACTGACAAATGTATCAGAAGTTCGAAGTTTTCTGGGATTTGCAGGCTATTATCGCATATTTGTAAAAGATTTTTCCAAACTTGCTTTGCCACTCACTCAATTGACACAGAAAGCTACACCATTTGTTTAGACTGATCAAAGAGAGACTGCCTTCCAAGAGTTAAAGACCAGGTTAGTAACTGCACCAATTTTGACTTTGCCTAATGGTACTGATGGATTTCAAATTTACAGTGATGCTTCCTACAAAGGCTTGGGGTGTGTGTTGATGCAAAATGAAAAAGTAATTACTTATGCTTCTCGACAACTCCGCCCTCATGAAAAGAATTATCCAACCCATGACCTTGAATTAACCGCTGTGGTATTTGCTTTAAAAATTTGGCGACATTATTTATACGGTGTGACTTGTGAAGTGTACACTGATCATAAAAGCCTTAAATATTTCTTCACCCAAAAGGAACTGAATATGAGATAGAGACGATGGCTTGAGTTGATCAAGGATTACGACTTGCAAATCTTGTACCATCCGGGAAAAGCCAATATCATTGCAGATGTCTTGAGCCAAAAATCCATGAGTAATTTGTCATGTTTACTCACCGGTCAGAAGGAGTTAATATGTGACCTAGAAAGGAATGAGATTGAAATTGTGCTACGTGAACAAGGCGGGATCTTAGCCGTCATTTCTGCTCAACCTGAAATCATTGAAGAGATTAAAGAGAAACGACTTGAAGATGAATTCTTGAAGAAAATTTTCGATGAAATTGACTCAAAATCGAGACTTGGGTTCATGATTGAAAATGATGTATTAAAATTTTAGAATAGATTTTGCGAACCAGATTGTTCTGGTTTAAGGAAACGCGTTATGACCGAGGCTCACAATTCAAAATTTGCTATGCATCCGGGAAATACAAAGATGTACCATGACATGAAACAGAATTTCTGGTGGCTTGGAATGAAGAAGAGCATTGCTAACTTTGTAACTAGAAGTTTGCACTGCCAACAAGTTAAAGCTGAACATCAACGACCTGCTGGATTGCTACAGCCGCTCCCAGTACCAGAATGGAAATGAGAGCATATCACCATGGACTTCATTGTGAGTTTGCCTCGCTCTTCTCGAGGTATGGATTCTATTTGGGTCATTGTTGACCGATTGACTAAGTCTGCTCATTTTCTGCCTGTTAAAACTATTTATAATGCGGACAAGTTGGCTAATATTTATATAAATGAGATTGTGAGATTGCATGGTGTGCCAGTATCTATTGTATCTGATAGAGATTTGAAGTTTACGTCGAGGTTTTGGCAAAGTTTACGACAGGCTTTGGGAACTGAACTACGACTGAATAGTGCCTATCACCCATAGAAGACGGCCAATCTGAACAAACCAATCAAACTTTAGAAGATATGTTACGGATGTGTGCCCTAGATTTCCAAGGAAATTGGGAAACCTACTTACCGCTGCCCGAGTTTGTGTATAACAACAGCTACCATTCGAGTATCGATATGGCTCCATATGAAGCTTTGTATGGTAGGAAGTGTCATTCTCCGATTTGTTGGGCTGAAGTAGGTGAAAGACCGTTGTTAGGACCGGAGCTTGTGCAAGAAACAACTGAAAAGGTGAAATTGATCCATCAACGTCTGAAAACTGTATAAAAATGCCGAAAGAGTTACGTCGATGTCCGAAGGCGTGATAGAGAATATGAAGTCGTAGATAATGTGTTTATCAAAGTGACTCCAATGAAAGGCCAGACACGATTTGGGGAAAAAGAAAAGCTAGCACCAAGATACATTAGCCCATATGAAGTTTTAGAGAAAATCAACTCAGTAACATACCAAGTGGTTTTACCTCTAGTAATGGAACATATGCACAATGTTTTTTACATCTCTACGCTTCAGGATTATTTGAGAGATCCATTACATGTGATTGAGCCGACACACGTACTGCTAAAGGATAACTACACGTATGAAGAACGGCCAATCCAAATTATTAACCGAAGAATCAAAAGACTGAGGAACAAAGAGATCCCATTAGTAAAGGTTGATTGGCAAAACCACGGAGGGACCTATGCGACTTGGGAGATGGAAGAAGATATGATAAGGAGGTACCCTAATTTTTTTTTTTTTTTTTGGATTCGATGATTCTCCAAAATGAAGGCGATTTGAGTTTGGAGGACCAAACTGTAATAACCCTCACCACTGATTACCGATTTCCTACCGAATACTGATAAACTGAGACTGATTATGATAATTAATGAATCAACTGAAATACTGAATCGACTGACTGGAATCTGGAACTGACTTGACTGAGTATATCTAATTAATTGCATATCTATCTGTTTGTCGTTTAATTATCTGTTTGTATTTTTATGTTTAAACTGTTAATTGAAGGCCTTATCGGCGGCCGAACCCGAAATCGATTAGTGTTTTGGTGATCATCATAATTTATGTGATTTTATGGTGTAACTATCTGAAAATTGAGTTGGTATGATTAAATTAGATTAATTGTTGGTAATTTGCATCATTAGGCTTATTTACAATCATGCCATTGTTAGTGGGCCATTATACCAACATAGAGGGACTTAGTCTTGCATTTGATCAACACTTTCTTCAACCTATTTTGAGTGTATAACCGACCTTAGAGAGAGAGAGAACTTGAGGAGTTGATTTCATTTCAATTTTGTTTGTAAATTGCTTGGTAATTGAAGGAATTGGAACATAGGTTGCAAATTAAGCTTCCTCACCTTGTAATTGAAGCTTTAGGTAAGGAATTTAACCTCTCATTGTTGTGTTTAAGCTTGTTCATGCCTAGTTCTTGTATCCTTAGTGATTTGAGCCTTGAATTGGTCCATATATGTCAAATTGGAGCCTAGCTCATGCATGCATGCCTTTAATTTGAAGTTTTGAAGTTGTCCTTCATAAAATGATACATGCATGTTCATAATTTTGCAACAGTCCATGTTTTTAACTTGTTTTTGAAACAATTGGCTCACTAGAGCATCAAATTGAAGCTTTGAAATGATTTGAATTCATGCATGTTTGCATGTTCTTCATATTCATGAAATTGGTTCGAAATTGAATTTGAATTAAACACCTTTGGGCTTTGATTTCACAAATTAAGTTTTGAATTATGTTATTCTATGTGTTTACAAATGTTTTCCAGAAATTTGGCCCAAGAGGATCGAATTTAGTGCATTTAAACTTGATTTTGAGCTTGGGACTCAAGTCTGGAATTTCCAGATTTTGGTCGTCCGCTTGAGCGGGGGAAGTTCCGCTCGAGCGGGAAAATCGAGCTCCCAGCATCTTGCACTGTGCATCAGTCAGCTCGAGCGGAGTATTGGGCGCCCGAGCGGAGGACTGGTGACACGCTCGAGCGGGTGTCGAGCGTGAATTTCACCTATCTAGTACTTTTTGGTCCGCTCGAGCGGGAAAGTTTACGCTCGAGCGGGGACCTTTATTGCATGTCCGCTCGAGCGGGGAAACCTGTGCTCGAGCGGGACTCTGTTTTCTGAAATTTTGAAAGTATTTCTGAGTACATCTTTGCATCCTCATCCCATCCTAGGCATTCTTAGGCCTAGTTTAAGACATCTTAATGAGGATATAGATGTAGAACACACCGAGGCATATTAGGGATTAAGTTATTATCTTTCCCAACTGTGTAGCTTAGTGTGTGTTCATTCTGTACTTTTAGGGTTGGCATTCGAGGAGACTCTCTAGCCTACTGTAGCCCAGAGACTCTGTGAGTAACAAATTGTGTAAAGATATGTTCAAAATGATTATCTTCTGAATACTGAACTGAACTGTTTACTGAACTGATATTGTTTACTGAATGAATGCATGTCCTATATTCTGAACTATACTGTGGCATCCTTAGCACCTACTGTTTACTGTTACTGTTACAGAGATCTCTGTCGGCTCCCTCGTGGAACCACTACTGTTTTACTGATTGATGGCCATCACTTACTGTTCGGTCTTTTAAGACCTACTGTTTACTGTTATGCTAATGAATGTACCACATATGACCGTTTACTGTACTGAACAACTGATATACTGATTTAATGAACTGTTTTCATTACTGTAAGGACATTCATCTAAACCTCTTTACGCATTATGTTATTCACTGGGCTTAGCTCACTGCTCATATATATATATATGTAGGTGTACAGCACCAGACCAATGCTAGAAGCGTCGGGGTAAACTCCAGTTTTGTCAAGCCAACCACTGTGCCTCACTGCGAGGTTCCGAGCCTGCCGAGCTAAGGCTTAGGGGTGTTTTTATTTCCCCGTCTGTCTCTGCACCGTTTTGTAATATTGTATAGACTGTGCTGTACTGACTTAATAGGGTTTTGGGTCCCTGCTCTGAATGGTTGTATATAATGTACATATTGTTTTGTCACTGCTTGTACAAATATATGAAAAATCCTTTTGCATACAGACTGTCACAGCTCATTGGACATTGTTTATTTACTGTAATGGCTTATGCCGTGCCCCTCTACTCTGTATTACTGTCAAGCAGGCCTTCAGTAATCTCGGATTACTGGCCGGTTACGGTGCTAAAGCCATAGGGGCGGGTTTGGGTCGTGACATACCTGGGACCTTTATTGCATGTCCGCTCGAGCGGGGAAACCTGCGCTCCAGCGGGACTCTGTTTTTCTGAAATTTTGAAAGTGTTTTCTGAGTACATCTTTGCATCCTCATCCCATCCTAGGCATTCTTAGGCCTAGTTTAAGACATCTTAATGAGGATATAGATGTAGAACACACCGAGGCAATTAGGGATTAAGTTATTATCTTTCCCAACTGTGTAGCTTAGTGTGTGTTCATTCTGTACTGTTAGGGTTGGCATTTCGAGGAGACGCTCTAGCTACTGTAGCCCAGAACTCTGTGAGTAACAATTGTGTAAAGATATGTTCAAAATGATTATTTCTGAATACTGAACTGAACTGTTTACTGAACTGATATTGTTTACTGAATGAATGTATGTCCTATATTCTGAACTGTACTGTGGCATCCTTAGCACCTACTGTTTACTGTTACTGTTACAGAGATCTCTGTCGGTTCCCTCGTGGAACCACTACTGTTTACTGATTGATGGCCATCATTACTGTTCGGTCTTTTAAGACCTACTGTTTACTGTTATGCTAATGGATGTACCACATATGACTGTTTACTGTACTGAACAACTGATATACTGATTTAATGAACTGTTTTCATTACTGTAAGGACATTCATTCTAAACCTCTTTACGCATTATGTTATTCACTGGGCTTTAGCTCACTGCTCATATATATATGTAGGTGTACAGGCACCGGACCAATGCTAGAAGCGTCGGGGTAAACTCCAGTTTTGTCAAGCCAACCACTGTGCCTCACTGCGAGGTTCCGAGCCTGCCAAGCTAGGCTTAGGGGTGTTTTTATTTCCCCGTCTGTCTCTGTACCTTTTGTAATACTGTATAGACTGTGTACTGTACTGTTAATAGGGATTAGTCCCTGTCTGAATGGTTGTATATAATGTACATACTGTTTTGTCTGCTGCAAATATATGAAAAAGTCTTTTTGCATACAGACTGTCACAGCTCATTGGACATTGTTTATTTACTGTATTGGCTTCCGCCATGCCCCTGTACTCTGTTTTACTGTATTACTGTTAAGCAGGCCTTCGGTAATCTCGGATTACTGGCCGGTTACGGTGCTAAACCCATAGGGGCGGGTTTGGGTCGTGACAGAGTGGTATCAGAGCGATACTTAACCACGAGTTATACCGCACACACGTGTCCAAATGAGCTATAGGATGTCCTAGAAAAGCGATTAGGGCATTACATGAGCATGAAAGTGTGTGGTTATGACATGACTGAATGTATGCTAATGTTAAACTTTAAGTATGCAACTGTTTATGTTTAATTGCTATAACTGCTTATAGTGAAATGGATAATGCAAATGAATCTGAGTCCTCATCCACTGAGGCAAGAATGGCAAGAATGGAAAGAATGATGGAACTGATAACTGCAAGATTAGAGCAACAACAGAATCAACAGCCCCCACCTCCTCCTCCGGTACAGGAACAGAATGTGAATGTTAATGATGGGGACATAATTGCTCTACCCAGAAGTTCAGCAAACTGAAACCGCCATCCTTTCAGGGAGGCCTTGAACCGTTAAAGCTGAAGCATGGGTTTTGAGACTGAAAAATGTTTGAGTGTTTCCGTGCTCGGAGGCACATAAAGTACTGTTGGCACCTTCACTTGCAAGAAAGGCTAGAAGGTGGTGGATGCTTACCCGTGATGACAACTCTATGACTTGGGCTCAATTCAAAGTAGCCTTCTTTGAAAAGTACTTCCCTCAGTGTGTCAGGGATAGGAAGGTGACTGAATTTGAACAACTGAGACAGGGCACGATGTCCGTTGCTGAATACGAAACAAAGTTCACCGGACTTGCTAGATATGCACCACATATGGTGGACACTGATTACAAGAAGGCCAGAAGGTTTGAAGGCGGCCTGAATGTTGCAATACTGGACAGAATAAGTGTTTAAATTACCGACTTATGTATGTTCTTGACCGAGCTTGATGGCTGAGCGAACATCGAAGCTGTGAAACAATCTGAAACGCCGGCATCTGAATGGCGTGGAAAAGGCAGGGTTTTAAGTTCAAGAAAGGCAAGAACAACCCGCTGAACAAAAAGCAAAATACAGGGTCAACGACTACTTCTAGTCAAGGAAACCGTTCCTTTCCGCCCTGTTCCGAATGTGGTAAGAACCATAAGGGAGTTTGTTATAAAATTTCTGGTGCTTGTTACAGGTGTGGCAAGGTGGGCCACATGGTAAAGATTGCCCTTCCACTGCTCCGGGCAATAGTAAAGCTGCAGGCAGCGCCGCAGCATCAACTGTGCACCAAAACTGAACCCCAAAGCTACCGGGAAAGAGCCATGAGGCAGGGCCGAGTGTTCGCCCTAGTACCGGGAGATGTGCAAAATACGAGACCGTTGTGTCAGGTATCCTCTCTATTTGTACTCAAAATGCATATGTACTGATTGATTCGGGGTCTACACACTCATACGTATCGCATGCTTTTTCACGAAATTGAATAGACCCTTAGAACCCATGAACTATCTGTTAGCTGTATCATCACCTGTGGGGATCCATGACATGTGCTTATATGTACCCTGCATGTGAAATCATTGTTGGGGATATGCATCTGTTTATTGATTTACTGCCATTGAACATTGATCATTTTGATGTAATATTGGGGATGGACTGGTTACAAAAATATCATGCTACCATTGACTGTGTGAAAGCAAGTTGTTTTCCGTCCACCTGGTTTACCCGAATTTGTGTTTAATGGGGTTGGAGTAGTACCTCCTCCGTATTTGATTTTTCTGTGAAAGCCGTTAAATTGATTAGAAAGGGGTGTAAAGGATATCTGTGTTCTGTATTGACTGTGTCTACTGATGATAATGCTAATTGAACTGTATTCCTATAGTCAGAGAATTCCCAGATGTTTTCCAGATGATCTGCCAGGGGATTTGATTGACAGGGAGATTGAGTTCACCGTTGATGTGATTCCGGGTACACAGCCTGTATCGAAAGCTCCTTACGAATGGCTCCAACTGAATTGAAAGAATTGAAAGTGCAACTGCAAGAACTGTTAGACAAGAAGTTTATCAGGCCTAGTACTTCACCGTGGGGCGCACCTTTTGTTTGTGAAAAAGAAACGGCTCACTGAGACTGTGTATTGATTACCGTGAACTGAACAAGGTAACTGTGAAAAATAAATACCCATTGCCCCGCATTGATGACTTATTTGATCAGTTACAGGGTGCTCAAGTGTTCTCTAAGATCGATCTCAGATCCGGATACCATCAGCTGAAAGTTAGACCTGAGGACATTGACAAAACTGCTTTTCGAACGAGGTATGGACATTACGAATTTTTAGTTATGCCTTTTGGAGTTACCAATGCACCTGCAGCATTTATGGACCTCATGAATAGAATCTTTAAACCGTACCTTGATGACTTTATTGTGGTATTCATTGATGACATATTGATTTACTCCAAAAGTATAGAAGAACATGAACATCATCTGAGACTTGCCCTACAGACCCTAAGAGAACAGAAACTTTATGCTAAACTGTCTAAATGTGAGTTTTGGCTTGATCATGTTATGTTTTGGGGGCATGTTGTTAGCAAAGATGGAATTTCTGTTGATCCGCAGAAAATTGAAGCTGTAGTGAACTGGCCTAGACCAACAAATGTGACAGAAGTCCGAAGCTTTTTGGGATTGGCTGGATATTACAGAAGATTTGTCAAAGATTTCTCCAAAATTGCCTTACCGTTGACTCAGTTAACTCAGAAGGGGACATCATTTGACTGGACTGACCAAAGGGAATCAGCATTTCAAGAGTTGAAAACTCGACTTGTGACTGCACCTGTTCTTACCTTACCTTCAGGTACGGATGGTTATACTGTATTTAGTGATGCTTCTCATAAGGGTTTGGGATGTGTTTTAATGCAGAATGGGAGAGTAATTGCTTATGCTTCCCGACAACTGAGACCGCATGAAAAGAACTACCCGACCCATGATCTGGAACTTGCTGCAGTAGTATTTGCACTGAAAATCTGGCGTCACTATCTGTATGGGGCGACATGTGAAGTATATACCGACCACAAGAGCCTGAAATATTTCTTCACAGAGAGAGAACTGAATATGAGACAGCGGAGATGGCTAGAACTGATTAAAGATTATGACCTACAAATTCTGTACCACCCGGGAAAAGCCAACACCGTTGCCGATGCATTGAGCCGGAAGTCGATTGCAAATTTAGCTTGTTTGCTCACTGGACAGAAAGAGTTGCTTTGTGACCCTGAAAAATCTGAAATTGAAGTTGTTTTGAGAGAACAAGGTGGAACAATAGCTGCTATTTTCTGCTCAACCGGCATTGATCGAAGAAATTAAAGAGAAACAGCAACAGGATGACTTCTTGAAGAAGATCATCGAAGAAAGAGAATCTAAACCGAGACCGGGTTCAAATTTGAATAATGTACTGAAATTTCAAGAAAGACTGTGTGTACCGAATGATCTGAATTGAAAAGAAGAGTTCTGCAAGAGGGCCACAACTCAAAATTTTCTATCCACCCAGGGAATACGAAAATGTACCAAGATCTGAAACAGAACTTTTGGTGGCCGGGAATGAAGAAAGAAATTGCCGACTTTGTGTCAAAATGTCTTCATTGCCAACAAGTCAAAGCGGAACATCAGCGACCCGCAGGCTTACTGCAACCCTTACCCATACCGGAGTGGAAATGGGAGCATATCACGATGGATTTTATCGTTGGATTGCCTCGCTCAGAAAAGGTATGGATTCAATTTGGGTTATTGTTGATAGACTGACCAAATCTGCTCACTTCTTACCTGTCAAGAATTTATAATGCAGACAAGTTAGCTGTAATTTATATTGATGAAATTGTTAGGCTGCATGGAGTGCCTGCATCCATTGTTTCTGACAGGGATTCGAAGTTTACATCGAGGTTTTGGCAAAGCCTATAGACTGCATTGGGTACTGAATTGAGGCTGAGTAGTGTCTATCATCCTCAGACAGATGGACAGTCAGAAAGGACCATCCAGACTCTGGAGGATTTATTGAGAATGTGTGTCCTTGATTTTCAGGGAAACTGGGAAAGTCATTTGCCGTTGGCTGAGTTTGCCTACAACAACAGTTATCATTCAAGTATTGGTATGGCGCCTTTCGAGGCATTGTATGGCAGAAAATGTAGATCTCCGATTTGCTGGGCAGAAGTTGGAGATGGGCCTTTGCTTGGGCTCGAGAATGTATATGAAACGACAGAGAATGTGAAACTGATACAACAGAGACTGAAAACTGTACAAAGTAGACAGAAAAGTTATGCAGATGTCAGAAGACGGGACAGAGAGTATGAAGTGGGAGATCACGTTTTTGTGAAAGTGACACCAATGAAAGGCCAGACTCGTTTTGGAGTCAAAGGCAAGTTAGCGTCGAGATATGTCGAGCTGTATGAGATTATTGAGAAAATTAATCCGGTGGCATATCAAGTTGCGCTTCCTCCTGAAATGGAGCATATGCATAACGTCTTCCACATTTCGATGTTGAGAGATTATCTCCGGGATCCTTTCCATGTGATTGAGCCTACTCGGGTAGTGTTGAGGGATGACTACACTTACGAGGAACGGCCTATATAGATTGTAAACAGACGGATCAAGAAACTGAGAAACAAAGAGATCCCATTAGTGAAAGTTGACTGGCAAAATCATGGTGGCATATGTGCCACTTGGGAAAGGGAAGATGACATGGCTAAGAGATATCTTGAATTGTTTCCGCTGGATCCTGTTTTCTTCCAGAATGAAGGTAACTCGAGTTTAAAGGGCTAAACTCTTTTTTAAGGAGGGGAGACTGTAATAACCCTCGCCACTGATTACGGATTTCCTACCGAATACTGATAAACTGAGACTGATTATGATAAGTAATGAATCAACTGAAATACTGAACCGACTGACTGGAATCTGGAACTGAATTGACTAAGTATATCTAATTAATTGCATATCTATCTGTTTGTCGTTTAATTATCTGTTTGTATTTTTATGTTTAAACTGTTAATTGAAGGCCTTATCGGCGGCAGAACCCGAAATCGATTAGTGTTTTGGTGATCATCATAATTTATGTGATTTTATGGTGTAACTATCTGAAAATTGAGTTGGTATGATTAAATTAGATTAATTGTTGGTAATTTGCATCATTAGGCTTATTTACAATCATGCCATTGTTAGTGGGCCATTATACCAACATAGAGGGACTTAGTCTTGCATTTGATCAACACTTTCTTCAACCTAATTTGAGTGTATAACCGACCTTAGAGAGAGAGAGAACTTGAGGAGTTGATTTCATTTTAATTTTGCTTGTAAATTGCTTGGTAATTGAAGGAATTGGAACATAGGTTGCAAATTAAGCTTCCTCACCTTGTAATTGAAGCTTTAGGTAAGGAATTTAACCTCTCATTATTGTGTTTAAGCTTGTTCATGCCTAGTTCTTGTATCCTTAGTGATTTGAGCCTTGAATTGGTCCATATATGTCAAATTGGAGCCTAGCTCATGCATGCATGCCTTTAATTTGAAGTTTTGAAGTTGTCCTTCATGAAATGGTACATGCATGTTCATAATTTTGCAACGGTCCATGTTTTCAACTTGTTTTTGAAACAATTGGCTCACTAGAGCATCAAATTGAAGCTTTGAAAGGATTTGAATTCATGCATGTTTGCATGTTCTTCATGTTCATGAAATTGGTTCGAAATTGAATTTGAATTAAACACCCTTGGGCTTTGATTTCACAAATTAAGCTTTGAATTATGTTATTCTATGTGTTTACAAATGTTTTCCAGAAATTTGGCCCAAGAGGATCGAATTTAGTGCATTTAAACTTGATTTTGAGCTTGGGACTCAAGTCTGGAATTTCCAGATTTTGGTCGTCCGCTCGAGCGGGGGAAGTTCCGCTCGAGCGGGAAAATCGAGCTCCCAGCATCTTGCACTGTGCATCAGTCAGCTCGAGCGGAGTATTGGGCGCCCGAGCAGAGGACTGGGTTACACGCTCGAGCGGGCATCGAGCGTGAATTTCACATATCCAGTACTTTTTGGTCCGCTCGAGCGGGAAAGTTTACGCTCGAGCAGGGACCTTTATTGCATATCCGCTCGAGCGGGGAAACCTGTGCTCGAGCGGGACTCTGTTTTTCTGAAATTTTGAAAGTGTTTTCTGAGTACATCTTTGCATCCTCATCCCATCCTAGGCATTCTTAGGCCTAGTTTAAGACATCTTAATGAGGATATAGATGTAGAACACACCGAGGCATATTAGGGATTAAGTTATTATCTTTCCCAACTGTGTAGCTTAGTGTGTGTTCATTCTGTACTATTTAGGGTTGGCATTTCGAGGAGACGCTCTAGCCTACTGTAGCCCAGAACTCTGTGAGTAACAATTGTGTAAAGATATGTTCAAAATGATTATCTTCTGAATACTGAACTGAACTGTTTACTGAACTAATATTGTTTACTGAATGAATGCATGTCCTATATTCTGAATTGTACTGTGGCATCCTTAGCACCTACTGTTTACTGTTACTGTTACAGAAATCTTTGTCGGTTCCCTCGTGGAATCACTACTGTTTACTGATTGATGGCCATCACTTACTGTTCGGTCTTTTAAGACCTACTGTTTACTGTTATGCTAATGGATGTACCACATATGACCGTTTACTGTACTGAACAACTGATATACTGATTTAATGAACTGTTTTCATTACTGTAAGGACATTCATTCTAAACCTCTTTACGCATTATGTTATTCACTGGGCTTTAGCTCACTGCTCATATATATATGTAGGTGTACAGGCACCGGACCAATGCTAGAAGCATCGGGGTAAACTCCAGTTTTGTCAAGCCAACCACTGTGCCTCACTGCGAGGTTCTGAGCCTGCCGAGCTAAGGCTTAGGGGTGTTTTTATTTCCCCGTCTGTCTCTGTACCGTTTTGTAATACTGTATAGACTGTGCTGTACTGTCTTAATAGGGTTTTGGGTCCCTGCTCTGAATGGTTGTATATAATGTACATATTGTTTTGTCACTGCCTGTACAAATATATGAAAAATCTTTTTGCATACAGACTGTCGCAACTCATTAGACATTGTTTATTTACTGTAATGGCTTCCGCCATGCCGCTGTACTCTGTTTTACTGTATTACTGTCAAGCAGGCCTTCGGTAATCTCGGATTACTGGCCGGTTATGGTGCTAAACCCATAGGGGCGGGTTTGGGTCGTGACACAAACTCTTTAAGGGGGGGAGACTGTAACAACCCCGACCTGTGATTAACTGATTAACCATGATTAATTATGCCTAGTAAGTAATCAAGATAAAATCATGAGTTAATTGCATGTGTTACGTGCTATATGAGTTTATATCTGTCTATTGTAGGAATATCTGTTTCTGTTTCTGTTTTGTACTGTGAATTGAAGGCCTTATCGACATCCGATTGTGAAATTGACTTGAATTATGTGTTAGTTGAAATTTTTGGAACTCTATGGTAGGTTTAATTAAAATTCGGTTCGGAACGATTAAATTAGAATAAATTAATGCTCGTTAGATTAGTGTTAAGCTAATTAATTAATTTCTTTAATCAAGCCTATTTAAGGCCACCTCAATATCCCTTATAGACTTTTGCACTCTCATTTCCTCTTGCTTGAGTAAAAAGAGAGAGAGAGGGAGAAGTGACTTCAAACAAAGGAATTGCTTGAGAATTTGGAGATTTGGCTAGGAACTTCAATCAATTAACTCTAGGGAGAGCATAGTTGAGCATCTAAGGTAAGAAATCCAACCCTTAGTTGTGTAATTGAATTAGTTTTGTAAGAATTCTAGTGAAAGAGGTGGAATAACATGAGAATGAAGCTAGGATTATAGAATTGTAACCCAAATCATGCATGCATGCATATATCATGGCATTTTGAGTAGATTTCAAAAGAATTGTCATAGGCATGTGTCTATCTTGACTTGGTTTTGAGAATTCATCACATTTCTTACCATTTGACCTTAATTAATCATATTCTGGAAAGCCTTAGTTCAAAGTAATTCATGCATGTCATGTTCATGGCATATTCATAAATTACAAGTTGGAGTTTTGATCAATTAACATGCTTTTGGGCCTTGATTTAGTGAAATGATCTTCAAACCATGGTATTTTACAAGTTTCTAAATGTTTTCTGAAGTTTTGGCCTAGAAAGATGAGTTTTAAGGTGTGTAATTTGAGTTTAGAGCTTGAGAGTGCAATCTGGAAATTTCAGATTCTGCACTTCCGCTCGAGCGGCAGAAGCTGCGCTCGAGCGACCACTCTGTGATCCTACACTTTTACTTAAGCGACCAGAAGTCTGCGCGAACGTGAAATGCGAGCTCCTTGAAGTTTCATGTTTTTGCAGACCGCTCGAGCGACAAGAGTTGTGCTTGAGCGAGGACCTGAGTCTCACGCTCCACCGACCGTCGAGCGTGGAAATCACACAACCAATAGCCCCTCACATGTTTGCATGTCCGCTCGAGCGGGACCCCTGTTTTCAGCAAATTTTGTTAAGGGTTCCAAAGTGCATTTTGGCATCTACATTGCATCCTAGGCATTTCTAGGCTATGATTAAGACTCAATAAGAGGTCAAGACTTAGAAACACACTAAGAATAAAACGAAAGAAATTAAGTACTAATCGAGTGTGTGTTTCATTATGTGTTTCTGTTTTGTGTGTGTAGGTCACGCGTCACAAGTTATCTGATTTGTCTGTTCTATAAGTGGAGCCATCTGTGAGTAATAACTTTTTAAAGTTATGTTTACGTCTAAGTAATTTCTTATATGATATGATATGATAAGAAATGCTCTATTTAATGAAATGTTATATTATGTCCAATGAGTGAATGTTCAATTTCTGACAAGTATTCGTGGCATCCTTAGCACAAGGACCTTGGTCGGGGGTAGCAATACCGTGGTTTATAAGCAAGGCCCTTGCCCAGGGGTAATAATACCGTGGTCTCATGGCCCTTCTCGAGGGTAACAATACCATGGCTCAAGTATATTACAAGTTCCTGGTACCGGAGGTTCCTTATGGAACTGACAAGCATGATAACGCTACTGGATGTACCTTGTATGATGAAGCATGAACTTTAATTTTTGTATGAAGTTGAACAAGAAAATGAATATAAATCTGTTTCTATTATGAACTCTGGTTTTCGATTTTGTTACGGACATCATTCATTTAAACCCTTTACTCTGTTATTATTCACTGGGCTTCGGCTCATTATTTATATTATGTATGTAGGGGAACAGGCGCGTGACCAGGCCTAAGCTGCTGCTTGGAGTTTTGGATCAGCCAACCACTATGCCTCCCGGGGAGGTTCCCTTTTGAAATGTTTAGTTTTGTAACCTTGTTACAGATATTTTGCTTATCTGTACATTGGGCTAAGTTCCCTTTTGGCATTGTCTGTGTATTTGGGTGACGTAATACTAATGTATTTATGACGTCACATATATATAAGTTGTTTTGAAGTTTTCTGTCTCATATATGTTAACACAACTCTATGGACATTGTATATTTTCTATATTTGCTTCCGTAACCCCTTAGTATATATCATTCTATTAAGAGGCCTTTGGTAATCCAAGGATTACTGGCTAGTTACGACGGTAAACCTATAGGGGTGAGTTTGGATTGTGACAAGAAATGAAAGGGATCTAATTCTAAGGAAACTTGGTGGTGGAAGGATGAGGTTCAAGCGGTAGTAAAGACCCAATTCTCATATGTAATTTTTAATTTTTCTTGGGAAAATTACAACACATTGTAATATTAGGCAACATATTTCAAGTCAATGGAAAAATTTGGGAATTGCAGTAGAGACGGAAAGTAAACTGGTTATTATAAGCTCGTGGAATCTCCAAATTATTGGACGAAAATTTCCCTTTATTCTTCTTCCCTTTTTTCCTTTCTTACTTATGCAAATCTGGCCACCACTTACTTACGAATCAAACCCATCTGTTGGATATTTAGTATAAATGGAATTTAACTCCATTAAACTTGGAAGGATGTGGCTCTTCATGGTGTCTGTTCAGATGGAAATGTATAACTCTTCATAGAAAAGTCATAACCTTTCAGAATAGTCACAGACAAAACTATAAAACAATCTACACGGCCAGCTTGGTCGCTGCCGCGACCATATGACTGCACCCGTGATGAAGGGGTTCACGCTTGCGGTGGTCTAGACTTTAAATTGAACTTTAGTGCGTGAAAAATCTATTTTCAGCCCCTTTCTTCTCCCACACACCTCTACTTGCCATTTTTGAACCCTTGAGCTACAAAACCATTGGTTTTATCTACTTCCAAGCTTTATTTACCCATAATCCTTAAGGCAAAAGCTAGAGTACGCTAAGAGCAACGGTTTAATTTGAAGAGTTTATATTTTCGCTGTCGTGGAGTTTTGGGTGTTGATTCTCCCTCTCTCTCTCTCTCTCTCTCTCTCTCTCTCTCTCATTGCTTAAGGTAGGGATTTTAATGATGTGCATGTTATTTAACTTTGTTATGTGCTATTCTTGATAGCTACAGGTTTTGAGGTAACTAGGTTTGATTATGTATGTATTAATGCAAAAATTGGAGGAAATTCTTTAGTTTTGGTTGTTATTTGAAATTACCTCTCTTGTGAGACACCTAACTTTTGTAAATCCTATCACGTCCCTAAATTTTGAAAAAGCTCTTAGTTCTTTGTTTATTCACAAATTTAACCCTAGAATCGAAGGCGCATCGTGAATAAACCCGTACAAACCCAAATAAAAGACTATTATGGTTCTTTTCCCCTTAAATAATCATCCTTGACTTATTTCTATATAATTCCCCTTAAATAGTCATCCTTACATCTTCCGGTTGCTCCTTTTTGGACTCTTATGAACTTGGGTTTCCTTTTCGCAAGCTCCAAATCCTCTTAGATTCTACCTCCTCTCATTCTGAAGTCAATGTTGTGTCAACAATTTCCACAAAGATGGCAAGACTCCTCCAGAATTTGATTCTTGATAGGGTTTGGGATTTCGGCCACGGTTACTGATTCATTCTTAAGGTTTCAACTTCCTGGTACAGCATTCCTATTGTTGCTTGCGAGCACGTGTTATTACTTGTCTCAGAGTATGGTCCACCATCTGCTGTTCTTTGAAGGAGATAAGGTGTAAGTTGGATTCTAACTACAGAAACAATTCCTTATGGGTAATTAACAAATCTTAAAGTTAGAGCTTAATTATCTTAGAGTGTTCACACAACACAACTTCATATATATAATAATTACAAGATTTTTAAAATTGGATTAATACAAAGTGGAGATGAAGAATACAAAGTGGTTATTATGATAACATCAAGATCAACTGAAATATGAATGAATGGCATGATGTTATGGTTTCGAACTTCAGTGTGATCAAGGTTATAGAGGTAGTGACTAAACTAGATATTTAACTTGAAACTGCGTTGGCCATCCGCGTTTCAAAATGAATATCCAAGATTCGTCACCGAGTAAAGAAAATGAAATTATTTACAAGCAGCCTTGGGCTAAATAAAATAATTAAGGGTCAAAGGAGGACAATTTTACAAATAGTAGTATATAAAATGAGACTAGATGGACATGACTTAATCTTGGAAAATGATGACATTGAATAAAGGTTACGAATACAAGATGAGTGTATGACGATTGATAGAAGACGCGTAGAACTAATAGTACCCTTACTACACGATGTGAGGCCTTGTCCAGAGTTAAAACCACTTCCTGATCCTAAAATACGTCTGTAGACTCGACTTTCTTCACGCGCCCCCTTTTCGGAGAAGGCGCGAATTGGTCTTCCTACAGTTCAGACTCTTGTCACGGTTCTGAATCTAATCTCACAAAGTGCAATGTGAGATTGATAAACACCAAAGAGTCCAAATCTGGCAATTGGTTTTCAAAAATCAATTTTGAATAAAAAATCGCCAAACATGAACTGCTTTGCCAGATTACAGAGTCGCCACCTAAATATTTTATTTTTGGGAAATTTAGGAAACCTGACTTGTGCCAAAGGCCACGTGTCCATCATCACCAAAGTTGCCTCGGCTCGGGAACTTGGGTACGAGAGGGGAAGGTCCTGAAATGAGCACCCCCGCTCGCCCGATCAAAGATCAGCCTCTACTAAGTATGATATGTTGTTTTATAAATACATGTGCTCTTATTCCGATTATTTAGCTAACTTACTATGTGATGCGTCCAGCATACAAGTATAGATTGAAATCACAAGATTGGAACAAAACAACTCATGTTTGTTTTTCGAAAATGGTTTGAAAGTGCCACTCGCAAGTGGGCTAAAGTGCGGATTTGCCACCCTCAAGTGGGCTTAAAACATGATTTGCCATTTCGCAAAGTGGACTTAAAACTCACATTTGATGAATTGTTCCAATTCAAGCAACAAAGCCTTCATCCACAGGCATTTATGCAGTTTAGCATTTAAGCAAATAGCCTCATGGTAAGCATGCTATCATGGCAACATACACATCTCATGTAGTATGCTAAAACGTAAAACTTACAGTGTACCACAAACCAAAACAGAAAACTAATTAGAAATAATGCATGATCCCTAACTATACAAGCAATGCCTAATGCAACACATGCAATAATGCAATTAAATAGGCTCGGCTATCTAAGATGGCATATGAATGCAAAAATTTGATACATGTATTCAAATAGGTATCGAAATACGATGCAGTTTGAATGATGCGCTGAGCTCGGTGCATGCAAAACAAATGAATGGATGCAAACATGCAAGCATAAGGTATGCTAATCAAAATATGCCCTAAAACTAACCATCGAAAGTGGTTAAATAAAAGGGAGAAAAACGTGAGATTGGAAGACATGCACACATGCACGCACCCTTATTACAACATTGTGCCCTCGCGAAGGAGGGTCCGAATGAATAAGCTAAGCGAATCTAAGCTAAGCTAGGCTAATCTAATTAAACTAATTAGACTAACTATTACAACAAAAAACGAATAACTAGTAAACTACTTACTAATTATTATAACACTTAACTAATTAACAAATTAATTAATTAAATTACAAAACCATGCTTACTAACAGGTAAGCACTAAACAACACTGCCTCGGCTCTGTTGAAGAAGTTAAGCATGCATGCCTCGATTTCCGTCCCGAAAAGCTCTTCGATTTGCTCTTTAGAGGCTCTGTTTGCAGGGTGTCTCCAAGAGCTTTCTGTTGAACCTTACCAAAACAATGCTGGGGAGTGGACCAGTGGCCTGCTAGCCATGAATGGTGGCTGTCAGCCACCTGCCGACCAAGAGTGTGCCTCTGTCGGCCAACAATGAAAGAGTGTCGGCCAGCAATGAAGAACTGCCGGCCACTAGTGTGCTGTGACACCAAATTACAACATAGCACAAAACAGAGAAAAATGGAGGTTTTTCCAGGGACATGTTTCTACTGTGCCACTCCTTATCATCTTAAAACATCAAAGGAGTTGCACCATTGGGTCTAAAGCCACCAATCAAGCATTTTTAATGCATGATTGCCAAGGATCCAACTTGTACAATTCAATAAATGCAAGACAAACAAGACTCTAGGACCATTACCTTATCATGGAAGATCAAAGGCAATGGAGACAAAGGAGATTGGCTCATTTCATCACTTCAAGTATGAAATGAACCAACCTTCCTTGTGTTCAATATAACGTCCAATTGAACACAATGCAATGCACACATAACATGCTTATCTTGGCATGTTTTACTTGATTCAATTCTTGTTTACACATTTTAAGTTACCAAACCATTTTTTTGTTGATTTGTCCAATGTGAAAGTCCTCTAATGAGAGAGAGGTCAATCAAAAGATGACTTAAGACATGAGAGAAATCATGCCTTTGACTAGTAGAAACCCCCAAGAGAGGGTTAAAGCCATTGAAGCATAAGCTTCAATCTTAAGCTTAAACACAACTTTAAGACCAACCAAGCCTCAAAAAAAAAAAAAAAATAGAAAAATGAAGAAATGAGTGAGGTGGCAAAATTTCAGTGCTAAAATGGCATGAAACATATGACTCTAACATGCAAACAACTCATGTACAACATGTTAAGAGATTTAAGCATTAAAACTAGTGAAGTGCTTTACACTAGAACCATGCAATACCAAACTCAAATGGCTAAACCAGCCCTGGACAGACCTCAAACATGCCAAAAAAGAGGCGAAGATGTGCTGAGATGGTAGCATGAAAAGCAAGAAAAGTATGCTCATGTATTGGCGCATAAACAAGACATAAGGCTCAACTCTCAAACACAATGAAAGAGTGATATGTGTGAGAGTATGACAGAGAAATATGCTCTGAAATCACATGCTAAATGATGCCAAAACATGCAAACATCACAAGCAAAGCATGCTAAGGGCCTCAAAACACAAGGCTAGTGAAGTTAACTACACTATGGCTATACAAAACAAGCCCCAAAGGACCAAGACTACTCAAAATAGAGTTTAAGCATGTCAAAGCAAGGCTAAAACATGCTGGAGTGGAGCCAAAACATACTAGAATAATAAGCTAACTCATTAGGACATGCAAGGCTAGTGAGCAAGATTACACTACAAGTGTAAGAAGCAAGCATCAAATGACTTAACCAACCAAAATCAGAGCTATAACATGTCAAGAAAGTCACAAAAACATGCTGAGATTAAGTCAAGAGATGGTAGAAAAACATGCTCAACAAGTTGGCCATCTACACATGTAACCAAGATACAAAGAGGGGAGGCCACCCCCTCTTATTTTGGACCTCAAAACCAAGTTTTACCACTGAAAAACCTCTGAGTTTCAGTGGTAGAAAGGCCAAACAAAGGGTGTTTCAAAAGTTTAGGAAGTTGGCTCAAAAGGCTTTACAAGCCAAAGAGCCAAGGAGGGAAACCACCCCCTAACCACACAAGGCTCAAACCAACATTTTAAGACAAAAAAAACAGAACTTTTTAGAGGTTAAAACCAACTTCAAAGTAGCATACAAAGGTGGCCAAGCAATGAAGTAAAACAAAGCTTAAAAGAGGGAAATTCTTACCCTTGAAGCATAGCACTAAAACAACAAGCAAACAACGAAACTTTTGAGCCAAACCACTTCAAGGAGCTCAAACAAGGCCTCCAAGAACTTCAACTCTAAGGTGGAGGTGTTTGGCTAAGGGTGCTAGTGCAAATATGTTGAGAAAGCACACTTTCAAGCTCAAAATATAGAGAGAGAGGATTCTAGAGAGAGAGAGAGAAAGAGAGAGAGAGAATTCTTGCTCAGCTCAAACTTTGTAACCCTTTGCATGCATATAGATGAGCTCTATATATAGGAGATACAAGAAGCCTTCAAACAAATCCAGCCATCCACGTGCATGCAGATGAGCCAATCTATGCAAACAGCTATCAAAATATCTACAAAAATATCTACTGAAACATTGGTGGCCAGCCGGCTATCAGTGGTGGCCGGCGGTGGCCTTATTGATGGTCGGCAGGGCAAAGCCCATGGCCGGCAACCCTCAATGATGGCTGGCAGGCCATCAAAAACAACACTATGCAAAAACCAACACATGGTCCAAATATGAGACAGAATGGAAATAGGGTCTGGAAAGATCAAACCTGGAACATTTCGTCGTGAAAGTCGAGTGCTTGACGAGCGATCAAACTTGTCGCTGGATGTACCCTACAAGAACATCCAAGTCTTGAGGACGGTCAAAAATGGAGTGTCTACAGTTGCTCCTCTTTGACAGAACTCGAAAGTCATGAAATGACGGGAGTCAATGTCAAAGCCCAGAGATGACCCATTTTTGACAAGGCCGAAGACTTGGACAAACATTCAATATAACAATACAGATACGCCTGCAAGCTGGGGCAAAATGCAAATGACATGCATGATGCAAGAGCATAACTTATGATCATGCAAAGAGGGCTGCAATGGAGTATTTATGCAAAATAAATACAACATTTTAAGCAAACCGACAAGTTACAGCAGTCTCACACATTTCAATAGAAAGGATGTAAGAAAATTATGCAATTAACTATGCCTCCTGCAGGAAAGGCTAAAAGCGACTACCGGGAATACCTGAAGTCTCAAACGAAACACCTCCTAGCGTATCACACGCAAGAGGGAAAAAGGAAGCACCTTTTAGCGTATCACACGCGAGAGGGGAAACGGAAGCACCTCTCAGTGTATCACACGCGAGAGAGGGAAACAGAAGCACCTCTCAACGTATCACATGTGAGAGAGGGAACGGAAGCACCTCTCAGCGTATCACATGCGAGAGAGGGAATTGGAAGCACCTCTCAACGTATCACACGAGATAAAGGGAAAAGAAAGCACCTCTCAGCATATCACACGTGAGAGAGGGAAAGGAAACACCTCTCAGTGTATCACACGTGAGAGAGGGAAAGGAAGTGGTGCTAACACCAAAGGGTGGTATAAACATCAGAGCACATCCCAATGCTTTCAACAGGGTGTCAGTGTAAACACCGAGCGTACCCGGGTGCTTTTAACCAACGGAATGTCTGTGTAGACATCGGGCATACCCGAATGTCTCTAACCAACGAGATGTCGGTGTAGACATCGGGCGTACCCGAATGTCTCTAACTAACGAGATGAGGGAGCGGACTGGTTTTACCCGGGATTCCTCTGAATGAACCGTACATACAATATCGTGCATGCACCAGAAAGAAACTCGATAGGTACAATTCAAATACAATACATGTCTCATGCGAGACGAACGGTCATAACACAATGTTAAGGCATGCTCAATGCACAACATGTAAGAAACGAAATAGAAGCATGTTCTACACAAGATAATCAACGAGGCATATTCAATGCAGCATGCATGCCCTATGCAAACATGGGAATACATGTTCAATGCAACAATTCAAAATGCATGCTCCATGCAACGATAAAAGCAATGCACATTCTATGCAACGACAAAAGTATATTTGGCAAAGTCGACTCAAAGGTAACTCCCAATTTACCTCTCGGAGAGTTATAATATGTTAACAAGGATACACCTTGTTTGTGTTGATGGGTGACGACCCTCGCGTACTGCGAGCGCGATTTTGGGCTTCCACGGAGACATTTTGAATCAAACTTTGAGCATAACTTGCATTTCTTGGGATCCAAGGACACATATCTGAGCCAAAAGGACATATGAAGCTGGTGGGACCATGCCGGCCACTAGGGGAGGCCGCCGGCCCCCTGCCGGCCATCAGTGGCCACTGCCGGCCATCAATACCACACTGCCAGCCATGGATGTGCCACTGCCGGCCATCGATGGCAGATTGGGACAGATTTGTCTTTTCAGCTGTGGCTCTTTAAGTACAAGCAAAATCACTTCATTTCCTCACAATCCCTTGCACGAAATACCTCTCTTTTGCTCTCTAGGTACTCCTTCTCCCTAGATCCGCGCATTCTACGCGTTTCCCAACGCCCTAGGAACATTTTCTTCATGAAAACCCTCTTGCTCTCTTCGATTTAAACCGATCAGAATTTGATTTCAACGCTTCTTTTGTCATTTCCACCGTTCAAGACTCATTCCCCTCGAGTTTCACCCAAGGTTAGTACACTTTCGTAGGTTTTGGCTTTCTTTGACTTTTCCCCTCTCCTAGGGTTAAACTTGTTCAAAGTTTCACCATTTTCCTCATTTTTGTTGCCCTTGCACCCATTTCAGATGGCTGATGATATCCCTCATGACGGGGCCTTCCCCGCGCTTCCTCCGATAGAGTTTTACAGCAGACTTTGCGGCTGAATCGAAGGTCGAGCTTCAGCCATTACCAATGAGCATACGCCCTTTTGATCCGGCGAGGTATCACCCCGAGACACACATAGTACCTGCTGCGGAAGGCATCAAAGCCTTCATCGATTTTGCCGAGACGTGCCAGACGACCTCTTATTGAGAGAGCCTACGTCTCACTTGTCGGCCATTGCCGTGGAGGTACAAACTCCACTTTTCTGCAGTACTACTTTCAACTATTTGCATTTCTTGCATTGTTTTATTCTGATTGCATCACATGCCTTGATCTGACTATATTTCATACATTACTGCTTCACATTCAACTGTACTTATGCATCACTGCTTTGTATTCAACTGTACTTGTAACTGTATTTGATTTCATTGCATCTCATACATTACTACAGGACGGATCCCGCTCCTTCAGAGGTTATGGCACGACGACAGCCCAGGACTGGTACGGCGAGCTTCCAACTAGGGTTCGCGACATCATCGACAAGACTGGCTTCGGTCTGTTTTGGTCTAGCTTGACATGGGTCGTAGCGAGCCGCCCTCTCTTAGGGGCTCTCATGGAGAGGTGGTGGGATACCACCAACTCCTTCCACTTCTCCACCACAGGGGAGATGACGATGACTCCCTACCATTTTGCCATGATCACCGGCTTAAGCGTAGGGGGTGATCCGATCCCTCTCAATCCTGACATGGGAGAGTGGGAGGCTGCATGGACCACACTGCTCGGGGCACATCCACCGACACTCCGGACTGGCATGGTCTGATATAGCTGGCTCGAGGAGCAGTTTAGAGGAGTTGAGCCCGAGATAGTTGAGGAGGTAGAGCAGTATGCCAGGGGCTTCCTCATGTTCCTTTTCGGTACCACTTTGTTCTCGAACAGGTGGAATACCGTGGGCCTATACTTTCTGAGCGCATTGGTTGTACTCCAGAGAGTTCAGTTCTACAACTGGGGTGGAGCCGGTCTCACCACACTGTATGGATACATGAGCTCGACCTTTTGCATGAGCGGGACATTGATCGGCGGCTACTGGCGGGCTTGGGAGGTACATAGCTTAGTTTCCCCTTTTCACTTTATAGTTTCTGCTTAGCATTTTCTGCTTTACATTTGTTCAACACATGTACTTTCTATTCTATATGTTCTGCATCCACTCATGTACTGCATGCTTTCTGCTTTGCATTTTCTGTTCATACACTGTATTGATCACATTTCCCTTACAATTGTGGGTGTACGCATACTTCCCAGCTCTTGCTTCAGAGCCCACAGAGGAGACCCTAGCAACAGTCCCGTTTTCTCGAGTATACGATGGACAGCTCCGTCGTTGGACCCGGGAGAACTCCATGTTCTTCCGACAGTACTTCAACACGGTCATGACACACAAGGTAACCCAAAACAAAGCCATCTCGCTTTTTAATCAATCTTGATACATGCACATTAGCCAATTGACAACGACTAATCATCTGTTCATTTTCTTATCTTTTAGATCATGTGGCAGCCATGGGATGCGATAACATCAGGGCTCTGAGCCCAGTACAAGACAGCTAGGGTCGTCGCTCGCTATCATATTCTCCTCGAGGGCCCGATCTGCCGTGCTTGGTTCTTGAGCGAGCGTTTCACATACTAGACTTTAGGACTGCCTGCCCCGTTTGTATCGACGGCACATCCAGCATCGATGAGAGAGACACACGGGCTTTCTGCTGAGAAGGTGATCTCGTTTATGGTAGGACTGGAGACGGAGTACTTCCGTGCTGAGGGCGACTACGCGACCTTCATCCAGACTCATCTGATACCGCCTTTGACCGGCGTTCGCGGAGGTAAGGGAGCGAGAGCTCCAGCTACGAAAAAGAGAGACAGAGAAGTTAGAACGACCAAGTCTCGTAGGAGGAGAGATTCTAAGGAGAGGCAGAGACAGGGGCTGGGATGGCCAGAGTTGCATACCTCAGTGACTTATCAGAGACGTTCTGGGGAGACTTGCCAGATCCCCATTGAGCCTGCACCAGCTGGTCATGCACTTGTCGGAGTTCGAGGCCCGACCCCGGTATGCACCAAACTTTACATTTTGCATATTTACTTCATTTCAATTACACAGTATAGAACACTAATCCCTTCAATGCACTTGTAGGCACCCATAGAGTACACAGGGCAGGCCCTTGAGCTTGTGGCTTCCTTGGCAGAGATGGTACAGAGGAGCCTAGATCTGCTCAGCCTCTACAGGATCCCGGTAATTTCTTTCAATTTGCATTTCATGCCATGAAACTCTCTGCTGACGCATTGGCACTTCACTGTTCCACACTGCATTGATTTGATTCATTGCACTAAAACACTGCATAGATACACTGTTCCCACACACTACATACGGCATACATACACTGCAATCAGTTACTGCTCACAACACATTATCTTTTGCATCCTGTATACACCACAACTAATGCATTCTCAAAAATTGCCCTTTTAAGATTCCTTTCGAGATGCCAACCCCATCGGGCGCCCTAGCAGAAGCAGTGGCAGGGCCTTCAGCTTATCCCCAGCAGCAGAGGGAGACAAGCTTAGACACACGGCCGAGGTACAGCCAGAGGCGTCCCTAGCGAGAGTGGTCCTTCAGAGCCCATTCTGGGCGATGATGATAACGAGACGAGCGAGGAGGCTGAGGTAGCGAGTCCACAGTCCGAGTCATCTGATGGGAGAGGCGGCGACGCCGGCTCAGATTCTGTCGGTAGTGAGGCTGGAGAGGCTGAGGAGGATTCCAGTTCAGGCTCTAATCTAGCTTCAGACAGTGGTGCCGATGGTAATAGTGCTCCAGAGTCTGCTCGGCCGAGGAAGAGGACGAAGAGGGCCTCTCGAGCTTGAGATAGTCGGCACCGATGGGGGAGGTAGCGACGCCGGCTTGGATTCTGTCGGTAGTAAGGCTAGAGAGGCTGAGGAGGATTCCAATTCAGGCTCTGATCCAGCTTCAGACAGTGGTGCCGATGGTAATAGTGCTCCAGAGTCTGCTTGGCCAAGGAAGAGGACGAAGAGGGCCTCTCGAGCTTGAGATAGTCGGCACCGATGTAGATACTCTTTGCTTCTCTGTTTTCTTTTGTTTTTGCTTTGTTTCTCTTTTTGCTAGTAGTGTTAGCACATTGTACAGGCTTAGGCAGTTTTATTTTCTTTAAAACTTGTACTCTTTTGCAAAAAGAAACCATGATTGGAATGAAAACTCAGCTTTGGTTTAAAAAGGTGTTGCATTTTACATTCTAAGCATCGCAAAACATCGCATAGCATGAAAATGAGATTGATCTTTGTTTGAAAACTATACATTCAAAATGCATTGTTCTTAATTAGGTAGTGAACCGACTAACAACTGAAAGAACAAAACAACTCGATGAACAACGTAAATACAACTCGATAAACAAATTGCACCGACTCGATGAGCAAAATGCATACAACTCAATAAGCAAAGTGCAACAACTCGATAACAACATACATACAACTTACTAAACAAGGCTAGATGGTTACAACTTAAACAGACATGCTCAAGCCTGAAAAGAACCAAAACAAGACCTCGAAAGGTGTCGATAACAAAATATAACTGCTGGAAACCACTGACTCTTCACATAGGAGATTAGTGAGCATGAAAGGGAGGCTGCTGGCCATAGGGGATGACTTGTCGGCCATCACTTTCTTCTGCCGGCCATTGATGAGCCCTTGCCGGCCATCAATGAGCCACTGCCGGCCATCGATGAGCAGAACCTCTGAAACATTGACACCTGTCCTCCACTCACTTCTTTATCTTCTATAAAAGTTCCAGCTTCGTGGTTTCTTCATTTTAGCTCCATTTTTGCCCCAAATGGAACCAGTCTTCGCCGAAAAACTCTCCAATTGGATTGCGAACTTGGATGGCTCAGAAAAGTTAAATTTTTAGGGTTTCGGGCTAAACGCACTATTCCCACTGAGCTGTACTCCGCTGTGTTTTCCGTTCCTCCATGCCGCAGCTAGATGTTGGAATCCGGTTACACATGTGTTTAGCTTTGGCGGCCAAGAGCTGTGCCCCACAATTGAAGAATTCCAAGCTTTGATGGAGTTCCAACGCAATGAGGAGATCTTGCCCCAGTCTCGTTTTGGCCACATCCAAGCTTTAGGAAGGATGCGCGGACTCACTTCTCATGATGCTCGATCCTTGGTTCACAACGGGGAGTTGGACATCCCCAGCTTGATTCATCAGTTTTCTGACGCCGGTGACCAGGTCGACCACTTTTGGCAAAGTTTCTGACAGCATGCCCTCTGCTTATGTATGTTGGCCCATTTCTTGCTTGCCCCTAGCTTTGGAGGGTCTAGCATTCGTTTGATTGAAGTTACCCAAGGCCTGAAAGAGGGCAAAAGCGGTATTGGCATGACACTAGCCGAGAATTTGATGGGTTTGGATGCTTTCCACCACCGGGAGACAACCAAGTTTGCAGGGAGTCCACTACTGTTACAGGTAATGTTTCCCACCCTTCTCACATGTGTTGCTCACATCACTCGGTCCTCAAGCTCTGTTTTTCTCTCAAAACCTTTTCTCACTTTTCTCTTCTCGTACTCCTCCCTATTCTTTAATCTCTCTTATTTTTCATCCCTCTCCAGGTATGGCTCATGGAGAAATTGAGAGTAGTAGATGCTTGCCCCGAGTTTTTAGCACGCGGCTATTTCTTTTGCCCCTGGCTAATTGACTTTTCGAATGAGGGGTGGTGGTGCCACTGAATGTGCAGCAGATCTGCTGTTGACATTGCTTGGCGGTGTCTCTGGTTTGATCTGCCTGAGATAAGCTACAGCATGTCTCAGCAGCCCGGCATTCAGTTGGTTGGCTTAACACACTGTGTCTTTTACTTCCCATTCTGACTCCGGCATCAGTTCGGCCACGACCAGACTTGCCCAGAAGAGGGGGTAGAGTACCCAGCTTCATTTCCGATCTGAGGCTCACAGCTAGCTCGGTATACCACAGCATGGAGAATAAGAGAACTTCTGGCCCCTGCTCCCATTTTCAGTTGTGCCCTTTCTGGCGAATGCATAGCTTGGCTTGAAGATGAGGCACAAACCGGGCCTACTTTAATATCTGAAGCTTCCACAAGCTCTGGGAGGGGACGCAGAAACACCTGACCTGACTATGCCCCAAGTTTATTGCTTTAATCTGTACTTTCAAGTTTTTCTTTTTGAATGTAATAAAAAGCAATTTCAATTTGTATCGAGAGTCGGAGAACTCTGTATTGAAATCAATGAAATTGAAGGTTGTGGGTACTGAAAATTTTCTAATTGGTCCGAAAATGGTCTAAGTTGTAAAAAGATTAATTTGAACAAAATCAACTTTTATTAAAACTTTTCAAAACCATTTTCGATATGGATCACAACTGGACACACCCGAGATCTATCCTTGAGATGTACAACCCCGTATCCACCAACTGGAAAGTTGCCCCTTGTCTGAATAGCACTGCACCGGAGATCACAACCGAGCTCTTGGATGCAGAAAAGACAAAGATGGCCAGAACAATCACATGGACACAGTTGATTTGGAAGTGTTTATGGCAGGACTTCAGAATGAAGTTGCCTATGTATCCCAAAGATGGGAATCAAGCCTTACGTAGTTCGGTTCTAGTTCACTCGTGTATTAACACTCTCCTTTTGCGCTCTAACTTTTGCCAAGGCCGCCTTTTCTGGATTTTCAACCTTGCGAGCTTAGTTTTTCTTATTTCAAATTTTTTTATGCTCTAATTTTTGCCTAGGTCACCCTTTTGGGTTTTCGGCCTAGCGAGCCACTCGGGGATAGTATTTCTTCAACTTGTCCATGTTGATCGGTTGGGAGAACTCTAGGCCATCTAGGTCCATAAGAACGACAGCTCCACCCGACCAGATTGACTTGATGATATAAGGACCATCCAATTAGGTCTGAACTTGCCCCTAGGGTCGTGGATGGGAGCTCGGTTGTCTTTGAGCACCAAATCTCCTTCTTTCAAATTCCTAGACTTAACTTTCTTGTTAAAAGCCCTGGCAATTCTTCGTTGATAATCCTGGACGTGATACAGTGCTTTCAGCCTTCTCTCGTCAAACAGCATGAGTTCTTCAAACCTGCTCTGCTTCCAATCTGCCTCAGCTATCTAGTACTCAGCCATTACCCACAATGACGGAACCTCAACATCGATTGGCAGAACAGCCTCCATCCTATAAACCAAGGAATACGGAATTGCCCCAGTAGAAGTTCGAATTGATGTTCTGTAGCCCCAAAGAGCAAATGGCAGCTTATCTGGCCAGTCCTTGTAGGTTTCAACCATCTTTTGCAGAATATGCTTGATGTTCTTGTTGGTGGCCTCAACAGCTCTGTTGGTTTGCAGCCAATATGTGGACGACTTATGAAAAGCCACATTGTATTTCTACAACAAGTCAATCACCTCCTTCTTGAAGTGGGAACCATTATCCAGAATAATCTCATTCGGGACCCCATAGCGACAGATAATGTTGTTCCTGATGAACTTAACAACGTGTGACGCCTTCAGCACTGTGTAAGATTGGGCTTCAACCCACTTTGTAAAGTAGTCTATCGCCTCCAGGATGTACTCATGTCCATTCAACCCCTTCGGAGTAACTACCCCAATCACATCAATCCCTCAGACTGAAAATGACCATGGCGAAGTCATGTTGTACAACTTCGACGGCGGAATGTTCATGCGGTTTGCATGGATCTAGTATTTGTGGCATCGCCGAACAAAGCCAATACAATCCTCCTTCATAGTTAACCAGTAGTAACCCTGTTTGAGAATCTTCCGAGCCAGCATTACCCCACTCATGTGCGCTCCGCACTCTTCTCTATGGATGGCCTCCATTAGGCACTTAGATTCTTCAGTATCAACACACAGTTTGTGCATCCCAAGATGACCCCGTTTGTATAGTTTACCCCCGCAGACGATGAACTGAGCAGCCATTCTTCGAATTGCCCTCTTATCTTTGGCATTTGCCCATGGTGGATAAGCCTCATTTTCCAAGAAGTTCCAGATGATATGATACCAGGGGTTCTAATCTTATACGTCATCTATGGCGGCAATCAGCTTGTAGGCCGGCACATATCGTTGTTCAATGATGATCGGATGCATCCAAACTCCCAAAGGGATGTCTATCATAGAAGATAAAGTTGATAAAGTGTCTGCGAACCTGTTGCTCTCTCTCAACAAATGGGTGAAGGTTAACTTCTCAAACCTGGGAATTAGGGCGTCCAGGTTTGGCGGTAGATTTTCATCATTTCTTCCTTCACCTTCCAGTCTCCTTTCGCCTGAACACAACCAGGTTCGAGTCCCCAATGACGTCCAACCTTTTTGCCCCTAGTTCGAGGGCAGCTTTTAAACCAGTGATACATGCGTCATACTTTGCCTCATTTTCGATACTTTGAACCGGAGTTTGAAAGCTAAGGGTATGTGGGAATTGTCGGGTGCTATCAGCAACACCCCTATCCCCGTACTGGTTAGACGTTCCGTCAAAGTACATAGTCTAGACCTTTTCTTCAAGCTGCAGAATGGCCTCATTCGGGAACAGATATTCTACTACTTCATCCCCTTCCACTGGGTGATCATCTAGGAACTCTGCTACTGCTCTCCCTTTCACAGACTTGCGCGTCATGTACTTCAGATCAAATTCAGAGAGAAGAAGCAACCAACGAGCTAGCCTACCCGTAAGTGCTGGTTTCTTGAAGAGATATTTGATGGGATCCAATCTCGAAACCAATATTACAAAGTGAGCTAACAAGTAGTGCCTCAACTTCCTGATAGCCCATACCAAGGCCAAACAAGCCTTCTCCAGCGGAGTGTAGCGGGTCTCATATTCCAGCATTTTCTTACTCAAGTAGTAGATAGCCTTCTCCACCTATCCTTAGATTCCTGCTCAAGCATGCAGCCCATTGTCGTGTCGGTCACTGATAGATACAAAATCAACGGTTTCCCCGGCTCTGGCGGCGACAACATGAGTGGGTTTTGTAGATATTGCTTGATCAGTTCGAAAGCAACTTGGCATCAATCATCCCATTGGAACTTCTTCCTTTCTTCAAGAGACCAAACAGTGGTTCACAAGTCAAGATTAATTTTGCAATAAACCGTCTTATGAATCGCATTTTACCCAGAAAGCCTTACACCTCCTTTTCAGTCCTTGGTGGTGGCATTTCTAAGATGGCCTTAATCTTCTTGGAGAAATCGACCTCGATGCCCCTTTGTGTGATCAAGAACCCCAACATTTTCCCTACTGTAACGCCAAAAGTACATTTCTAAGGATTCAGTTGCAACCGATACTCTCTAATCCGTTGGAAATTTTTTTTCAAGGTGGTGTAGTGGCCCTCTCTTTCCTTGGATTTGACAATCATGTCGTCCACGTACACCTCGACCTCTTTGTCGATCATATCGTGCAAAATCATGGTTGCAGCCCGTTGATACGTAGCCCCAGCGTTCTTCAAACCGAACGGCATCACCCTATAACAGTAGGTCCCCCACGGGGTAGTGAAAGCAGTTTTCTCCCTATCTTCGGGTGCCATCAAAATCTGATTGTAGCCCGAAAACCCATCCATGAATGAGAGCAGCGCATGCCCAGCAGTAAAGTCCACCAATTCGTCGATATGCGGCAGAGGAAAGTCGTCCTTCGGACTGGCTTGTTCAAATCTCTGAAGTCCACACATATCCGAATTCTGCTGTCCTTCTTCGGCACATGAACTATATTGGCCAACCAAGTCGGATACTCAGATACTAACAGGAATCCTCCATCAATCTACTTGGTGATCTCTTCTTTGATTCTCAGAGCCCTGTCCGGGCGGATCCTTCAAAGCTTCTGCTTAACAGATCGGGCCTCTGGGTCAAGAGGGATCTGGTGCTATACAATCTCAGGATCGATTCTAGGCATGTCTTCGTAGAACCATGCGAAAACATCTTTGAAATCTTTTAATAAAGCGACTAAGCGCTCGCGCTCCTCAGAAGACAACGTGGACCCGATCTGGACCAGCCACGGGTCCTTCTCAGTACCAACATTAATTGAGGTGATTTCATCAACCAAAGGTTTTACAAACCTCTCATGCTCTTCATCAATCAAATGTTTCAAAGCTGGAGGAATTTCTTCCTCATTGTTTTCATCAAAGTTTTGAAAGTCCTGATTAATGCAATAAACTAAAGGCACAGAAAAGTACTCAGAAGCCACAGCAGTACCATTCTCATTAATAACTTTCAGTTCGTCTGATTCTTCGGTTACAACCGACTCAAAAGAAAATGAAAAAGACGACCTGGACAGGACAGTGGCATCCATGTTATCAACCCGAGGAATACCGGACTCTGATTCAAATGAACCACAATCTGATTCCGACTCCACAGACTCTGTGGAATCAGACTCTGGTTCACTACCTGACCCAGAACTGCTAGATAAAAAGCCTTCCTCGTATTGCCAAACGAGAGAAGGTGCGATGGACGTATCCAGAATGCTAGAAGAAAGGCCCACAGCCATTTGATCCCCAATCATGGAAATAGAGAAATCATCTCCTAAGCACTTCGGTATGATCTAAGGATCTAAGAGAAGACAAGCCAGAGCTGCTCCTATCTCAATTTATGTTCCCTCGGACTTATCCTCCTTGCACTGTTTAACCACAGCTGGTGGCTTAGTCTGCTCTTCTGCAACTTTATCCCTTGACAACTGAAGGTCAAAAAAGATCTTGAAGCCGGGCAAATGCCACTTCTCTGAATTCAACCATGGCTCCGGAAAGCCGCAAAACGGGAAATCTTCCCTCTTGGACAAAGCGTCCGTTTAGGGTTCCTTGGATAGGTCTGTGCACCAGCTCGTAGTGCTTCCAGGCTTGCTTAGCCTTGGCTTTTCCAGCCATTTCTCTTCCCTTCCTTGCCCAATCCTCTTTGGTAAGCGAGTAACCTAAACCAAAGGTATAAGGGTTGTGCGGCACTTCGGCCAATGCAGCGACGCCCTTCCGGCCACTCCGTCCCAGTTCCATTCCAGGCATGTGTTAAAGCTTGTTCATGAGGTAAACAGATTGTGCACTGACATACAGTCCCTCATTAACAGCCAGCAAGTGTTGTACTACCCGAGCTTCAGCCAAGGTGAATCCTAACAGAAAGACATCCTCCACGCCGTGTTCAATTTCCAAAATTGGTGTAGAGACCTCTGGCGGCGGATGTATTGAAGAGTTCCCAAAAACAATGGCTACCCCCCTTCCGTGGGGGTACTTTAGCATCTGGTGTAAAGTGGAAGAGATGGCTCTCACTTGGTGTAGCCACAGCCGCCCAAGTAGTAAATTAAAGGTGGCTGGAACATCTAAGACATGAAACTCGATGTCCTGCTGCCCCAGGCCAACCTGAGTTTTGACCCATACCGTCCCCATCGCCTCCCGACTGGTGTTATCCTAGGCCCTAATTACCTGGGCTGTTGGTGCGAAATCTGCGGGCTTCAACCCGATAGCATACATTGTTCTTGACGGACATACATTGATTGCAGATCCCGTATCTACTAGGACAACCGGTATCCATTTTTCCCTACACTCCACAGAGATGTACAACAGCTTGTTATGTTCAGAGCCCTCAGGTGGTAGTTCTTTGTCTATGAATGTTAAGGTCGGTAAAGCTCCACCCGGGAACACCAACCCACCAACTGCTCGGGCGTTGTATCAATTGAAAGCTTAGCCTTGTCCATGGCTGAAAGGACGGCTTGTCTATGAACCCGCGAGGCCATAAGTAGTCCCCAGATAGAGATGTCTGCTTGAATTTTCTTTAGCTATTTCAATACAGCTTCCTCCTCTAGCAGTTTGTTTTTCTACTTTTTTGCTTCCTTATCTTTCTCGAACGCCTCCGACTGGTCCAACTGTGGGGGCTTGAAGTATCGCCCATTCCGGGTCATATGGTCCTCTTCTTCGGTGTACCAAGTATCGTCTGGTTGATTCTAACCCCAGTCCTCATTGGTATAGGCAAGACGCAAGTCATCGTCTTCCCACCACATCCCATCGGCAACCGATAAACAACTGTCCGGTCCCGCTGTAGCTGTCCTGTGTTCTCAACACATTCTGCCCCCTCAGGTGCCTTGGCTTTTCTAGCCTTGTCATCATTCTCGATTTTCTCCTGCTCAAACTGCTTCAGTGCGGTTTCCTGCTTGGTGTCTGCTGTACACAAACTGCCTAGGTCCTGAGCACAATTCACAGCACCGGTGCTCTACGACGACTCCCTCTGATTCTCGGCCGTTTCGGCCAACGCAGATGTTCCTGTTTCTGATAGTTCCCGCTTAGGTAGAGATCTCTCATCAATATCAGGCTCGTCACTGAGCCACTCGGTAGTATCCGTTGCTCTATTCGCATCAAACCACCCAAAATGCATATCCCCCAGGTCCTGCTCATCAAAGAACTGTCGGTTGCTGATATCCTCCTCAAGGTCGGCTAGATCATCGAGTCCCTGACTCGGCCTGTCCTCTCGAACAACATGTACCTCTGCCTAGTCGACAACTCAACCCTCGGCTTAGCCTGGTCTGTTGACATAATATAACCGCATGGGTTGTATGCTTTCTCAGTTAAGCCCTCAGATCCCTCAGGTTCTGAACCAACGTTCCCATTCTCCTCCAAAGTCACCCCGTCTTTGTCTTTGACAATCACCACCACTAGCTTGGGCTAGGTTAAGGAGGTGCTCATAATGCACAAGTCCGTGCTATCTAGGATGAACACCTCAGGCTTAAGTAGGTGAGAGGGAGTGATGCATATGCTAGGGTCATATGGGATGGCCACTATTTGGATCAGGTTTATATGTCTGGGTGGAGGAGGGGGGTTGTGATGTGGTAGGAGAGGGTTAGTGGTGACATTTGGCTTCTCGGAAGACGCAATCACCTTGTCGTCAATGAGATCCTAGATCTCATGACATAGTCTGAAGTAGAGGCCGGTGTCGTGACCGTGCTGCTGATGAAAGGCGCAATATTTAGCCGAGTTATGTTTTGGAGGGAGGTTATTTGATAGCGGGCATGGTTCCAAGGGCTTCAGATGCCCCTTTCTGATCAAGACCTTCAAGGCCGCTGATAAAGGCATATAGAGCAGGGAGAAAGTCCTCTGACTCTACGGTGGATTTTTTGCTGGTTGTGAGCTAGTTCCGGATGCACCGGTGAAGGGTATGGCTGTTTTGGGCATAGTGGTGACCATGCTGACGTCAAAAGTTCTTTCGGCTGCACTACTACTTGTAGCTGCATTCGAATCGTGTGTAAATGCCCTCTTGGGCTGCTCCTTCTCCTGGTTGATCAGACCTTGCTTCATAGCATCTTCAATCTGTACCCCTATCTCATGCAAATCAGCAAAGGTGGGGAGGGGTAAGACGATCATTTTCTGCATCAGCTTGGGTTGCAAGTTGCGCACAACCATTCTTATCTGATCCTTTTCGGGTGGCCGAGTTGTCATCATGGAGGCCTTGGCCTTCCATCGAGTGACAAAGTCAAAAAGCCCTCTTTCGGCTCTTGCCTAGTTGCCTCAAGATCACGAGTCGTGACCTCGATTTGGGTGTTGTAAGCATATTGGGCAATGAAGGCCTCGGCCATCTCCTCTTAACTTCTTTTCATTAAGTCCTCCAACTTGGCATACAAGATGGCCTCAATACCCGACAGGGTCCGACCAAAGAGAGATAGTTTCTGGAGTCTAGTCAAGCCTATCGGGCACAAAATATCCGAGAATAGCCTCAAGTGAACCATAGGATCGCCCGAGCTGTCAAAGCAATCTATGTGAGGCATTTTGAACCTATCCGACAATGTCACTTCTGAATCCGTGTATCCATCCTTTATGTCCGGGATCGAGTTAACTCCCTGAGCTCGTTTAAACAACTTTTCAAGCTTGCTTACTTTCAAAGCAATAGGATCGAACTCAAATTCGAACGGCGTGTCTGTTAGGTTGGCTAGTGCTTTTGAAGTCTATGGCAGAACCGGGGATAGGACTGGCCCTGTTGGAACGTCCGTATTCTCCTTGATGTTAGCTGTATCCCCTGGTGCTGGAACCCTAGGCGAGGGTGGGGGTGGATGCGAAGCAGATGCTCCAGCTTGTTGTGGTTGCTGCTGTTGTTGAAGCCTAGCAATTGGTTCTGCTTGTTGGGCTACAACCTCCGTCTGACGAGTGGTAACCTCCGCTTAGCGAGCAGCATCCCGCTGCATAGTCTCCATAGTCTGTTGGAGTTGACGCATCATTTCCTCCATACTGACTGTAAAATGCTGATCTGACTGAACGGGTGTATATTCTCTCTCTGAGGTCGAACTAGAAAACTGAAACCTACTGCGCACAGGTGAATCAAATAGCGACCGCTTAACTGGCGACTGCTGTACTGGTGCCCCATGCCTAACTGCCCTCCGTCTTGTAACCGGGAGTAATGAAGCAAACACTGGTTGTTCGTCAAGAAGATCCTCAGATCTAGAAAGCCTTCTACCTCTGGTCCTGAGTGCTTGCGGGGTGTCTGCCTTATCGGAAGCAATAATGAAACACTACCTTGCAAAAACATAAATAAAGCAAAAAAAAAAAAGAAAAGGAAACAACAATCAGAAAACGGACAGCATCTCAGCTTAGGTAAAGACAACACACAGTTTGATAATCATAAGCTGAACAATCTGCAATCAAACATTGATTTCTGCCCCCCAAATTTCTGCCTCAAACTGATACCCTCAAACACTGATGTCCTCAGACTGATACCTAGACTTGCAACTGATACATACATTTCTGTAGAGATACATGCCTAACAGCACATATCAAGCAAGCGAGAGCCAAAACACCCCTAAAGTGGGGTAGGGTTTCCCTGTCCTATTTTGTTAGGAACTAGGGTTTTACTATGTACGCATGCGGTTTCAAACGATCCTGCATTCGGGTGAGCAACCTGTCCTAGTTTCGAATGGTTTCTATGGCTTCCGATATGCAACTAGGTCGAATGGTCAAAAAGGGTGCCTTAGCAAGACCACCTAATATACCTCTCACACTTGACACCGAGAAGTGAACGGTGGATCAAACGGTACAGCGGTGATCCAGATCCAAGGTTTGTGTTCCCATCGTAGCAGAGCCCGCGACCGGTCAGCCTTATGGCACGCTTTTCCAAGCAAGCCTCCGGCAAATCGCTCAGGAATAGCAGATGGCAAACACTGTGACTTAGGTGCACCAATGCAAATGTAATGCAAAGAAACACATAAGTGTAGATAAAATAACATATCATGAGTTCGAGTCAAGTTCTCTAAATCCCCAGCGAAGTCGCCAGAAACTGTAGACTCGACTTTCTTCGCGCGTCCCCCTTTCGGAGAAGGCGCGAATTGGTCTTCCTACAGTTCGGACTTCTGTCATGGTTCTGAATCTAATCTCACAAAGTGAAATGTGAGACTGATAAACACCAAAAAGTCCAAATCTGGCAATTGGTTGTGAAAGATCAATTTTGAATCAAAAAGCGCCAAACATGGACTGCTTTGCCAGATTACAGAGTCGCCACCTAAATATTTTATTTTTGGGAAATTTAGGAAACCCTGACTCGTGCCAAAGGCCACGTATCCGTCATCACCAAAGTTGCCTCGGCTCGGGAACTTGGGTACGAGAGGGAAAGGTCCAGAAATGAGCACCCTCGCTTGCCCGATCAAAGATCGGCCTCTACTGAGCATGATATGTTGTTTTATAAACACATGTGTTCTTATTTCGGTCATTTAGCTAACTTACTATGTAATGCGCACAGCCTACAAGTATAGACTAAAATCACAAGAATTGGAACAAAACAACTCATGTTTGTTTTTCGAAAATGGTTTGAAAGTGCCACTCGCAAGTGGGCTAAAGCGCGGATTTGCCACCCTCAAGTGGGCTTAAAACATGATTTGCCACTTCGCAAAGTGGACTTAAAACTCACATTTGATGAATTGTTCCAATTCAAGCAACAAAACCTTCATCCACAGGCATTCATGTATTTTAGCATTTAAGCAAATAGCCTCATGGTAAGCATGCTATCATGGCAACATATACATCTCATGCAGTATGCTAAAGCGTAAAACTTACAGTGTACTCCAAGCTAAAACAGAAAACTAGTTAGAAATAATGCATGATCCCTAACTATACAAGCAATGCCTAATGCAACATATGCAATAATGCGATTAAATCGACTTAGCTATCTAAGATGGCATATGAATGCAAAAATTTGATACACGTATTCAAATAGATATCGAAATACAATGCAGTTTGAATGATGCACCGAGCCCGGTGTGTACAAGACAAATGAATGGATGCAAACATGCAAGCATAAGGTATGCTAATCAAAATATGCCCTAAAACTAACCATCGAAAGTGGTTAAATAAAAGGGAGAAAGACGTGGGATGAGAAGACATGCACACACGCACGCACCCTTATTACACCATTGCGTCCTCGCGAAGGAGGGTCCGAATGAATAAGCTAAGCTAATCTAAGCTAAGCTAAGCTAAGCTAATCTAATTAAACTAATTAGACTAACTATTACAACACTTAACTAATTAACAAATTAATTAATTAAATTACGAAACAATGCTAACTAACAGGTAAGCACTAAACAACATTGCCTCGGCTCTGTTGAAGAAGTTGAACATGCATGCCTCGGTTTCCGTCCCAAAAAGCTCTCCGGTTTGCTCTTTAGAGGCTCTGTTTGCAGGGTGTCTCCAAGAGCTACCAAAACAATGTTGGGGAGTGCACCAGTGGCCTGCCGGCTAAGAGTGTGCCTCTGCCGGCCAACAATGAAAGAGTGTCAGCCAGCAATGAAGAAATGTCGGCCACTAGTGTGTTGTGACACCAAACTGCAACAGAGCACAAAACAGATAGAAATTGAGGTTTTTCCAGAGGCATGTTTGTACTATGCCACTCCTTATCATCTCAAAACATCAAAGGAGTTGCACCATTGGGTCTAAAGCCACCAATCAAGCATTTTCAATGCATGATGGCCAAGGGTCCAACTTGTACACATTCAATAAATGCAAGACAAGACTCTAGGACCATTACCTTATCATGGAAGATCAAAGGCAATGAAGACAAAGGAGATTGGCTCATTTCATCACTTCAAGTATGAAATGAACCAACCTTCCTTGTATTCAATATAATGTCCGATTGAACACAATGCAATGCACACATAACATGCTTATCTTGTCATATTTTATTTGATTCAATTCTTGTTTACACATTTTAAGTTACCAAACGATTCTTTTATTGATTCGTCCAATGTGAAAGTCCTCTAATGAGAGAGAGGTCAATCAAAAGATGACTTAAGACATGAGAGAAACCATGCCCTTGACTAGTAGAAACCCCCACGAGAGGGTTAAAGCCATTTAAGCATAACCCTCAATCTCAAGCTTAAACACAACTTTAAGACCGACCAAGCCTCAAAACAAAATAGAAAAATGAAGAAATGAGGGAGGTGGCAAAATTTCAGTGCTAAAATGGCATGAAACATATGACTCTAACATGCAAACAACTCTTGTGCAACATGTTAAGAGACTTAAGCATTAAAACTAGTGAAGAGCTTTACACTAGAACCAGGCAATACCAAACTCAAATGGCTAAACCAGCCCTGGACAGACCTCAAACATGCCAAAACAGAGGCTAAGATGTGCTGAGATGGTAGCATGAAAAGCAAGAAAAGCATGCTCATGTATTGGCTCATAAACAAAGCATAAGGCACAAGACACAACTCTCAAACACAATGAAAGAGTGATATGTGTGAGAGTATGACAGAGAAATATGCTTTGAAATCACATGCTAAATGATGCCAAAACATGCAAACATCACAAGCAAAGTATGCTAAGGGCCTCAAAACACAAGGGCAATGAAGCTAACTACGCTATGGCTATACAAAACAAGCCCCAAAGGACCAAGACTACTCAAAACAGAGTTTAAGCATGTCAAAGCAAGGCCAAACATACTGGAGTGGAGCCAAAACATGCTAGAATAATAAGCTAACTCATTAGGCATGCAAGGCTAGTGAGCAAGATTACACTACAAGTGTAAGAAGCAAGTATCAAATGACTCAACCAACCAAAATTAGAGCTATAACATGTCAAGAAAGTCACAAAAACATGCTGAGATTAAGTCAAGAGATGGTAGAAAAACATGCTCAACAAGTAGGCCATCTACACATGCAACCAAGATACAAGGAGGGGAGGCCACCCCCTCCTATTTTGGACCTCAAAACCAAGTTTCTACCACTGAAAAACCTCTAAGTTTTAGTGGTAGAAAGGCCAAACAAAAGGTGTTTCAAAAGCTTAGGAAGTTGGCTCAAAAGGCTTTACAAGCCAAAGAGCCAAGGAGGGAAACCACCCCCTAACCACACAAGGCTCAAACCAACATTTTAAGACCAAAAAAATAGAACTTTTTAGTGGTTAAAACGAGCTTCAAAGTAGCATACAAAGGTGGCCAAGCAATGAAGTAAAACAAAGCTTAAAAGAGGGAAATTCTTACCCTTGAAGCACAACACTAAAATAGCAAGAAAACAGCCAAATTCTGAGCCAAAACCACTTCAAGGAGCTCAAAACAAGGCCTCCAAGAACTTCAACTCTAAGGTGGAGGTGTTTGCTAGGCTAGTGCAATAGTGCTAGATGCAAATATGTTGAGAAAGCACACTTTCAAGCTCAAATAATAGAGAGAGAGAAGATCTAGAGAGAGAGAGAGAGGAGAGAGAGAGAGAGAGAGAATTCTTGCTCAGCTCAAACTTTGTAACCCTTTGCATTAATATAGATGAGCTCTATATATAGGAGATACAAGAAGCCTTCAAACAAATCCAGCCATCCACGTGCATGCAGTTGAGCCAATCTGTGCAAACAGCTGTCAAAATATCTACAAAAATATCTACTGAAACATTGGTGGCCGGTAATGGCCTCATTGATGGCCCGCAGGGCCTATTGATGGCTAGCAGGGCAAAGCCCATGGCCGGCAGCCCTCAATGATGGCCGGCAGGCCATCAAAAACAACACTATGCAAAGACCAACACATGGTCCAAATATGAGACAGAATGGAAATAGGATCTAGAAAGATCAAACCTGGAGCATTCCGTCATGAAAGTCGAGTGCTCGACGAGCGATCAAACTTGTCACTGGATGTACCCCGCAAGAACATCCAAGTCTTGAGGACGGTCAAAAATGGGGTGTCTACAACGTTCTCATGAATTGATGTTGTTATGCCGGAATTCGAAGAAACACCCTAAGGTAATTCAAGAAAATTTCTATTTTTGATGACCTCAAGTTGATAGCATAGGTAGTGTTATAATAATATAACATAGTCAGGGCAAGATAGTCTCTAACCGCAGGTTAAAAAGCATGGGTAAGGGTTGAACCTAGGCTCTGATACCAAGTTGTGATGCCCCAAAAATTGGGAACATCAAATAATATATTAACAAATAAATACATGGTTTATTTGAGGTTACAAGAGTAAGAAATGTCACTAATGAGTCCTTTGGTTAATAACCAAGTAAGATCCCAGGAAGGTTGAAGGAGTCAATATAACCTCCCTTCAAAGTCAAACTACCTTGGATAGCAAAGCTACTCTTTTGATAGATCTTAACAAAATATTAAAACAAGGTCTACATGAATCGACGAGAAAATAGGGAATAGGTAATATAAAAGATATGTATAGATATATAATAATTACAAAATGATGTTTTAAAAGAAAATTTTGGACTGAAAGAGACACTGTTTGGACAGAAAATTTAAATTCAAATTTGATGCAAAATCTAACTTAATTTTTTTTTAGAAATTCAAAAAAATTTCCCGCAAGAGTTTGAAAAAATTCAAATAAATTTTGTCTAAAAAATTAATGTTATGACCCAACCCACAACTCGCACTTGGACGGGGACGGCGGCGGCGCGCGGTTGGTTTGAGCCAAAGTCTACTTTGTTCATAACTCCCCCCTTCTACAAACTTGGGGTGCCCCTTCGGGCCCAACCTAAGTTTGTCCACCTAGAGCTTATATACACACATAAGCTCTCTTAAAGTTTCAATGTGGGACAACCATTTCAAGAAAATCCACATTTTACTTCTTTAATTGTCTATTCCACGAACCCGAAAACGACGTCAAGTTCCCATTCAATCATAAATGATTTTGACGAACTGTTTTCACCGTATGATTTGCCATACGGCAAGGAACACGTCACCTCTTTGGACCCATCCCAAAAGACATGTGGATCCTACTCAAATTTGGACTCAAAATTGGCCCAAAAATAAATTTATAAAAAACCATAATTCCAACATATGTAATATATTTTACAAACATCACCTGCAACTAATTTCCCCTTTCTAATTCTATCACTGAATCATTGTGACAGTAAAATGAGAATTATAATTCAGTGGGAATTTAAAAAAATATTTACAAATACATGAAAAATTTTAAAATCTTAATTATTAATATTTATTTTGTTTACCATTGATGTGTAATTATTTTTTTACTTTTACACTGAATTACTATTTTGCCAACTTTTTTCCTAAGTCAATGTTTTTCATTTGATAACATATTATTTTATTTTGTCTAAGGTAACATTTCAAACTATTAAAATACAATTTTTTTAAATAAAAAAAGGGTTATATAAGTGCCTCTATTCTCTCAAAGTCCATCTTCAACCCCCACTTACTTCTCTCTCTCTCTCTCTCTCTCTCTCACACACACACACACACACACACACACACACACACACACAGAGTAATGAGAACTTGATCGAGTTATATGAATAGGAGGCACAATACCAGAAAGATTGCTCGGCTCTCTGGCTAGCTAACCTCTCATCACCTTTATAGAAACATGTATTCATAACATAGTTATTATTATTATTATGTCCAATTTGTGTAAGTAATCACTGTGTTCAATCATAGATGAATTTTCTGATAAAAAAGAACGGCAAGTTCAATTTTGATAGATATAATTGAAGGGAAAAAAAAATATTTAGTTTTGATTTGTCAATTTTTGCCTTTTATTTTAAATATCTTTGTTTATATTCAGGGACGGACTACAGTGTAGACTATGGGGGCAGTGTCCCCTCTCTTTGAGACTACCTTGCTACTTACTTGCAATGGTTTAAAACAGAGCACTGGAGACTTCTTTGTTTGCATGGCACCCTTCCCATTCAATGGTTCCTAGTTCATGTCTTCAAGAGCAAATGTTTAACCCAATATGGCACGTGTTTCAACAAAATTGAAATTGAATATAATATATGTTAGAGCAATACTATAAATATAACTTACTTTTAACAATTGAATCTATTTTGTGTGACATTTGAAGTGTGATTATTTGTTATTTGATTTTTATTAACTAGTTAAGGGACATGTCTTTATGAATATTTTATTGTTTGTTGTTGTTTTTAACTTTCTTTTTTAGATTGTGAAATTATGAATGAGTTTTTTTGGTGTATAAACAAGTTATAATCAACCCAAAAAAATAGATTCTAGTTCTCTACCCAAAAAAAAAAAGGTCTAAAAAAATTAAGTTCAATTGCACAACTCAATCTTTTGTAAGTAACACGTGCCTAACACAAGCTAAATTTATTGAGTTTTAATAGCACTTGAACTAAACACCTTAGGTTGGCAAGTCGAGTTTGGACAGGCATGGACAATTTCGAGTATTACTAGAACTGGATCGGGGCAAGTTTTGAACCCAATTATGGCTTGCACCCTACCTATGGCCCCTCCGGTATTAGGATCCTAGTTTCGTCCATGTTTATATTGACTTTTGATATGATACAATTTCAAATTACAATATATAATTGGAGTTGGATACACATAATGTTTGACCTCCCTCTCTGGCTCTGTCCTTGCTTCTATCTGACAGAAAAGTATTGATGAATCAATTTTTGTCAAGCACAAAAATTAATTATTTATTTTTGTTGAGTTATTTGATATAATTTTTTCTCATATTTATAATTAAGAATAATTAATTATTCTTTTTCTGATTGACAAAAAAAAAAAAATAAATAAAAAATAAATAAAAAATAAAAATCAGGGGATGATCTTTTTGTTCCACATCTTAATAATTCTCTTAAAAAGATTGTGTCCATAAATTTTATTTATATAACATTAATTACTCCTAAATGAATGCCGGCACCTAACATCAACTAGGACTTGGTGATGTTTGACCTATCCTAACATGGTGTTTGGCTCAGAGTTACAGGAATGATTTTGAAATAGAATTATTTTTTCTTGGCCTCCCAATGGAAACATCATTTTTTTTCTAAATTGATTAATAATCATTCCATTTGAAATATAGATCATTGTTGTTATTCTTACTTAATTAAATATAAGTATGAACATTTCAGTAGAATAATCATTCATTCCTGTAGATCAAACATTGGCTAATAGTATTGGCTAATTTCATCATTTATTTATTTTATTTTATTTATTTATTTTTTTGTATTTTGTATTTTTGTTGAGAACAGAATTCCAACCAACCAGTTTAGGGTCAAGTTTGAGCTGGAGGACCGTTTGGTTTTTTGTCTTCTTTCATTTTGTTTCTTTCTTTCTTTTCTTTCTTTCTTTCTTTCTTTCTTTCTTTCTTCTTCTTCATCATTTTTTTTTTTTTTTTTTTTTTTTTTGTGTGTATATTCAAAAAGGGTTTTGCTTGTCTCTAATTGGAGATCAAGACTGAACCGTCCAGTCCACTCGTGATCCTATTTTTAGGCCCATTTTCGATAATCTGAACCGTGCAATATGTAGAATTCATCGAGTACTATATTCTTATAAAAAATCATGTTGATCGGATTTTGATAGCTATTGATCAGATCAGATATCTGTCAACCATTTATTTTTTTACCGTTTGTTTTTTTTATTTACAAAATAGATCTGATCAAATAGCTATTGATATCCGATCAACGTGATTTTTTATAGGATTATGGTACTTGACGAATTCTACACATTAAACGGTTTAGATTATCGAAACGGGGCCCAAATATGAACCCACAGGCCAAATTAGACGGTCCAAATCTCCAACTAAAGACGAGCTAAACCGATTCAGAAATGTACCTTACCTAACATGATAAACAAAATTTAAAAAAACAAAGCAAAACAGAAGAAAGACACTCAACAAACATTCACTCTCTTGGTCTGTTTTTCTTTTATTTTCTTTATTTAATTATTATTTTTTATTTTATTTTATTTTATTTTATTTTCTTGCTGTCACCAACCTCAGTCTTGCCTTGGCTATTTTAATATTTTTGTTTTTGTTTTGGTCTGAATGTTTTGTTTTTTATTAGAAGAGTGGATAGTGATGCTTCGCTTACCCTATATAAAGGATGTAATGCTAGCCCAAGCCCGCCCGACTATAATAAAATTAAGATAAATAATTTACATATATATAAAATAAATAAATAAATAATAGTAAATGATATATATAAAATAAATAAATAAAAAATAGTAAATGGTTAGTTAAGTGTGGTTAAAGTTTGCATTCATCTTAACATGTTTCCCTTGAGGGATGTATATTATAGAATTTTTTTCAATTAATATATGTAAAAAAAAAAAATTATATATTAAATATATTTATATAAATGGGGATAAGTTAGAGCACTACTAGGTTGAAAAACTGACATCAATTTTCTTAATTTTAATTTTTGGAGATTTTTCAAGACAATTTTTGGCATTTGAAATCTATGGCAATAAAACTTAACAGTCTTTCTACAATTTTGGTACTTTATATATAGAGAGAAATTTTATAATATTAAAGGTTTTGTACATTTTTAAGAAAGATAGAGTTTGAGAGAATTTTTACTCTGATAAACTATATCTTATTGTACCTTATAACTTTTGTTACAGCATTACTCTGTCCTCCCCTTTCGAGGACTATTCTTTTGGTCTAATTCACCTCTTCCATGCCTTAAATTACAGAAAAATGTTAAGCAAATAGAGGAGGTGAGTAGAGCAAAGAGGAAGCCCTCGCCCTTGGGGAGAGGGGGGGGGGAGGATTGAGTTTTGATGATGTTATACAGTGAATTGTCCTTACTATTATGCATTTCTTGGCATGGGTTTTAAAAATTGTGAGAGACATGACCACCGTAGGTCAAAGCATGACTCATGAAAGTTTATCAGATAATGTGATTAATGTCATGTAAAATGCCACTTCAAATATTCAAACGTGATCATTACCACTTTTATATTTTTATTTTTGCCAATTGATAAAAGATTAATTATAAATATAAAAGAAAATAAATCAATATGAACAATCATAGTCCAATAACCCAACAACCATCATGATAAATAGTCCACAATAGAAAAGAAAAAAAAAAAAAAAAAAAAAAAAAAACAAATGAACAATACAATACAATTGACCTCTTAACCTTCCCAATATATAGGAGTGACCAATTGAAATAACCCAGTTGATTGGTATTACTCTTGTAAGAATTTACGTTGTGTTTGGTTGGGGAATTTGGGAAAGGATTTGGAAAGGGAAAAAGAAAAGGTTGGTGAAATGAGAATAAAATATACCTACATTTTACCTAATTTCACACACATTTGCCCTTTCTATTTCCAAATACCTCCCCAAATCCTCTAACCAAACACAGTATTAAGCTACATTAATCTAACAACCGATACATTTTGATTAATCTTTATACTATGTTTTGCAGAAATATGGATGGTAATAACAAGATATAAGAGAGGTTATTGACATCAACAGAAGGAGGAGATGATGGTGGTGGTGGTGATTTGAAAAAAAGGGTATGGGTAGAATCAAGAAAGATATGGAGGGTAGCATTTCCAGGTATATTAGCAAGAGTGAGTTCATTCGGAACATTGGTCATTACTCAATCTTTCATGGGACACATTAGTGAACTTGATCTTGCTGCCTACGCTCTTGTCCAAACTCTTACTGTTCGTTTTGCCAATGGCATACTTGTAAGCCCCTCTCCTTTTTAATTTTTTTTTAATCTAATTTGTCATTAATTGTCAATGATAAAATTGTCATAATTTGTAGGCTAAATTACATTGACCTCCCCTGAAATTTGAAAAAATTATAACAAGCACTATAATTTTTGCATAATTATATTTGACCTCTTTTTTAGTGAGACTAAATTGATTAGGACTAATGTAGATGGTGTGAAAACATAAAAGACAAATAAGAAAAAAAATAAATATTTCGTTATAAAAGAGATAACAATAATATCATTTTTCTATCCATCTAACTAATGCATTATTGATAAAAAAAAGAAAAAGAAAAAGAAAAAAGGGAGGTTGGGGGCTTAAGTGTTATATAAATTAAAATTTAAGAGAGTTCAATGTAATTATGCAAGAACTTGTGGGACTTGTTGCATTTTTTTCAAACTTCAAGGGAGATCAATGTAATTTATCCAAATTTATAGGTTAAGTGATCGTTTGAGAATTGACCTGTTTAGTGGCCTTTCGACTTAATGAAAAAAAGTTAAGGTGTTTGAGGATGACCTTTTTCAGTTATATAATGAATAACTGTTATAATATGACGTACTTATCCAAAAAAAAAAAAATAATAATAATATAATGCATGCTTGACTGGTTTGTATGATTTGCTTTTTTAACAAGTTTTTTATTTTTTGAATTTCTTTATTTTTAACTTTTTGGTTTTTTAAGACAAAAAACCATGTTCCCAAATGACCCCTAAATTAGACTGACTTCATTTTGTGAGGTTTGAAGAAAATATAGATAATCTTATAGTTTTGGCATATCTACATTAACCTTTCCTTCCTTAACAACAAATTTAACTCAGTTAGACCATCTCCAACAGTTCATCAAATGTTTCATCAAATTTAAATTTGATGAAAAAACTCTGCTCCAATGGTTTACCAAATCTTTTATCATATCCAAGATTTCTCAAATCTTTCATCAAATCGAGGATGGATGTGCCTTTCATCAAATCACTGTTCATAACCGTTAGATTTTCACCACCATATGTCCCACAGATGACCACCTCAAGGCAAAAATTTGTAAAAAAATTTACACTGATCCGTCAACTGCCCGGACATCTGCCTGATCGTCTGCCCGGTCGACCCCCTTGATGAACACCTCAAGGCAAAAATTTGTGAAAATTTTAAACTGACTAGTTGACCAGCCGGACATCCGCCCCGTCATCCGCCCGGTCGACCGGTGTTCTGATAAAGCTTTAAAAGCCTCCATTGGAGCACTTGATATCAAATGAATCTTTTACTCAAAATTTTTACTTAAATTTAATGAAAATTTTGATCCATCATTGAAGATGCTCTTATGAGACAATGAACTTAACTTTTTTCCCTTTCTAATCCTCATGAAATTACTTCGTTAGCCTCTTTTAATTCCGTGCTATTATAGTAGATTTTGACAATCCTATAGCCAGGTTTGTGCATTTGCATATATAAGTCATTATATTGTATTTACGATCACATTTTATTTGTAGCCTTTGAATAACAATACCACACATTAGAAAATAGGGCTTCAAAAAATTTATGCTAATGGAGATGAAAGTTAGCTCATGTAACATATTCTAAGACTATCCTTTCTATTTTCCAATAAGTTTTTAGTTATTCTTGTTGCAGTTGGGAATGTCGAGCGCAACTGAAACTCTATGTGGCCAAGCATTTGGAGCAGGGCAACACCACATGATGGGCATATACTTGCAACGATCATGGATTGTCGATTTCGTTACTGTAACAATCTTGCTTCCTCTCTTCATCTTCACAGCTCCCATTTTTCGTCTACTTGGTGAAGAAGAAGCTATAGCAAAAGTAGCCAAGAATATAGCCCTGTGGTTTATTGCCTTTATCTATAGCCTTGTCTTTGCTGTGACCATCCAAATGTACCTACAAGCGCAATTGAAGAACATGATCGTGGCGTGTATCTGCACTTCCACATTTGCGATCCATGTGCTCTTGTCTTGGATCTTTGTGAGCATACTAGACTTGGGAATACCTGGCGCAATGGGTGCATTGGCCGTATCTTCTTGGTTAGTAGTTTTTGGAGAGTTTGTGTTTGTTTTTGGAGGTTGGTGCCCCCATTCATGGAAAGGATTCACCACTGCCGCCTTTTCTGATTTATGGCCTGTTGTAAAGCTCTCAGTATCCTCAGGCATAATGCTTTGGTAACGATCCATTTTCAAATCATTTGAAATGTTTTCATATAGTTACTTAGATTAATATATGCGCATTCGTTATACTAATGCAATAATTCTTGCTAAGATAAACGGTCAGGTGGCAATTCCACCCAGACGGTAATGAATTACTCTTACAATACGTCCATATACAATGATGCTCAAGGGTCTAGGCTAAGTAGCAAGAGCAAGTTTTAATTTATTGGGAGCCCAAACGATGCATTCAATAAATTCTTGCCGTCAACACCTAGAGAAAACAAAAGCTTGTATTTTAGTTTTTTTCTAGGTGCTTAGAAAACAACATTTCAGTTTATTTTCCTGAAAATATACTCAATAAGAGATACCATTGCAATCTAAGCTACAAAAAAAGTGAAAATTTACTCGAGTAGGAAAAAATTGTAAGTATTAGAATAGATGGCATATTTAGAATTACACTACAAGATGTAGCATCAAAAGAATCAAACTCTAAATTGCACACGGTATAAAAAAAAAACTAGTGATATCAAAAAAATCTAAAATATTTTTTTATTTTATTTTTTAATTTTTTGGGTATTGAAAGGGGGAAGAAGATAAGAAAATAAGGAAAAACCAGCTATTTGTTTCCTTTTAGCTCTAAATGTCGCTTTGTCATTCTTCTATAGCGAAATTTCCCTAGTCCACTTATTCGTTGATTTTGTTTTGTTTCGTTTTTTTATTTTATAGCCTAGAGATATGGTACAATTCTGTTTTAATTCTAGTGGCGGGATATATGTCAAATGCAGAGGTTGCCATTTCTGCCTTCTCGATTTGGTATGGATCGTTGTATATTTTTTTTCTTTTCACTCTTCACTTAACCACAAATATTGCTCCTCCTAATTCCACGACTTTTGCAGCCTTAATATCAGCGCTTGGGAATTTATGTTGTGCCTTGGCTTTCTCGGCTCTGCATGGTATGCACTAATTACTTAATTAGTTATTTATTTTATTATCTTATCCTTGTTTGATTTTTGATTTTTGATTTTTGATTTGTTATCTTTGGAAAAATAGTGTGCGGGTAGCGAACGAATTGGGAAGAGGAGATGCTAGAGCTGCAAAGTTTTCAATTAAAGTTATATTGTGTACTTCTGTTCTGCTCGGATTAATCTTCTTCGTTCTTTGTTTAATCTTCGGTCATGACATAGCGTACTTGTTTACAAGCAACGAGGAAGTTGCAGCAACTGTTTCCGACCTATCTGTCATTCTAGCTTTCACCATGTTGTTAAATAGCATTCAACCGGTACTCACAGGCAAGCGACTCTTTTTTGGATAATTTCGCTTTTGAAAATATAAAAAACCATATTACCAACGATTGAAAAGATTTAACTGTTGAAACCGTGCTAGCAGGTGTCGCGATTGGTGCTGGTTTGCAAAGCATAGTCGCTGGTATTAATCTTTGTTGCTATTATGTGATTGGGATTCCGATTGGAGTTTTGCTTGCATACGTGGCTGATATTGAAGTTACGGTAAAATAACCGGTCTTAATTTAGTATAGGTCTATGATACAAAAAAATAAATTATGTTTGCTAATTTATTTTTAGACCACTGGGGTGGTAATGCAAGTTATTGCACTAGCCTTCATGGTATGGAGAACCGATTGGGATGAACAGGTAAATGAAAACAAGTCCAATTAAATTGTGAAAACAAATTAAGAATGAACAGTTTTTATACTTAGATTAAAAAGAAAATTAAATTAAATTTTTGATCTTTGTGTTACAGGTGATAAGGCATCTGAACGCCTTGGCCGATGGTTTTTGAAACCCTCTGAGGAATCCGATGAAGTTCTCATCACTCTTGAAATTGAAGACTAATAAAGACTTTTCGAGTAAATGAACCACAAGCATGCTTAAAATTTAATTTTGAATTCAGATGTTAGAAATTTGAGTCTAATTATTTTACTTTATTATTTTTATGATCCATACAACAGAGAGCATATCACATTGTCATGCAGTGGCAGCTTCATTTTGATCCTCCTTGTAAGTTGTCATTCGTTTCCGGTCTAGAAAATGGAAACTGAAGGCTCGAAAGTTTTGATTTCAACGAGATACAGGGGCATGGAAGAACTCTCGAGCCTGAGACTTGGGTAGGATTGTTTGTTTGCTTGTAATTTAACGATGCGACTGAAGAGTTTGTTGTAATGTTTTTATGACATTTTCATTTTGCAAAGGTTTTAGTTTGTGAATCAGATTTCTCAAGCCTTGAGTATGCATTTACTAGTTTGTAGTTGTTTGAAAATTTCATAGATAATGAGTATTATTGTGCCAAAATCAACTTATATGTCATAATTGATATATATCTTCTTCTTTTTTATAATTTTTTTTTTGTTTTTTTTTTTCAAAGTTTGACTGCTAAGTTTCTTTTATGCCAATCATGAGCATCAAATTTTAAGCTAATCGAATATTAAAAGCTAAACCAACTGTTACTAATCTAATTGATCATGACTCGTCTACGTCTGTAGGAAGTTCAAGTAAAGAGTTCAAATCTTATCATAGGAATGACTGGTTTTCTCATGATATAGCCTATAATAAATAAATAAAACAAAAACTCTCATATATGCTCATGTTTCTTAGTGTAATTAATTATTATAATTTGGAGGACTAAATAAATGAGATAGTTTTTCCCTCTCCGATTAACCTATATTTTTGGAATGTTTGATTCTGATAATCAATTTAATATTTTGGAATGTTTGATTCTGACAATCAATTTTGTAAATGAGATTAACCTATAGTCTTAATTTTCCATACTACCTATAACTTCCTCCATTTTTGAGCTTCCTACATGTTCCTCATATAACAACTTCTCAAAATAGTTCTTTTACCTCTCCACAGATTTTGTAAAAAATGTAGTAATGATCATCAGGAAATGTGATAAGGTTACGTTAGTTAAATTAGTTATTGAAGAGAATATAGTAAATATTATTAGTGCATACGTCCTCCAAGTGGGATTAGATGACCATACTACGAGAGAATTTTGGGACCAAATGGATGAGGTATTACATGAGATACCCGTAGAAGAGAACCATGTTATAGATGGAGATTTCAATGGCCATGTGGAAATAGATAAATTAGATTATGAGAGGGTTTTGGTGATAAAAATGAGACTGGATAGAGTATTTTAGATTTTGCTTTGACTTTTGACCTGGTAATGGCCAATAATATGTATAAGAAAAGAGATAAACATCTTATAACCTTTAAGAGTGGGTCAAATAGGAGCCAGATAGATTACTTCTAGTAAGAAAAGTAGAGTGTCTAATGTGCAGTAACTGTGAGGTAATTCTTGAGAGAGCCTGATGTCTCAACATAGGATTTTGATACAAGATTTATGCATTAAAGGGCAATACCAAGCTAAGAAGGATAGTGGGTGTCGTAGAATGAGATGGTGGAACTTAAAAGGTGATAAATTATAAATATTCAAGAATAGAATGGATGAAGAAGGTACCTGAGGCTTGGAAGATGATATGCTAACACTATGCGGAATTCGATGGCCAATTGTATGAGGAGAATCACAAGAGAAGTCCTTAGAGAGTATAAATGCAACAACCTCGACCTGTGATTAACTGATTAACCATGATTAATTATGCCTAATAAGTAATCAAGATGAAATCCCTGAGTTAATTGCATGTGCTATATGCTATATGAGTTTCTATCTATCTATTGTAGGAATATATGTTTCTGTTTCTGTTTTGTACTGTGAATTGAAAGCCTTATCGGTATTCGATCGCAAAATTGACTTGAATTACATGTTAGTTGAAATTTTTGGAACTCTATGGTAGGTTTAATTAAAATTCGGTTCGGAATGATTAAATTAGAATAAATTAATGCTCATTAGATTAGTGGTAAGCTAATTAATTAATTTCTTTAATCAAGCCAACTTAAGGCCACCTCAATATCCCTTATAGACTTTTGCACTCTCATTTCCTCTTGCTTGAGTAGAGAGAGAGAGAGAGAGAGAGAGAAAGGGAGAAGTGACTTCAAACAAAGGAATTGCTTGAGAATTTGGAGATTTGGCTAGGAACTTCAATCAATTAACTCTAGAGAGAGCATAGTTGAGCATCTAAGGTAAAAAAATTCAACCCTTAGTTGTGTAATTGAATTAGTTTTGTAAGAATTCTAGTGAAAGAGGTGGAATAACATGAGAATGAAGCTAGGATTATAGAATTGTAACCCAAATCATGTATGCATGCATATATCATGGCATTTTGAGTAGATTTCTAAAGAATTGTTACATGCATGTGTCTATCTTGACTTGGTTTTGAGAATTCACCACATTTCTTACCATTTGACTTTAATTAATCATATTTTGGAAAGCCTTAGTTCAAAGTATTTCATGCATGTCATGTTCATAAATTATAAGTTGGAGTTTTGATCAATTAGCATGCTTTTGGGCCTTGATTTAGTGAAATGATCTTCAAACCATGGTATTTTACAAGTTTCTAAATGTTTTCTGGAGTTTTGGCCCAGAAAGATGAGTTTTAAGGTGTGTAATTCGAGTTTGGAGCTTGGGAGTGCAATCTAGAAATTCTAGAGAGCGGCAGAAGTTGCGCTCGAGCGACCACTCTGTGATCTTACACTTCCGCTCGAGCGACCAGAAGTCCGCTCGAACATGAACTGCGAGCTCCCAGAAGTTTCATGTTTTTGTAGACTGCTCGAGCGACAAGAGTTGCACTCGAGCAAGGACTTGAGTCTCACGCTCCAGCGACCGTCGCGCGTGAAAATTACACAACCAGTACTTTTTCAAAGTTTGCAGACCGCTCGAGCGAAGGAAGTTGCGCTCGAGCGGGACCTCTGTTTTTAGCAAATTTTGTTAAGGGTTCCAAAGTGCATTTTGGCATCCACATTGCATCCTAGGCATTCCTAGGCCATGATTAAGACTCAATAAGAGGTTAAGACTTAGAAACACACTAAAAATGAAACGAAAGAAATTAAGTACCAACCGAGTGTGTGTTTCATTATGTGTTTCTATTATGTCTGTGTAGGTCATACGCCACAAGTTATCTGATTTGTCTGTTCTACAAGTGGAGCCATCTATGACTAATAACTTTGTAAAGCTATGTTTACGTCTAAGTAATTTCTTATCTAATATGATATGACAAGAAATGCTCTGTTTTATGAAATGTTATATTATGTCCAATGAATGAATGTTCAATTTCTGACAAGTATTTGTGGCATCCTTAGAACAAGGACCTTGCCTGAGGGTAACAATACCGTGGTTTATAAGCAAGGCCCTTGCCTGGGGGTAATAATACCGTGGTCTCATGGCCATTCTCGGGGGTAACAATACCGTGGCTCAAGTATATTACAAGTTCCCGGTACCGGAGGTTCCTTATGGAACTGACAAGCATGATAACACTACTGGATGTACCATGTATGTTGAAGTATGAACTTTAATTTCTGTATGAAGTAGAACAAGAAAATGAATATAAATCTGTTTTTGTTATGAACTTTGGTTTCCGATTTTGTTATGGACATCATTCATTTAAACCATTTACTCTGTTATTATTCACTGGGCTTCTGCTCATTATTTATATTATGTATGTAGGTGAGCAGGCGCATAACCAGGCCTAAGCTGCTGCTTGGAGTTTTGGGTTAGCCAGCCACTATGCCTCCCGGGGAGGTTCCCTTTTGAAATGTTTAGTTTTGTAACCTTGTTACAGATGTTTTGCTTATCTATACATTGAGCTAAGTTCCCTTTTGGCATTATATGTGTATTTGGGTGACGTAAGACTAATATATTTATGACGTCACATATATATATATATATATATTGTTTTGAAGTTTTCTATCTCATATACGTTAAAACAGCTCTATGGACATTATATATATTTGCTTCCACAGCCCCTTATTATATATCATTCTGTTAAGAGGCCTTTGGTAATCCAAGGATTACTGGTTGGTTACGACGCTAAACCTATAGGGGCGGATTTGGGTTGTGATAAAGTGGTATCAAAGCACGCGTTATACCGCAGACACGAGTCCATGTGAGCTATAGGATGTCCTAGTGAGAGTTAGGGGCATTCCATCTGCATGTGTGAGTGTGTATTAATTTCTGTGCATGAGAAAACTGTATTAGAACATGAACACATGAAATTGAAACGAATGAACTGGGTGTGAATGTTTCAAACACTGTGAAAAGAACTATTTGCCTATGTTTATTATTCTTTTGTTTACCTATAGCTAATGGAGAATGCAAGAAGAAATGATACAAGTGAATCCTCAGAGGCTCGCATGAGCCGAATGGAAGAAATGATTACCGCTCTAATTGAATTAATAGCACAGCAACAAAGACAACAACTGATGCCTTCTTCGCCCCCTCCGGTCCAAGTTGAGTTGGATAATAATGACATCATCAATCTAATGCAGAAATTCATGAAGATGAAACTGCCAACTTTCTTGGGTGGTATTGAACTGTTGAAAGCGGAGACATGGCTACTTGAAATGGAGAAGTTATTTGAAGTGTTCCCCTGTATTGAGACTCAGAAGGTTTTATTGGCCACCTACACTCTTAAAGATGAAGCTCGGAGATGGTGGTTACTGATCTGAAATAGTAATGGGAATATGACCTGGGCTCAATTCAATGAGATCTTCTACAACAAGTACTTTACCCAATGCTTTAGAGATGGAAAAGTTTTTGAATTCCAAGAACTTAAGCAAGGGAAGATGTTTGTAGTTGAGTACGAGGCTAAGTTCATCGAGTTGGCCAGATTCGCTCCTCATATGGTGGACACAGATTATAAGAAAGCACGAAAGTTTGAGGGAGGACTAGATCTAGAAGTAAATGATCGAGTAGGCGTCTTGAAATTGCCTACTTATGTGGAAGTGCTTGATAGGGCATTAATGGAAGAGGCCATACTAGCAGCAAAGAAACAAGCAACAACTCCAATAACTGAATGGAGAGGTAAAAGGGCCGGATTCAATTTCAAGAAGGGTCGATCATTTCCGAAGAAGCAAAATACTAGATTGTCAAGTAGCTCAAGCCAAAGCAGTGGGTCTATGCCAGTCTATCCAGAATGTGGAAGAAAACATAGGGGCATGTGTCACCGCGTATCTGGTGCTTGTTTTCGATGCGGCAAGATAGGCCACATGATTAGAGATTGCCCGATGAGACTCGACACGACTACCTGACCTGCGGCAAGTTTAGCCGAATCTGCTCCTGCACCAAGAACCAACATGAGGGCCAATACTAGAGGAGAAACTTTGAGACAAGGCCGGGTTTTTGCATTAGTACCTGGGGATGTACATAATACTAAGTCAGTGGTGTCAGGTATAATCTTTATCTATGCTCAGAATGCCTATGTGCTGATTGATTCTGGTTCTACGCATTCATTTGTATCGCATGCTTTTTCTCGGAAATTAACTAGACCATTAGAACCTATGAACAGTTTACTATCTGTGTCTACACCGTCTAGGGGTTCTATGATATTTGCTTATGTTTATCTGGCATGTGATATCATGATTGGTGATATGACATTGTATGTTAATTTGTTACCCCTGAGCATTGATCATTTTGATTGTATTCTGGATATGGATTGGTTGACTAAGTACTGCGCCACCATTGATTGTGCGAGTAAATCTATTGTGTTTAGACCACTGGTACGCCTGAGTTTGTTTTTACTAGAAATGGGGTAGTTCCTTCGCCATACTTGATTTCATTTATGAAAGCCAGGAAATTATTAAGAAAAGGTTGTCGAGGCTACTTGTGTTGTGTGTTGACTGTGTCTTCGGACAGTGTAAGTATGGAAAATATTCCCGTGGTGTCATGACCCAAACCCGCCCCTGTGGGTTAAGGACATAACCGGCCAGTAATCATGAGATTACCTACGGCCTCAAACCGAAACAAATGTATTTTAACAGAGTTAATGGGGGCCAAACGGAAGCAGTTCAAGACTTTGTCCATAGAGCTGTGCTTACATGGCACATCCAAACAACCAAACATATATACATTAATATAAACTCACAACAGAAATACAGTAGCATAAGTTCTGTACAAACAGGATCATCCAAAAACTAAGTCAACCCATGAAAACTATATACAGACATATGCAAAGTCCTCGCCAACATGACAAAAATAACATAGCATAGCAGAAAGGCGAAGACGAGTCTCGTGCGTGAGACACTAGGGCTGACTCTCCAAAACTCGGTTGTTCCCCACAGACTTCACTAGAGCTGGGTCTGGACCTCTCTTGGCTCACCTACAAACTCATGAATGAGCGTGAGTGATAGCCTAGTGAATAATATCAAATAAGAAGATGCAAACGATATGTAGAACAACATACTCTGAACGGCCTTGGGCCCAATTCACATTTTTATTTAACATTTATATACACAATTTAAGTCAAGTGACTGTAGTTTCAAACATACTGGCCTTTGGCCCATTTATCTTTCATTCCTGTCAAAACGGCCTCTGGCCCACTCGTTTATGTCAAAACGACCTCTAGCCTATCCATTCATGTCAAAACAGCCTTTGGCCCATCCATTCATGTCAAAACGGCCTTCGGCCCATTCATTCTTGTCAAAACGGCCTCTGGCCCATTCATTCATGTCAAAACGGCCTTCGGCCCATTCATTCTTGTCAAAACGGCCTCTGGCCCATTCATTCATGTCAAAACGGCCTTTGGCCCATCCATTCTTATCATACATTTGTCCACAATTCAAACTAGCAAATCATAAGGCATAAGGCTTATAAGAAAATAAGCAATTGGACAAATGACAAGCTTCCAAATATCGATATTACTCACAGTGATCGGTTGGTTGGTTTGCCCTGGAGCTCGACCCTACACATTCCATGAACACAAAAGGGTCACAAACAATTCGATCCGTTCTAAATTCACATATTCTTCTTTAGGCTTTATTCTTATCTCTTTAACTCAATTACAATGCTCAATGCATGCCTAAGAGTACTTAGAAGTGAAGGAGAACGGAAAATGAAACACAGAACGTATAACAAAATCTCAGAAAACAGGGTCCCCGCTTGAGCGGACCCAATTGGTCTGCAAAAGTGCTGGTTGCATCAAATTCACGCTCGAGCGGAAGGTCTGTCTACATAGCTCCCCGCTCGAGCGTGGACTTCCCGCTCGAGCGGACCCATGCCTGCAAAAAAAAAAATACTGGGAGCATGAATTCCCCGCTCGAGCGTCGGTTCTCCCGCTCGAGCGGACATCATAAATTCTGGGTTTTCCAGAATGTGTTCTTGAGCTCAAATTCGACATTCCAACCACATTCCTTGCATATTATGGCTCCAATTTCACATATACTTGTACTAACATGGTACCAATACTAAAACACATCAACATGGAGCTCAATTTCATGACTCAAACACATGCATGGCTCATTTTCCACCAAACTCATTACCAAAATAACAATTTCATGCATCCAACACTTACACCCTTATAATTTGCACATGCATGTGGTATATTATTCTCATTCTCAACTTATATGATGAAGAGATGGTCAAGAACATGATCTTCAACTAAAAACTCACATAGGTCATGCATTTGGTGCTCAAATATGCAAATGCAAAGCAACTACACACATACATGCAACATTGACCTTCAATTCAACATGATCAACTCAATTTCATTTCAATTCTTGTTCTTGACCATTAATCAACTTTGAACACACAAGATTACACATTACACTCATGAATTCAAGAATCAATTGCTTACCTAGAGGCTCAATTTTTCCAATCAATAGCAAATTCTTGAATAATCTGCAAGATCACCAAGCTTTGAGACCAAAACCCCAATTTCCTTCACCCTCTCTCTCTCTAGCCGACCCTCTCCTTTTCCTTAGATTTTATCATCAGCCAAGTGAAGCAAAAAGGGAGAAATTGGTTGTGTAGTGCCCATATTAAAAGCCCCTCTTGTTATATTATTTTAATATCAAATAATAGAGCACTAATTCACTAATTAAATCAATTTAATTTGATCTGAATCAATTTCCAATTAAATTTCACCGTAGGCTCTAAAATTTATGCCAATCACAATGGTCTAATCAATTCCGGGTTCTGCGGCCGATGAGGCCTTCAATTTAATTTCCAAAGCAGACAATTAAACAAATATTCCTACGGTGAACAGATAGAAATTCAAAACCACATATTTTCACCTAATGGCACACGAAATCATATCAAAACACATAATCACATTCATATTAAGGACCAATTAACATAATAAGGGACATGGTTATCACACGTGGTCTGTGAATTGTCTGATGTATTTCCTACTGACCTACCTGGGAAGTTAATCGATAAGGAACTTGAGTTCACCATTGATGTAGTACCCCGGGACACAACCAGTCCACCTCTGAATTGAAAGAATTGAAAATTCAATTTCAGGAACTGTTAGACAAGAAGTTTATTTGTCCAAGCACTTCACCTTGTGGTGCTCCAGTGTTATTTTTCAAAAAGAAAGACTGGTCTTTGAGGCTATGTATTGACTACCGTGAATTAAACAAAGTAATTGTCAAGAACAAGTACCCACCACCCTGAATAAATGACGTGTTTGATCAACTTCAAGGAGCACAGGTGTTCTCTAAGATAGACCTTAGATCTAGATATCACCAACTAAAGGTAAAAGCAGAAGACATTGAGAAAACCACTTTCCGAACTAGATACGGACATTATGAATTCTTAGTCATACCATTTGGGGTAAGTAATGCACCTGCAGCATTCATGGATTTAATGAATAGAGTGTTCAAACAATTCCTTGATGAGTTTATTGTTGTGCTCATCGATGATATATTAATTTATTCTAACAGCAGGGAAGAACATGAAAATCATCTAAGAATTGCTTTACAGACCCTAAGGAAAAGAAGTTATATGCAAAATTTTCCGAATGTGAATTTTGGCTCGACAGTAGGACATTTTTGGGGCATGTAATTGACAATGATTGTATCTCCATTGACCCACGAAAAATTGAAGCTATTGTGGACTGGCCTAGATCGACAAATGTATCAGAAGTTCAAAGGTTTTTGGGACTTGCAGGCAATTATCGCAGATTTGTAAAAGATTTTTCCAAACTTGCTTTGCCACTCACTCAATTGACACAGAAAGCTACACCATTTGTTTGGACTGATCAAAGAGAGACTGCCTTCCAAGAGTTAAAGACCAAGTTAGTAACTGCACCAATTTTGACTTTGCCTAATGGTACTGATGGATTTCAAATTTACAGTGATGCTTCATACAAAGGCTTGGGGTGTGTGTTGATGCAAAATGAAAAAGTAATTACTTATGCTTCTCGACAACTCCGCCCTCATGAAAAGAATTATCCAACCCATGACCTTGAATTAACCGCTGTGGTATTTGCTTTAAAATTTTGGCGACATTATTTATACGGTGTGACTTGTGAAGTGTACACTCATCATAAAAGTCTCAAATATTTCTTCACTAAAAAGAACTGAATATGAGACAGAGACGATGGCTTGAGTTGATCAAGGATTACGACTTGCAAATCTTGTGCCATATGGGAAAAGCCAATACTGTTGTAGATGTCTTAAACCGGAAATGCATGAGTAATTTGTCATGTTTACTCACAGGTTAGAAGGAGTTAATATGTGACCTAGAAAGGAATGAGATTGAAATTGTGCTACGTGAACAAGGCGGGATCTTAGCCGCCATTTCTGTTCAACCTGAAATCATTGAAGAGATTAAAGAGAAACAACTTGAAGATGAATTCTTAAAGAAAATTTTTGATGAAATTGACTCAAAATCGAGACCCGGGGTTCATGATTGAAAATGATGTGTTAACATTTCAGAATAGATTTTGCGTACCAGACTGTTCTGGTTTAAGGAAACGCGTTATGACCGAGGCTCACAATTCAAAATTTGCTATGCATTCGGGAAATACAAAGATGTACCACGACATGACACAGAATTTCTGGTGGCTTGGAATGAAGAAGAGCTTTGCTGACTTTGTAGCTAGAAGTTTGCACTACTAACAAGTTAAAGCTGAACATCAACGACCTGCTGAATTGGTACAGCCGCTCCCAGTACCGGAATGGAAATGAGAGGATATCACCATGGACTTCATTGTGAGTTTGCCTCGCTCTTCTCGAGGTATGGATTCTATTTGGGTCATTGTTGATCGATTGACTAAGTCTGCTCATTTTCTGCCTGTTAAAACTATTTATAATGCAGACAAGTTGGCTAATATTTATATAAATGAGATTGTGAGATTGCATGGTGTGGCAGTATCTATTATATCTGATAAAGATTTGAAGTTTACGTCGAGGTTTTGGCAAAGTTTACGACAGGCTTTGGGAACTGAACTACGACTGTGTAGTGCCTATCACCCACAGACAGACGGCCAATCTGAACAAACCAATCAAACTTTAGAAGATATGTTACGGATGTGTGCCCTAGATTTCCAAGGAAATTGGGAAACCGACTTACTGCTGGCCGAGTTTGTGTATAACAACAACTACCATTCGAGTATCGATATGGCTCCATATGAAGCTTTGTATGGTAGGAAATGTCGTTCTTCGATTTGTTGGGCTGAAGTAGGTGAAAGACCGTTGTTAGGACCAGAGCTTGTGCAAGAAACAACTGAAAAGGTGAAATTAATCTATCAACGTCTGAAAACTGTATAAAAATGCCAAAAGAGTTACGCCGATGTCCGAAGGTGTGATAGAGAATATGAAGTCGTAGATAATGTGTTTATCAAAGTGACTCCAATGAAAGGCCAAACATGATTTGGGGTAAAAGGAAAGCTAGCACCAAAATACATTAGCCTGTATGAAGTTTTAGAGAAAATCAACTCAGTAACATATCGAGTGGCTTTACCTCTAGTAATGGAACATATGCACAATGTTTTTCACATCTCTATGCTTCGGGATTATTTGAGAGAGCCGACACACGTACTGCTAAAGAATGACTACACGTATGAAGAACGGCCGATCCAAATTGTTAACCGAAGAATCAAAAGACTGAGGAACATGGAGATCCTATTAGTAAAAGTTGATTGGCAAAACCACGGAGGGACCTATGTGACTTGGGAGATGGAAAAAGATATGATAAAGAGGTACCCTGATTTGTTTCCTTTGGACCCGATGATTCTCCAAAATGAAGGCGATTCGAGTTTGGAAGACCAAACCCTTTAAGGGGGGAAGACTGTAACAACCCCGACCTGTGATTAATTGATTAACCATGATTAATTATGCCTAATAAGTAATCAAGAAAAAATCCTGAGTTAATTGCATGTGTTACGTGCTATATGAGTTTCTACCTATCTATTGTAGGAATATTTGTTTTTGTTTCTGTTTTGTACTGTGAATTGAAGGCGTTATTGGCATCCGATCGTGAAATTGACTTGAATTACGTGTTAGTTCAAATTTTTGGAACTCTATGGTAGGTTTAATTAAAATTCGGCTCGGAATGATTAAATTAGAATAAATTAATGCTCGTTAGATTAGTGTTAAGCTAATTAATTAATTTTTTTAATCAAGCCTATTTAAGGCCACCTCAATATCCCTTATAGACTTTTGCACTCCCATTTCCTCTTGCTTGAGTAAAAAGAGAGAGAGAGGGAGAAGTGACTTCAAACAAAGGAATTGCTTGAGAGTTTGGAGATTTTGCTAGGAACTTCAATCAATTAACTCTAGAGAGAGCATAGTTGAGCATCTAAGGTAAGAAATCCAACCCTTAGTTGTGTAATTGAATTGGTTTTGTAAGAATTCTAGTGAAAGAGGTGGAATAACATGAGAATGAAGCTAGGATTATAGAATTGTAACCCAAATCATGCATGCATGCATATATCATGGCATTTTGAGTAGATTTCTAAAGAATTGTCACATGCATGTGTCTATCTTGACTTGGTTTTGAGAATTCATCACATTTCTTACCATTTGACCTTAATTAATCATATTTTGGAAAGCCTTAGTTCAAAGTAATTCATACATGTCATGTTCATGGCATATTCATAAATTACAAGTTGGAGTTTTGATCAATTAACATGCTTTTGGGCCTTGATTTAGTGAAATGATCTTCAAACCATGGTATTTTACAAGTTTCTAAATGTTTTTCTGAAGTTTTGGCCTAGAAAGATGAGTTTTAAGGTGTGTACTTCGAGTTTGGAGCTTGGGAGTGCAATCTGGAATTTCAGATTCTTCACTTCCACTCGAGCGGCAGAAGCTACACTCAAGTGACCACTTTGTGATCCTACACTTCTACTCGAGCGACCAGAAGTCCGCTCGAACGTGAAATGCGAGCTCCCAGAAGTTTCATGTTTTTGTAGACCACCGGATCGACAAGAGTTGCGCTCGAGCGAGGACCTGAGTCTCACTCTCGAGTGACCGTCGAGCGTGGAAATCACGCAACCAGTACGTTTTCAAAGTCTACAGAGCGCTCAAGCAGGCCTTCACATGTTTGCATGTTCGCTCGAGCGGGACCCCTATTTTCAGCAAATTTTGTTAAGGGTTCCAAAGTGCATTTTGGCATCCACATTGCATCCTAGGCATTCCTAGGCTATGATTAAGACTCAATAAGACGTCAAGACTTAGAAACACGCTAAGAATGAAACGAAAGAAATTAAGTACCAACCAAGTGTGTGTTTCATTATGTGTTTCTTTATGTGTGTGTAGGCCACGTGCCACAAGTTATCTGATTTGTCTGTTCTATAAGTGGAGCCATCTATGAGTAATAACTTTGTAAAGTGATGTTTACGTCTAAGTAATTTCTTATATGATATGATCTGACAAGAAATGCTCTGTTTTTATTGAATGTTATATTATGTCCAATGAGTGAATGTTTAATTTCTGACAAGTATTCGTGGCATCATTAGCACAAGGACCTTGGCCGGGGGTAGCAATACCGTGGTTTATAAGCAAGGCCCTTGCTCGGGGCTAATAATATCGTGGTCTCATGGCCCTTCTCGGGGGTAACAATACCGTGGCTCAAGTATATTACAAGTTCCCGGTACCGGAGGTTCCTTATGGAACTGACAAGCATGATAATGCTACTGGATGTACCTTGTATGATGAAGCATGAACTTTAATTTCTATATGAAGTTGAACAAGAAAATGAATATAAATTTGTTTCTGTTATGAACTCTGGTTTCCGATTTTGTTATGGACATCATTCATTTAAACCCTTTACTCTGTTATTATTCACTGGGCTTCCTTTCATTATTTATATTATGTATGTAGGTGAGCAGGCGCGTGACCTGGCCTAAGCTGCTGCCTGGAGTTTTGGGTCAGCCAGCCACTATGCCTCCTGGGGAGGTTCCCTTTTGAAATGTTTAGTTTTGTAACCTTGTTACAGATGTTTTGCTTATCTGTACATTGGGCTAAGTTCCCTTTTGGCATTATCTGTGTATTTGGGTGACGTAAGACTAATGTATTTATGACGTCACATATATATAAGTTGTTTTGAAGTTTTCTGTCTCATATACATTAACACAGCTCTATGGACATTGTATATTTTCTATATCTGCTTCCGCAACCCCTTATTATATATCATTCTGTTGAGAGGCCTTTGGTAATCCAAGTATTACTGGCCAGTTACGACGCTAAACCTATAGGGGTGGGTTTGGGTTGTGATAAGAAATGAGAGGGGTCTAATTCTAAGGAAACTTGGTGGTGGAAGGATGAGGTTCAAGTGGAAGTAAAGACCCAATTCTCATATGTAATTTTTAATTTTTCTTGGGAAAATTACAACACATTGTAATATTAGGCAACATATTTCAAGTCAGTGGAAAAATTTTGAGAATTGCAGTAGGGACGGAAAGTAAACTCGTTATTATAAGCTCGTGGAATCTCCAAATTATTGGACGAAAATTTCCCTTTATTCTTCTTCTTTCCCTTTTTTCCTTCTCTTACTTATGCAAATCCGGCCACCACTTACTTACGAATCAAACCCATCTGTTGGATATTTTAGTATGAATGGAATTTAACTCCATTAAACTTGGAAGGATGTGGCTCTTCATGGTGTCTATTCAGACAGAAATGTATCTCTTTATAGAAAAGTCATAACATTTCAGAATAGTCACAAATAAAACTATAAATATTATCCCCATGACATTCATTCATATAGGAATTGTAGGACTCATATAGACATTAAGCCGAGTATAACAAAGAGAGTACATGCACAACGACTATAACGCCTGGGTCAATATCCAACCCTTTGTACCTTATCTGTTTAGACATTTAAATTGTTGAGTTTGATTTCTACTTCATTTGTTTGGGCTATGCACAGGTGGCCTTGATTTTGGTCTTTAAAAGATTGAAACAATCTACACTGCCAGCTTGGTTGCTACCGCGACCATATGACTGCACCCGTGATGGAGGGGTTCACGCTTGCGATGGTCCAGACTTTAAATTGAACTTTAGTGCGTGAAAAATCTATTTTCAGCCCCTTTCTTCTCCCACACACCTCTGCTTGCCATTTTTGAACCCTTGAGCTACAAAACCATTGGTTTTATCTACTTCCAAGCTTTATTTATCCATAATCCTTAAGGCCAAAAGCTAGAGTACGCTGAGAGCAACGGTTTAATTTGAAGAGTTTGTATTTTTGCCGTCGCGGAGTTTTGGGTGTTGATTCTCTCTCTCTCTCTCATTGCTTGAGGTAGGGATTTTAACGATGTACATGTTATTTAACTTTGTTATGTGCTATTCTTGATAGCTACAGGTTTTGAGGTAACTAGGTTTGATTATGTATGTATTAATGCAAAAATTGGGGGAAATTCTTTAGTTTTGGTTGTTATTTGAAATTACCTCTCTTGTGAGACACCTAACTTTTGTAAACCCTATCACGTCCCAAAATTTTGAGAAAACCCTTAGTTCTTTGTTTATTCACAAATTTAACCCTAGAATCGAAGACGCATCGCAAATAAACCCGTACAAAACCAAATAGAAGACTATTATGGTTCTTTTCCCCTTAAATAATCATCCTTGACTTATTTCCATATAATTCCCCTTAAATAGTCATCCTTACATCTTCCGGTTGCTCCTTTTTGGTCTCTCATGAACTTGGGTTTCCTTTCCGCAAGCTCCAAATCCTCTTGGGTTCTACCTTCTCTCATTCTGAAGTCAATGTTGTGTCAACTATTTCCGCAAAGATGGCAAGACTCCTCCAGAATTTGATTCTTGATAGGGTTTGGGATTTCAGCCACGGCTACTATAATTCATTCTTAAGGTTTCAACTTCCTGGTACAACATTCCTATTGTTTTTTGCGAGCTCGTGTTATTACTTGTCTTGGAGTATGGTCCACCATTTGCAGTTCTTTGAATGGGATGAGGTGTAAGTTGGATTCTAACTACAGAAGCAATCCCTTATGGGTAATCAACAAATCTTAAAGTTAGAGCTTAATTATCTTAGAGTGTTCACAAACCATAACTTCATATATATAATAATTACAAGATTTTTAAAATTGGATTAATACAAAGTGGAGATGAAGAATACAAAGTGGTTATTATGATAACATCAAGATCAACTGAAATATGAATGAATGGCATGATGTTATGGTTTCGAACTTCAATGTGATCAAGGTTATAGAGGTAGTGACTAAACTAGCTATTTAACTTGAAACTGCATTGGCCATCCGCGTTTCAAAATGAATATCCAAGATTCGTCACCGAGTAAAGAAAATGAAATTATTTACAAGAAGCCTTGGGCTAAATAAAATAATCAAGGGTCAAAGGAGGACAATTTTACAAATAGTAGTATATAAAATGGGACTAGATGGACATGACTTAATCTTGGAAAAGGATAACATCGAATAAAGGTTACGAATACAAGGTGAGTGTATGATGATCGATAGAAGACGCGTAGAACTAATAGTACCCTTACTACACAATGTGAGGCCTCGTCCAAAGTTAAAACCACTTCCTGATCCTAAAATACGTCCTCATGAATTGATGTTGTTATGCCCGGAATTCGAAGAAACACCCTAAGGTAATTCAAGAAAATTTCTATTTTTGATGTCCTTAAGTTGATAGCATAGGTAGTGTTATAACAATATAACATAGTCGGGGCAAGATAGTCTCTAACCGCAGGTTAAAACACTTGGGTAAGGGTTGAACCTAGGCTTTGATACCAAGTTGTGATACCCCAAAAATTGGGAACATCAAATAACATATTAACAAATAAATACATGGTTTATTTGAGATTACAAGAGTAGGAAATGTTACTAATGAGTCCTTTGGTTAATAACCAAGCAAGATCCCAGGAAGGTCGGAAGAGTCAATGTAACCTCCCTTCAAAGTCGAACCACCTTAGATAGCAAAGCTACTCTTTTGGCAGATCTTAATGAAATATTAACACAAGATCTACACGAGTCGACGAGAAAATAAGGAATAGGTAATATAAAAGATATGTATAGATATATAATAATTACAAAATCATGTCTTAAAAGAAAATTTTGGACTGAAAGAGGCACTGTTTGGACAGAAAATTTAAATTCAAATTTGATGCAAAATTTGAATTAATTTTTTTTAGAAATTCAAATAATTTTCCCGCAAGAGTTTGAAAAAATTCAAATAAATTTTGTCTACAAAATTAATGTTATGACCCAACCCACAACTCGCACCTAGACAGGGATAGCAACAGCGTGTGGTTGGTTTGAGCCAAAGTCCACTTTGTTCATAATTCCTTCCTTCTATAAACTTGGGGTGCCCCTTCGGGCCCAACCTAAGTTTGTCTACCTAGAGCTTATATACACACATAAGCTCTCTTAAAGTTTCAATGTGGGACAACCATTTCAGAAAACCCACATTTTACTTCTTTAATTGTCCATTCCACGAACCTGAAAACGACGTCAAGTTCTCATTCACTCATAAATGGTTTTGACGAGCCATCTTCATCGTATGATTTGCCTTGCGGCAAAGAACACGTCACCTCTTTGGATCTATCCCAAAAGACATGTGAACCCCACTCAAATTTGGACTCAAAATTGAGCCAAAATAAACTTATAAAAAACCATAATTCCAGCATATGTAATATATTTTACAAACATCACCTGCAACTAATTTCCCCTTTCTAATTCTATCACTGAATCATTGTGACAGTAAAAAGAGAATTATAATTCAGTGGGAATTTAAAAAAATATTTACAAATACATGAAAAATTTTAAAATCTTAATTATTAATATTTATTTTGTTTACCATTGATGTGTAATTATTTTTTTACTTTTACACTGTATTACTATTTTGCCAACTTTTTTCCTAAGTCAATGTTTCTCATTTGATAACATATTATTTTATTTTGTCTAAGGTAACATTTCAAACTATTAAAATACAATTTTTTTAAATAAAAAAAGGGTTATATAAGTGCCTCTATTCTCTCAAAGTCCATCAGTATCTTCAACCCCCACTTGCTTCTCCCTCTCTCTCACTCACACACACACACACACACACACACACACACACACACACACGCAGTCATGAGAACTTGATCAAGTTATATGAATAGGAGGCACAATACCAGAAAGATTGCTCGGCTCTCTGGCTAGCTAACCAAAGTAAGGCTCTCATCACCTTTATAGAAACATGTATTCATAACATATTTTTTATTATTATTATGTCCAATTTGTGTAAGTAATCACTGTGTTCAATCATAGATGAATTTTCTGATAAAAAAGAACGGCAAGTTCAATTTTGATAGATATAATTGAAGAAAAAAAAAATATTTAGTTTTGATTTATCAAATTTTGCCTTTTATTTTAAATATCTTTGTTTATATTCAGGGATGGACTACAGTGTAGACTATAGGGGCAGTGTCCCCTCTCTTTGAGACTACCTTGCTACTTACTTGCAATGGTTTAAAACAGAGCACTGGAGACATTTTTGTTTGCATGGCACCCTTCCCATTCAATGGTTCCTAGTTCATGTCTTCAAGAGCAAATGTTTAACCCAATATGGCACGTGTTTGAACGAAATTGAAATTGAATATAATATATGTTAGAGCAATACTATAAATATAACTTACTTTAACAATTGAATCTATTTTGTGCAACATTTGAAGTGTGATTATTTGTTATTTGATTTTTATTAACTAGTTAAGGGACATGTCTTTATGAATAATTTATTTTTGGTTGTTGTTTTTAACTTTCTTTTTTAGATTGTGAAATTATGAATGAGTTTTTTTGGTTTATAAACAAGTTATAATCAACCCAAAAAATAGATTCTAGTTCTCTACCAAAAAAAAAAGTCTAAAAAAATTAAGTTCAATTGCACAACTCAATCTTCTGTAAGCAACACGTGCCTAACACAAGCTAAATTTATTGAGTTTGAATAGCACTCGAACTAAATACCTTACCTTAGTTTGGCAAGTCGAGTTTGGACAGGCATGGACAATTTCGAGTATTACTGGAGTTGGATCGGGGCAAGTTTTGAGCCCAATTATGGCTTGCACCCTACCTATGGCTCCTCCGGTATTAGGATCCTAATTTCGTCCATGTTTATATTGACTATTGATATGTTACAATTTTCAAATTACAATCTATAATTGGAGTTGGATACACATAATGTTTGACCTCCCTCTCTGGCTCTATCATTGCTTCTATCTTACAGAAAAATATTGATAGATCAATTTTTGTCAAGCACAAAAATTAATTATTTATTTTTACTGAGTTATTTGATATAATTTTTTCTCATATTTATAATTAAGAATAATTAATTATTCTTTTTCTGATTGACAAAAAAAAAAAAAAAAATCATTGGGATGATCTTTTTTGTTCCACATCTTAATACTTCTCTTAAAAACATTGTGTCCGTAAATTTTATTTATATAACATTAATTACTCCTAAATGAATGCCAGCACCTAACATCAACTAGGACTTGGTGATGTTTGACCTATCCTAACATGGTGTTTGGCTCACAGTCACAGGAATGATTTTGAAATAGAATTATTTTTTCTTGGCCTCCCAATGGAAACATCATTTTTTTTCTAAATTGATTAATAATCATTCCATTTGAAATATAGATCATTGTTGTTATTCTTACTGAATTAAATATAAGTATGAATATTTCAGTAGAATAATCATTCATTCCTGTAAATCAAACATTGGCTAATAGTATTCGCTAATTTCACCTATATGAAGGAAAGAAGGACAAATTTTGTTTTTCTGGTTATTTATTTTATTTTATTTTATTTTATTTATTTATTTATTTGTATTTTTGTATTTTTGTTGAGAATAGAATTCCAACCAACCAGTTTGGGGTCAAGTTTGAGTTGGAGGACCGTTTGGTTTTTTTTTGTCTTCTTTCATTTTGTTTCTTTCTTCTTTCTTTCATTTTGTTTGTTTGTTTGTTTCTTTCTTCTTCTTCTTCTTCATCATTTTTTTTTTTTTTGGTGTATATATTCAAAAAGGGTTCAGCTTGTCTCTAATTGGACATCAAGACTGGACCGTCCAGTTGGGCCCGTGAGCCTATTTTTGGGCCCCATTTTAGATAATCTGAACCGTGCAATATGTAGAACTCATCGAGTACTATATTCCTGTAAAAAATCATGTTAATCGGATATTGATAGCTTTTGATCAAATCAGATATCTGTCAACCATTTATTTTTTTACCGTTCATTTTTTTTATATACAAAATTAATCTGATCAAATAGCTATTGATTTCCAAACAACGTAATTTTTTACAGGGTTATAGTATTTGACGAGTTCTACACATTGCATGATTCAGATTATCAAAACGGGGCCCAAAAATAAATCCACGAGCCAAATTAGACTGTCCAAATCTCCAACTGGAGACAAGCTAAACCGATTCAAAAATGTACCTTACCTACCATGAAAAACAAAATTTAAAAAAACAAAGCAAAACAGAAGAAAGACACTCAACAAACATTCACTCTCTTGGTCTGTTTTTCTTTTATTTTCTTCATTTAATTATTATTTTTTATTTTATTTTCTTGCCGTCACCAACCTCAGTCTGGCCTTGGCTATTTTAATATTTTTGTTTTTGTTTGGTCTGAACGTTTTTGTTTTTTATTAGAAGAGTGGATAGTGATGCTTCGCTTACCCTATATAAAGGATGCAATGCTAGCCCGAGCCCGCCCGACTATAATAAAATTAAAATAAATAATTTACATATATATAAAATAAAAAAATAAATAAATAAATAATAGTAAATGGTTAGTTTAGTTTGGTTAAAGTTTGCATTCATCTTAACATGTTTCCCTTGAGGGATGTATATCATAGAATTTTTTTCAATTAATATATGTTTAAAAAAAAAAAAAGTTATATATTAAATATATTTATATAAATGGGGATAAGGTAGAGCACTACTAGGTTGAAAAACTGACATCAATTTTCTTAATTTCAATTTTTGGAGATTTTTCAAGACAATTTTTGGCATTTGAAATCTATGGCAATAAAACTTAACAGTCTTTCTACAATTTTGGTACTTTATATATAGAGAGAAATTTTATAATATTAAAGGTTTTGTACATTTTTAAGAAAGATAGAGTTTGAGAGAATTTTTACTGTGATAAACTATATCTTATTGTATCTTATAACTTTTGTTACAGCATTACTCTGTCCTCCCCTTTCGAGGACTACTCTTCTGGCCTAATTCACCTCTTCCATGCCTTAAATGACAGAAAAATGTTTAGCAAATAGAGGTGAGTAGAGCAAAGAGGAAGCCCTCGCCCTTGAGAAGGGGGGGGGGGGGAAATTGAGTTTTGATCATGTTATACAATGAATTGTCCTTACTATTATGCATTTCTTGGCATGGGTTTTAAAAATTGGGAGAGACATGACCACCGTAGGTCAAAGCATGACTCATGAAAGTTTATCAGATAATGTGATTAATGTCGTGTAAAATGCCACATCAAATATTCAAATGCGATTATTACCACTTTTATATTTTTATTTTTGCCAATTGATAAAAGATTAATTATAAATATAAAAGAAGTTAACTCAATATGGACAATCATAGTCCAATAACCCAACAACCATCACGATAAATAGTCCACAATAGAAAAAAAAAAAAATAATAATAATGAAAACGAATGAACAATACAATACAATTGACCTCTTAACCTTCCGAATATATAGGAGTGACCAATTGAAATAACCCAGTTGATTGATATTACTCTTGTAAATATTTACGTTTATTTGATTGGGGAATTTGGGAAGGGATTTTGAAAGGAAAAGAGAAAAAGTAGGTGAAATGAGAAAAAAATATACCTACGTTTCACCTAATTTCACACACATTTGCCCTTTCCATTTCCAAATCCTCTAACCAAACACAGCATTAGGCTACATTAATCTAACAACCGATACATTTTGATTAATCTTTATACTATGTTTTGCAGAAATATGGACGGTAATAACAAGATAGAAGAGAGGTTATTGACATCAACAGAAGGAGGAGAAGGTGGTGGTGGTGGTGGTGGTGGTGGTGATTTGAAAAAAAGGGTATGGGTAGAATCAAGAAAGATATGGAGGGTAGCATTTCCAGGTATATTAGCAAGAGTGAGTTCATTTGGAACATTGGTCATTACTCAATCTTTCATGGGACACATTAGTGAACTTGATCTTGCTGCCTATGCACTTGTCCAAACTCTTATTGTTCGTTTTTCCAATGGCATACTTGTAAGCCCCTCTCCTTTTTAATTTTTTTTTTGAATCTAATTTGTCATTAATTGTCAATCATAAAATTGTCATAATTTATAGGCTAAATTACATTGACCTCCCCTGAAATTTGAAAAAATTACAACAAGCACTATAATTTTTGCATAATTATACTTTACCTCTTTTTCAGTGAGACTAAATTGATTAGGACTAATGTAGATGGTGTGAAAACATAAAAGACAAATAAGAAAAAAAATAAATATTTCATTATAAAAGAGAAATTAAAATTTTAAGAGAGTTCAATGTAATTATGCAAGAACTTGCGGGACTTATTGCATTTTTTTTCAAACTTCAAGGGAGATCAATGCAATTTATCCAAATTTAAAGGTTAAGTGGTCGTTTGAGAATTGACCTTTTTAGTGGCCTTTTGACTTAATGAAAAAGAGTTAAGGTGTTTGAGAATGACCTTTTTATATAATGAATGATTGTTATAATATGACTTACTTATTCAAAAAATAAAATAAAATATAATGAATGACTAACTGGTTTGTATGATTTGCTTTTTTTACAAGTTTTTTACTTTTTGAATTTCTTTATTTTTAACTTTTTGGTTTTTTTAGACAAAAAATCATGTTCCCAAATGACCCCTAAATTAGACTCACTTCATTTTGTGAGGTTTGAAGAAAATATAGATAATCTTATAGTTTTGGCATATCTGCATTAACCTTTCCTTCCTTAACAACAAATTTAACTAAGTTAGACCATCTCCAACGATTCATCAAATGTTTCATCAAATTTAAATTTGATGAAAAAACTCTGCTCCAATGGTTTACCAAATCTTTTATCAAATCCAAGATTTCTCAAATTTTTCATCAAATTGAGGATGGATGTACCTTTCATTAAATCACTGTTCATAACCGTTATATTTTCACCACCATATGTCCCCCCAAATGATCACCTCAAGGCAAAAATTTGTAAAAATTTTACACTGGTCGGTCGATCGCCCGGACATCTGCTCGATCGTCTGCCCGGTCGATCCCCTTGATGAACACCTCAAGGCAAAAATTTGTGAAAATTTTACATTGGCTAGTCGACCAGCCGAACATCCGCCCGGTCGACCGGTGTTATGATAAAGCTTTAAAAGCCTCCATTGGAGCACTTGATATCAAATGAATCTTTCACTCAAATTTTTACTTAAATTTAATGAAAAACTTGATACATCGTTGAAGATGCTCTTATGAGACAATGAACCTAACTTTTTTCCCTTTCCTATCCTCATGAAATTACTTCGTTAGCTTCTTTTATCTCACCATCATTAACCTATAAATTAATAGCATGCACCTTTTTAATTCCGTGCTATTATAGTACATTTTGACAATCCTATAGCTAGGTTTGTGCATTTGCATATATAAGTCATTATATTGTATTTACGATCACATTTTATTTGTAGCCTTTGAATAACAATACCACACATTAGAAAATAGGGCTTGAAAATGTAACATATTCTAAGACTCTATCCTATCTATTTTCCAATAATTTTTTAGTTATTCTTGTTGCAGTTGGGAATGTCGAGCGCAACAGAAACTCTATGTGGCCAAGCATTTGGAGCAGGGCAACACCACATGATGGGTATATACTTGCAACGATCATGGATTGTCGATTTCGTTACTGTAACAATCTTGCTTCCTCTCTTCATCTTCACAGCTCCCATTTTTCGTCTACTTGGTGAAGAAGAAGCTATAGCAAAAGTAGCCAAGAATATAGCCCTATGGTTTATTGCCTTTATCTATAGCCTTGTCTTTGTTGTGACCATCCAAATGTACCTACAAGCGCAATTGAAGAACATGATCGTGGCGTGTATCTGCACTTCCTCATTTGCGATCCATGTGCTCTTGTCTTGGATCTTTGTGAGCATACTAGACTTGGGAATACCTGGCGCAATGGGTGCATTGGCCATATCTTCTTGGTTAGTAGTTTTTGGAGAGTTTGTGTCCGTTGTTGGAGGTTGGTGCCCCCATTCATGGAAAGGATTCACCACTGCCGCCTTCTCTGATTTATGGCCTGTTGTAAAGCTCTCAGTATCCTCAGGCATAATGCTTTGGTAACGATCCATTTTCAAATCATTTAAAATGTTTTCATACAGTTACTTAAATTAATATATGCACATTCATTATACTACTGCAATAATTCTTGCTAAGTTACTCTTACAATACGTCCATATACAATGATGCTCAAGGGTCTAGACTAAGTAGCAAGAGCAACTTTTAATTTATTATGAGCCCAAACGATGCATTCAATAAATTCTTGCCGTCAACACCTAGAGAAAACAAAAGCTTGTATTTTAGTTTTTCTAGGTGCTTAGAAAACAACATTTCAGTTTATTTTCCTGAAAATATACTAAATAAGAGATACCATTGCAATCTAAGCAACAGAAAAAGTGAAAATTTACTCGAGTAGGAAAAATTTATAATTATTAGAATAGATGGCCTATTTAGAATTACACTACTCAAACTCTAAATTGCACATGGTATCAAAAAAACTAGTGATATCAGAAAAATCTAAAATAAATTTCTTTTTTTATTTTTTTGGTATTGGAAGGGGGAAGAAGATAAGAAAATAAGGAAAACCAGCTATTTGTTTCCTTTTAGCTCTAAATATCGCTTCATTCTTCTATAGTGAAATTTCCCTAGTCCACTTATTCGTTGATTTTGTTTTGTTTCGTTTTTTTATTTTATAGCCTAGAGTTATGGTACACTTCTGTTTTAATTCTAGTGGCGGGATACATGTCAAACGCAGAGGTTGCCATTTCTGCCTTCTCGATTTGGTATGGATCGTTCTATATTTTTGTTTCTTTTCGCTCTTCACTTAACCACAAATATTGCTCCTCCTAATTCCACGACTTTTGCAGCCTTAATATCAGCACTTGGGAATTTATGTTGTGCCTTGGCTTTCTCGGCGCTGCATGGTATGCCCTAATTACTTAATTATTTATTTATTTTATTATCTTATCCTTGTTTGATTTTTGATTTGTTATCTTTGGAAAAATAGTGTGCGGGTAGCGAACGAATTGGGAAGAGGAGATGCTAGAGCTGCAAAGTTTTCAATTAAAGTTATATTGTGTACTTCTGTTCTTCTGGGATTAATCTTCTTCGTTCTTTGTTTAATCTTCGGTCATGACATAGCGTACTTGTTTACAAGCAACGAGGAAGTTGCAGCAACTGTTTCCAACCTATCTGTCCTTCTAGCTTTCACCATGTTGTTAAATAGCATTCAACCGGTACTCACAGGCAAGCGACTATTTTTTGGATAATTCCGCTTTTGAAAATATAAAAAACCATATTACCAACGATTGAAAAGATTTAACTGTTGAAACCGTGCTAGCAGGGGTCGCGGTTGGTGCTGGTTTGCAAAGCATAGTCGCTGGTATTAACCTTTGTTGCTTTTATGTGATTGGGATTCCGATTGGAGTTTTGCTTGCATACGTGGCTGATCTTGAAGTTAAGGTAAAATAACCGGGCTTAATTTAATCTTCGGTCTATGATACAAAAAAAAAAAATTTATGTTTGCTAACATTACAAGTGAAAATTCTATGACTCGGGTTCCATATTTTTCATGTAGGGAATATGGATAGGAATGACCACTGGGGTGGTAATGCAAGTTATTGCACTAACCTTCATGGTATGGAGAACCGATTGGGATGAACAGGTAAATGAAAACAAGTCCAATTAAATTGTGAAAACAAATTAAGAATGAACTTAGTTTTTGTACTTAGATTAAAAAGAAAATTAAATTAAATTTTTTGATCTTTGTGTTACAGGTGAATAAGGCATCTGAACGCCTTGGCCGATGGTTTTTGAAACCCTCTGAGGAATCCGATGAAGTTCTCAATCACTCTTGAAATTGAAGAACTAATAAAGACTTTTCGAGTAAATGAACCACAAGCATGCTTCAAATTTAATTTTGAATTCAGATGTTAGAAATTTGAGTCTAATTATTTTACTTTATTATTTTTATGATCCATACAACAGAGAGCATTTCACATTGTCATGCAATGGCAGCTTCATTTTGATCCTCCTTGAAAGTTGTCATTCGTTTCCAGTCTAGAAAATGGAAACTGAAGGCTCGAAAGTTTTGATTTCAACGAGATACAGGGGCATGGAAGAACTCTCGAGCCTGAGACTTGGGTAGGATTGTTTGTTTGCTTGTAATTTAACGATGCGACTGAAGAGTTTGTTGTAATGTTTTTATGACATTTTCATTTTGCAAAGGTTTTAGTTTGTGAGTATGCATTTACTAGTTTGTAGTTGTTTGAAAATTTCATAGATAATGAGTATTATTGTGCCAAAATCAACTTATATGTCATAATTGATATATATCTTCTTCTTTTTTATAATTTTTTTTTTTTTTTTCAAAGTTTGACTGCTAAGTTTCTTTTATGCCAATCATAAGCATCAAATTTTAAGCTAATCGAATATTAAAAGCTAAACCAACTGATACTAATGTAATTGATCATGACTCGTGTACGTCTATAGGAAGTTCAAGTAAAGAGTTCAAATCTTATCATAGGAATGACTGGTTTTCTCATGACATAGCCTATAATAAATAAATAAATAAAACAAAAACTCTCATATATGCTCATATTTCTTAGTGTAATTAATTATTATAATTTGGAGGACTAAATAAATGAGATAGTTTTTTCTTCTCCGATTAACCTATATTTTTGGAATGTTTGATTCTGATAATCAATTTAATATTTTGGAATGTTTGATTCTGACAATCAATTTTGTAAATAAGATTAACCTGTAGTCTTAATTTTCCATATTACCTATAACTTCCTCTCTTTTTGAGCTTCCTACATGTTCCTCATATAACAACTTCTCAAAATAGTTCTTTTATCTCTCCACAGATTTTGTAGAAAATGTAGTAACGATCATCAGGAAATGTGATATCGTTATGTTAGTTAAATTAGTTATTGAAAAGAATATAGTAAATGTTATTAGTACATACGTCCTCCAAGTGGGATTAGATGACCATACTAAGAGAGAATTTTGGGACCAAATGGATGAGGTATTACATGAGATACCCATAGAATAGAACCATGTTATAGGTGGAGATTTCAATGGCCATGTGGAAGTAGATAAATTAGATTATGAGAGGGTGCATGGCGGATATGATTTTGGTGATAAAAATGAGGCTGGAGAGAGTATTTTAGATTTTGCTTTGACTTTTGACTTGGTAATGGCCAATAATATGTATAAGAAAAGAGATAAACATCTTATAACCTCTAAGAGTGGGTCAAATAGGAGCCAAATAGATTACTTCTAGTAAGAAAACTAGAGTGTCTAATGTGCAGTAACTGTAAGGTAATTCTTGAGAGAGCCTGATGTCTCAACATAGGATTTTGATACTAGATTTATGCATTAAAGGGCAATACCAAGTTATGAAAGATAGTGGGTGTCGTAGAATGAGATGTTGGAACTTAAAAGGGGATAAATTATAAATATTTAAGAATAGAATGGATGAAGAAGGTACCTGAGGCTTGGAAGATGATATGCTAACACTATGCGGAATTCGATAGCCAATTGTATGGGGAGAATCTCAAGAGAAGTTCTTAGAGAGTAGAAATGTAACAACCCCGACCTGTGATTAACTGATTAACCATGATTAATTATACCTAATAAGTAATCAAGAAAAAATCATTAGTTAATTGCATGTGTTACGTGCTATATGAGTTTATATTTGTCTATTGTAGGAATATCTGTTTCTGTTTCTGTTTTGTACTGTGAATTGAAGGCCTTATCGGTATCCGATCGCGAAATTGACTTGAATTATGTGTTAGTTGAAATATTTGGAATTCTATGGTAGGTTTAATTAAAATTCAGTTCGGAACGATTAAATTAGAATAAATTAATGCTCGCTAGATTAGTGTTAAGCTAATTAATTAATTTATTTAATCAAGCCTATTTAAGGCCACCTCAATATCTCTTATAGACTTTTGCACTCTCATTTCCTCTTGCTTGAGTAAAAAGAGAGAGAGAGAGGGAGAAGTGACTTCAAACAAAAGAATTGCTTGAGAATTTGGAGATTTGGCTAGGAACTTCAATCAATTAACTCTAGAGAGAGCATAGTTGAGCATCTAAGGTAAGAAATCCAACCATTAGTTGTGTAATCGAATTAGTTTTGTAAGAATTCTAGTGAAAAAGGTGGAATAACATGAGAATGAAGCTAGCATTATAGAATTGTAACCCAAATCATGCATGCATGCATATATCATGGCATTTTGAGTAGATTTCTAAAGAATTGTCATGCATGTGTCTATCTTGACTTGGTTTTGAGAATTCATCACATTTCTTATCATTTGACCTTAATTAATCATATTTTGGAAAGCCTTAGTTCAAAGTAATTCATGCATGTCATGTTCATGCCATATTCATAAATTACAAGTTGGAGTTTTGATTAATTAACATGCTTTTGGGCCTTGATTTAGTGAAATAATCTTCAAACCATGGTATTTTACAAGTTTCTAAATGTTTTCTGAAGTTTTGGCCTAGAAAGATGAGTTTTAAGGTGTGTAATTCAAGTTTGGAGCTTGGGAGTGCAATTTGGAAATTCCAAAGAGCGACTCTATGATCTTACACTTGAGCAACCAGAAGTCCGCTCGAACGTGAACTGCGAGCTCCTAGAAGTTTAATGTTTTTGTAAACCGCTCGAGCGACAAGAGTTGCGCTCGAGCGAGGACCTGAGTCTCACGCTCCAGCGATTGTCGAGCGTGAAAATCACACAACTAGTACTTTTTCAAAGTTTGCAGACCGCTCGAGCGAAGGAAGTTACGCTTGAGTGGGACCTCTGTTTTCAGTAAATTTTGTTAAGGGTTCCAAAGCGTATTTTGGCATCCACATTGCATCCTAGGCATTCCTAGGCCATGATTAAGACTCAATAAGAGGTTAAGACTTAGAAACACACTAAGAATGAAACGAAAGAAATTAAGTACCAACCGAGTGTGTGTTTCATTATGTGTTTCTATTATGTGTGTGTAGGTCACGCGCCACAAGTTATCTGATTTATCTGTTCTACAAGTGGAGCCATCTATGACTAATAACTTTGTAAAGCTATGTTTACGTCTATGTAATTTCTTATCTGATATGATATGACAAGAAATGCTCTGTTTTATGAAATGTTATATTATGTCCAATGAATGAATGTTCAATTTCTGACAACTATTCGTGGCATCCTTAGAACAAGGACCTTGCCCGGGGGTAATAATACCGTGGTCTCATGGCCCTTCTTAGGGGTAACAATACCGTGGCTCAAGTATATTACAAGTTCCCGGTACCGAAGGTTCCTTATGGAACTGACAAGCATGATAACACTACTAGATGTACCATGTATGTTGAAGCATGAACTTTAATTTATGTATGAAGTTGAACAAGAAAATGAATATAAATCTATTTCTATTATGAACTCTGGTTTTCGATTTTGTTATGGACATCATTCATTTAAACTCTTTACTCTGTTATTATTCACTAGGCTTCTGCTCATTATTTATATTATGTATGTAGGTGAGCAGGCGCATGACCAACCTTAAGCTGCTGCTTGGAGTTTTGGGTCAGCCAGCCACAATGCCTCCCGGAGAGGTTCCTTTTTGAAATGTTTAGTTTTGTAACCTTGTTACATATGTTTTGCTTATCTGTACATTAGGCTAAGTTCCCTTTTGGCATTATATGTGTATTTGGGTGACGTAAGACTAATGTATTTATGACGTCACATATATATATATATATATATATATTGTTTTGAAGTTTTCTGTCTCATATACATTAAAATAGCTCTATGGACATTATATATATTTGCTTCTGCAGCCCCTTATTATATATCATTCTGTTAAGAGGCCTTTGGTAATCCAAGGATTATTGACTGGTTACGACGCTAAACCTATAGGGGCGGGTTTGGGTTGTGACAAAGTAGTATCAAAGCACGCATTATACCGCACACATGAGTCCATGTGAGCTATAGGATGTCCTAGTGAGAGTTAAGGGCATTCCATCTGCATATGTGAGTGTGTATTAATTTCTGTGCATGAGAAAACTATATCAGAACATGAACACACGAAATTAAAATGAATGTTCCAAACTGTGAATGTTCCAAACTGTGAAAAGAACTATTTGCCTGTGTTTATTATTCTTTTGTTTACCTATATCTAATGGAGAATGCAACAAGTAATGATACAAGTGAATCATCAGAGGCTCGCATGAGCCGAATGGAACAAATGATTACCGCTCTAACTGAAGCAATAGCACAGCAACAAAGACAACAACCGATGCCTCAACCACCCCCTCCGGTCCAAGTTGAGTTGGATAATAATGACATCATCAATCTAACGCAGAAATTCATGAAGATGAAACTGCCAACTTTCTTGAGTGGTATTGAACTGTTGAAAGCGAAGACATGGCTACTTGAAATGGAGAAGTTATTTGAAGTGTTCCCCTATACTGAAACTCAGAAGGTTTTATTGGCCACCTACACTCTTAAAGATGAAACTCGGAAATGGTGGTTATTGATCTGAAATAGTAATGGGAATATGACCTGGGCTCAATTCAATGAGATTTTCTACAACAAGTACTTTCCTCAATGCTTTATAGACCAAAACGTTTCTGAATTCCAAGAACTTAAGCAAGGGAAGATGTTCGTAGTTGAGTACGAGGCTAAGTTCACCGAGTTGGCCAGATTCGCTCCTCATATGGTGGACACAGATTATAAGAAAGTATGAAATTTTGAGGGAGGACTAGATCTAGAAGTAAATAATCGAGTAGGCGTCTTGAAATTGCCTACTTATGTGGAAGTGCTTGATAGGGCATTGATGGCAGAGGCCATACTAATAGCAAAGAAACAAGCAACAACTCCAATAACTGAATGGAGAGGTAAAAGGGCCGGATTCAATTTCAAGAAGAGCCGATCATTTCCGAAGAAGCAAAATATTGGATTGTCAAGTAGCTCAAGCCAAAGCAGTGGGTCTATGCCAGTTTGTCTAGAATGTGGAAGGAAACATAGGGGCATGTGTCACCGCGTATCTGGTGCTTGTTTTCGATGTGGCATGATAGGCCACATGATTAGAGATTGCCTGATGACACTCGAAACGACTACCCGACCTGCGGCAAGTTCAGCCGGATCTGCTCCTGCACCAAGAACCAACATGAGGGCCAATACTAGAGGAGAAACTTTGAGACAAGGCTGGGTTTTTGCATTAGTACTTGGAGATGTACAGAATACTGAGTCAGTGGTGTTAGGTATAATCTTTATCTATGCTCAAAATGCCTATGTGCTGATTGATTCTGGTTCTACGCATTCATTTGTATCGCATGCTTTTTATCAGAAATTAACTAGACCATTAGAACCTATGAACAGTTTACTATCTGTGTCTACACCGTTTGGGGGTTCTATGATATGTGCTTATGTTTGTCTGGTATGTGATCTCATGATTGGTGATATGACATTGTATGTTAATTTGTTGCCCCTGAGCATTGATCATTTTGATTGTATTCTGGGTATGGATTGGTTGACTAAGTACTGCGTTACCATTGACTGTTCTAGTAAATCTGTTATGTTTAGACCACCTGGTACACCTGAGTTTGTTTTTACTAGAAATAGGGTAGTTCCTCCGCCATACTTGATTTCATTTATGAAAGCCAGGAAATTATTAAGAAAAGGCTGTCGGGGCTACTTGTGTTGTGTGTTGACTGTTTCTTCGGACAGTGTAAGTGTGGAAAATATTCCCGTGGTTTGTGAATTTTCTGATGTATTTCCCACTGACCTACTTGGGGAGTTAATTGATAGGGAACTTGAGTTCACCATTGATGTAGTACTCGAGACACAACCAATTTTTAAAACCCTATATAGAATGTCCACCTCTGAATTGAAAAAATTGAAAACTCAATTTCAGGAACTATTAGACAAGAAGTTTATTCGCCCAAGCACTTCACCTTACGGTGCTCCAGTGTTATTTTTCAAAAAGAAAGACTGGTCTTTGAGGCTATGTATTGACTACCGTGAATTAAACAAAGTAACTATCAAAAACAAGTACCCACTACCCCGAATAAATGACCTGTTTGATCAACTTCAAGGAGCACATGTATTCTCTAAAATAGACCTTAGATCCAGATATCACCAGCTAAAGGTGAAAGTAGAAGACATTGAGAAAACCGCTTTCCGAACTAGATACGGACATTATGAATTCTTAGTCATACCATTTGGGGTAACTAATGCACCTGCAACATTCATGGACTTAATGAATAGAGTGTTCAAACAATTCCTTGATGAGTTTATTGTTGTGTTCATCGATGATATATTAATTTATTCTAAAAGCAGGGAAGAACATGAAAATCAACTGAGAATTGCTTTATAGACCCTAAGGGAAAAGAAGTTATATGCAAAAAATTTCGAATGTGAATTTTGGCTTGATAGTATGGCATTTCTGGGGCATGTAATCAACAAGGATGGCATCTCCATTGACCCACAGAAAATTGAAGCTATTGTGGACTGGCCTTGACTAACAAATGTATCAGAAGTTCGAAGTTTTCTGGGACTTGCAGGCTATTATCGCATATTTGTAAAAGATTTTTCCAAACTTGCTTTGCCACTCACTCAATTGACACAGAAAGCTACACCATTTGTTTGGACTGATCAAAGAGAGATTGCCTTCAAAGAGTTAAAGACCAGGTTAGTAACTGCACCAATTTTGACTTTGCCTAATGGTACTGATGGATTTCAAATTTAAAGTGATGCTTCCTACAAAGGCTTGAGATGTGTGTTGATGCAAAATGAAAAAGTAATTACTTATGCTTCTCGACAACTCCGCCCTCATCAAAAGAATTATCTAACCCATGACCTTGAATTAACCGCTGTGGTATTTGCTTTAAAAATTTGGCGACATTATTTATACGGTGTGACTTGTGAAGTGTACACTGATCATAAAAGCCTCAAATATTTCTTCACCCAAAAGGAACTGAATATAAGACAGAGACAATAGCTTGTGTTGATCAAGGATTACGACTTGCAAATCTTGTACCATCCGAGAAAAGCCAATATCATTGCAGATGTCTTGAGCCAGAAATCCATGAGTAATTTGTCATGTTTACTCACCAGTCAAAAGGAGTTAATATGTGACCTAGAAAGGAATGAGATTGAAATTGTGCTACGTGAACAAGGCGGGATCTTAGCCGCCATTTCTGCTCAACCTGAAATCATTGAAGAGATTAAAGAGAAACAACTTGAAGATGAATTCTTGAAGAAAATTTTCGATGAAATTGACTCAAAATCGAGACTCGGGTTCATGATTGAAAATGATGTGTTAAAATTTTAGAATAGATTTTGCATACCAGATTGTTCTAGTTTAAGGAAATGCGTTATGATCGAGGCTCACAATTCAAAATTTACTATGCATCCGGGAAATACAAAGATGTACCATGACATGAAACAGAATTTCTGGTGGCCTGGAATGAAGAAGAGCATTGCTGACTTTGTAGCTAGAAGTTTGCACTGCCAACAAGTTAAAGCTGAACATTAACGACCTGCTAGATTGCTACAGCCGCTCCCAGTACCGAAATGGAAATGAGAGCATATCACCATGGACTTCATTGTGAGTTTGCCTTGCTCTTCTCGAGGTATGGATTTTATTTGGGTCATTGTTGACCGATTGACTAAGTCTGCTCATTTTCTGCCTGTTAAAACTATTTATAATGCGGACAAGTTGGCTAATATTTATATAAATGAGATTGTGAGATTGCATGGTGTGTCAGTATCTATTGTATCTGATGGAGATTCGAAGTTTACGTCGAGGTTTTGGCAAAGTTTACGACAGGCTTTGGGAACTGAACTACGACTGAGTAGTGCCTATCACCCACAGATAATGGCCAATCTGCACAAACCAATCAAACTTTAGAAGATATGTTACGGATGTGTGCCCTAGATTTCCAAAGGAATTGGGAAACCTACTTACCACTGGCCGAGTTTGTATATAATAACAGCTACCATTCGAGTATCGATATGGCTCCGTATGAAGCTTTGTATGGTAGGAAGTGTCGTTCTCCGATTTGTTGGGCTGAAGTAGGTGAAAGACCGTTGTTAGGACCAGAGCTTGTGCAAGAAACAACTGAAAAGGTGAAATTCATCCATCAACGTCTGAAAATTGTATAAAAATGCCAAAAGAGTTACGCTGATGTTCGAAGACGTGATAGAGAATATGAAGTCGTAGATAATGTGTTAATCAAAGTGACTCCAATGAAAGGCCAGACACGATTTGGGGTAAAAGGAAAGCTAGCACCAAGATACATTGGCCCGTATGAAGTTTTAGAGAAAATCAACTTAGTAACATACCGAGTGGCTTTACCTCCAGTAATGGAACATATGCACAATATTTTTCACATCTCTACGCTTCGGGATTATCTGAGAGACCCGTTACATGTGATTGAGCCGACACACGTACTACTAAAGGATAACTACACGTATAAAGAACAGCCAATCCAAATTGTTAACCGAAGAATCAAAAGACTGAGGAACAAGGAGATCCCATTAGTAAAGGTTGATTGGCAAAACCACGGAGGGACCTATGCGACTTGGGAGATGGAAGAAGATATGATAAGGAGGTATCCTAATTTGTTTTTTTTTTTTTATCTGATGATTCTCCAAAATGAAGGCGATTCGAGTTTGGAGGACCAAACTCTTTAAGGGGGGAAGACTGTAACAATCCCGACCTATGCTTAACTGATTAACCATGATTAATTAGGCCTAATAAGTAATCAAGAAAAAATCATGAGTTAATTGCTTGTGTTACGTGCTATATGAGTTTATATCTGTCTATTGTAGGAATATCTGTTTCTGTTTCTATTTTGTATTGTGAATTGAAGGCCTTATCGGCATCGATCGGCATGTGTTACACACTATGTCTTTTACTTCCCATTACGACTCCGGCGTCAATTCGGCCACGACCAGACTTGCCCAGAAGAGGGGGTAGAGTACCTAGCTTCATTTCCGATCTGAGGCTCACAGCTAGCTCGGTATACCACAGCATGGAGAACAAGAGAACTTCTGGCCCCTGCTCCCATTTTCAGTTGTTCCCTTTTTGGCGAATGCATAGCTTGGCTTGAAGATGAGGCACAAACCGGGCCTACTTTAGCATCTGAAGCTTCCACAAGCTCTGGGAGGGGACGCAGGAACACCTGACCTGACTATGCCCCAAGTTTATTGTTTTAATCTGTACTTTCAAGTTTTTCTTTTTGAATGTAATAAAAAGCAACTTCAATTTGTATCGAGAGTCGGAGAACTCTATATTGAAATCAATGAAATTGAAAGTTGTGGGTACTGAAAATTTTCTGTTTAGTCCAAAAATGGTCTAAGTTGTAAAAAGATTAATTTAAACAAAATCAACTTTTATTAAAACTTTTCAAAACCATTTTTGATATGGATCACAACTGGACACGCCCGAGATCTATCCTTGAGATGTATAACCCTGGATCCACCAACTGGAAAGTTGCCCCTTGTCTGAATAGCACTGCACTGGAGATCACAACCGAGCTCTTGGATGCAGAAAAGACAAAGATGGCCAGAACAATCACATGGACACAGTTGATTTGGAAGTGTTTATGGCTGGACTTCAGAATGAAGTTGCCTACGTATCCCAAAGATGGGAATCAAGCCTTACGTAGTTCGATTCTGGTTCACTTGTGTATTAACATTCTTCTTTTGCACTCTAACTTTTGCCAAGGCCGCCCTTCTGGGTTTTCAACCTTGCGAGCTCAATTTTTCTTATTTCAAATTTTTTTATGCTCTAATTTTTGCCTAGGTCGCCCTTTCGGGTTTTCGGCCTAGCGAGCCACTCAGGGATAGTATTTTTTCAACTTGTCCATGTTGATCGGTTGGGAGAACTCTAGGCCATCTAGGTCCAGAAGAACAACAGCTCCATCCGACCAGATTGACTTGATGATGTAAGGACCAGTCCAATTAGGTCTGAACTTGCCCCTAGAGTGGCGAATGGGAGCTCGATTGTCTTTGAGCACCAAATCCCCTTCTTTCAAATTCATGGACTTAACTTTCTTGTTAAAAGCCCTGGCAATTCTTCGTTGATAACCCTAAACATGATACAGTGCTTTCAGCCTTCTCTCGTCAAACAAACATGAGTTCTTCAAACCTGCTCTGCTGCCAATCTGTCTCAGCTATCTGGCACTCAGCCATTATCCGCAATGACGGAACCTCAACTTCGATTGACACAACAGACTCCATCCCATAAACCAAGGAATACGGAGTTGCCCCAGTAGAAGTTCGAATTGATGTTCTGTAGCCCCAAAGAGCAAATGGCAGCTTATTTGGCCAGTCCCTGTAGATTTCCACCATCTTCTGCAGAATATGCTTGATGTTCTTGTTGGCGGCCTCAACAGCTCTGTTGGTTTGCGACTGATATGTGGATGACTTATGAAAAGCCACGTTGTATTTCTCTAACAAGTTGATCACCTCCTTCTTGAAGTGGGAACCATTATCCGAAATAATCTCATTCGGGACCCCATAGCGACAGATAATGTTGTTCCTGATGAACTTAGCAATGTGTGACGTCTTCAGCACTGCGTAAGATTAGGCCTCAACCCACTTTGTAAAGTAGTCTATCACCTCCGGGATATACTCATGCCCGTTCAGCCCCTTCGGAGTAACTACCTGAATCACATCAATCCCCCAGACCGAAAATGACCATTGTGAAGTCATGTTGTACAACTTCGACGGCGGAATGTTCATGCAGTTTGCATGGATCTGGCATTTGTGGCATCGCCGAACAAAGACAATACAATCTTCCTCTATAGTTGACCAGTAGTAACCCTGTCTGAGAATCTTCTGAGCCAGCATTACCCCACTCATGTGCGCTCCGCACTCTCCTCCATGGATGGCCTCCATTAGGCACTTTCAGCATCAACACAGTTTGTGCATCCCAAGATGACCCTGTTTGTACAGTTTACCCCTGCAGACGATGAACTGAGCAGCCATTCTTCGAATTGCCCTCTTATCTTTGGCATTTGCTCATGGTGGATAAGCCTCCTTTTTCCAAGAAGTTCTAGATGTCATGATACTAGGGGTTCTGATCTTGTACATTATCTATGGTGGCAATCAGCACGTAGGCCGGTATATACTGCTATTCAATGATGATCGGATGCATCCGGACTCCCAAAGGGATGTCTATCATAGAAGATAGAGTTAATAAAGCGTCTGTGAACCTGTTGCTCTCTCTCAACAAATGGGTGAAGGTTAACTTCTCAAACTTGGGAATTAGGACGTCCAGTTTGGTGGTAGATTTTCATCATTTCTTCCTTCACCTTCCAGTCTCCTTTCGCCTGAGACACAACCAGGTTCGAGTCCCCAATGACGTCCAACCTTTTTGCCCTAGTTCGAGGGCGGCTTCCAAGCTAGCGATACATGCCTCATACTCTGCCTCATTGTTCGATACTTTGAACCGGAGTTTGAAAGCTAAGGGTATGTGGGAATTATCAGGTGCTATCAGCAACACCCCTATCCCGTACCCGTACTAGTTAGACGCTCCGTCAAAGTACATAGTCCAGACCTCTTCTTTAAGCTGCAAATGGCCTTATCCGAGAACAGATATTCTACTGTTTCATCCCCTTTCACTGGGTGATCGACTAGGAACTCCGCTACCGCTCTCCCTTTCACAGACTTGCACGTCATGTACTTCAGATCAAACTCAGAGAGAAGAAGCAACCAACGGGCTAGCCTACCCGTAAGTGCTGGTCTCTCGAAAAGATATTTGATAGGATCCAATCTCGAAACCAATATTACAGAGTGAGCTAACAGATAGTGCCTTAACTTCCTGGTAGCCCATACCAAGGCCAAACAAGCCTTCTTTAGCGGAGTGTAGCGGGTCTCATATTCTAGGATTTTCTTACTCAGGTAGGAGATAGCATTCTCCATCTTATCCTCAGATTCCTGCGCAGGCATGAAGCCCATTGTCGTGTCGGTCACTGATAGATACAGAATCAACAGTTTCCCCGGCTCTGGCGGCGACAACACGAGTGGGTTCTGTAGATATTGCTTGATCTGTTCGAAAGTAACTTGGCATCGGTCATCCCATTGGAACTTCTTTCCTTTCTTCAGGAGACTAAATAGTGGTTCACAAGTCAAGGTTAATTTTATAATAAACCGTCGAATGAATTGCATTTTACCCAGAAAGTCTCGCACCTCCTTTTCAGTCCTTGGTGGTGGCATTTCTAAGATGGCCTTAATCTTGGAGGGATCGACCTCGATGCCCCTTTGTGTGATCAAGAACCCCAGTATTTTCCCTACTGTAATGCCAAAAGTACATTTTTGAGGATTCAATCGCAACTGATACTCTCTGATCCGTTGGAAAAAATTCTTCAAGGCGGTGTAGTGGTCCTCTCTTTCCTTGGATTTGACAATCATGTCGTCTACGTACACCTCGACCTCTTTGTGGATCATATCGTGCAAAATTGTCGTTGCAGCCCATTGATACGTAGCCCCATCGTTCTTCAAACTGAACGGCATCACCCTATAACAGTAGGTCCCCCACGGGGTAGTGAAAGCAGTTTTCTCCTTATCTTCGGGTGCCATCAAAATCTGATTGTAGCCCGAAAACCCATCCATGAACGAGAGCAGCGCATGCCCAGCAGTAAAGTCCACCAATTCGTCGATATGCGGCAAAGGAAAGTCGTCCTTCGGACTGGCTTTGTTCAAATCTCTAAATTCCACACATACCTGAATTCTGCCGTCCTTCTTCAACACAGGAACTATATTGGCCAACCAAGTCAGATACTCAGATACTAACAGGAACCCTGTATCAATCTGCATGGTGACCTCCTCTTTGATTCTTAGAGCCCAGTCCAGGCGGATCCTTCGAAGCTTCTGCTTAATAGGTCGGGCCTCTGGGTCAAGAGGGATCCGGTGCTATACAATCTCAGGATTGATTCCAGGCATGTCTTCGTAGGACCACGCGAAAACATCTTTGAAATCTTTTAATAAAGCGACTAAGCGCTCGCGCTCCTCAGAAGACAACATGGACCCGATCTGGACCAGTCGCAAGTCCTTCTCAGTACCAACATTAATTGAGGTGATTTCATCAACCAAAGGTGTTACAAACCTTTCATGCTCTTGATCAATCAAATGTTTCAAAACCGGAGGAATTTCTTCCTCATCGTTTTCATCAAAGTTTTGAAAGTCCTGATTAATGCAAAAAACTAAAGGCACAGAAAAGTACTCAGAAGTCACAGCAGTACCATTCTCATTAATAACTTCCAGTTCGTCTGATTCTTCGGTTACAACCGACTCAAAAGAAAATGAAAAAGACGACCTGGACAGGACAGTAGCATCCGGGTTATCAACCCCAGGAATACCGGACTCTGACTCAGACAAACCAGAATCTGATTTCGACTCCACAGACTCTATGGAATCAGACTCTGGTTCACTACCTGACCCAGAACTGCTAGATAAAAAGCTTTCCTCGTATTGCCAAACGAGGGAAGGTGTGATGGACGCATCCAGAATGCCAAAAGAAGGGCCCACAGTCGTTTGATCCCCAATCATGGAAACAAAGAAATCATCTCCCAAGCACTCCGGTATGATCTGAGGATCTGAGAGGAGACAAGCCAAAGTTGCTCCTATCTCAATTTTTGTGCCCTCAGACTCATCCTCCTTGCACTGCTCAACCACAGCTGGTGGGTTAGTCTGCTCTTCTGTAACTTCATCCCCTGACAATTGAAGGTCAAAAAAGATCTCGAAACCAGGCAAACGCCGCTTCTCTAAATTCAACCATGGCTCCAGAAAGCCGCAAAACGGGAAATCTTCCCCCTCCTGGACAAAGCGTCCGTTCAGGGTTCCTTGGATAGGTCTGTACACCAGCTCGTAGTGCTTCCCGGCTTGCTTAGCCTTGGCTCTTCCGGCCATTTCTTTTCCCTTCCTTGCCCAATTCTCTTTGGTAGGTGAGTAACCTAAACCAAAGGTATAAGGGTTGTGTGGCACTTCGGCCAATGCAGTGACGCCCTTCCGGCCACTCCGTCCCAGTACCATTCCGGGCATGTGTTGAAGCTTGTTCATGAGGTAAACTGATTGCACACTGACATACAGTCCCTCATCAACAGCCAGCAAGTCCTGTACTACCCGAGCCTCAGCCAAGGTGAATCCTGACAGAAAGACATCCTCCATGCCGTGTTCAATTTCCAAAACTAGTGTAGTGACCTCTGGCGGCGGATGTATTGAAGAGTTCCCAAAAATAATTGCTACCCCCCTTCCGTGGGGGTACTTCAGCATCTGGTGTAAAGTGGAAGAGAAAGCTCTCAATCGGTGCAGCCACGGCCGCCCAAGTAGTAGATTAAAGGTGGCTGGAACATCTAAGACATGAAACTCGATGTCCTGCTGCCTCGGGCCAACTTGAGTTTTGATCCGTACTGTCCCCATCACCTCCCGACTGGTGTTATCATAGACCCGAATTATCTGGGCTATTGGTGCGAAATCTGCGGGCTTCAACCCGATAGCATACGCCGTTCTCGATGGACATACATTGATTGCAGATCCCGTATCTACCAGCACAACCAGTATCCATTTTTCCTTACACTCCACAAAGATATACAACGGCTTGTTATGTTCAGAGCCCTCAGGCAGTAGTTCTTTGTCTGTGAATGTTAAGGTCGGTGAAGCTCCACCCGGGAACACCAACCCCACCAACTGCTTGGGCATTGTATCAATTGAAAGCTTAGCCTTGTCCATGGCTAAAAGGATGACTTGTCTATGAACCCACAAGGCCATAAGCAGTCCCCAGATGGAGATGTCTGCTTGAATTTTCTTTAGCTGTTTCAGTACAGCTTTCTCCTTTAGCAGTTTGTCTTTCTACTTTTCTACTTCCTTGCTTTTCCCGGACACCTCCGGCTGGTCCAACTGTGGGGGCTTGAAGTACCGCCCACTCCGGCTCATATGGTCCACTTTTCAGTGTACCAAGTATCGTCTGGTTGATTCTGACCCCAGTCCTCATTGTTATGGGCAAGATGCAAGTCATCGTCTTCCCACCACATCCCATCGGCAACCGATAAACAACCATCTGGTCCCGCTGTAACTGTTCCTGTGTTCTCAACACATTCTGCCCCTCAGGTGCCTTGGCTTTTCTAGCCCTGTCATCATTCTTGATTTTTTCCTGCTCAAACCGCTTCAGTGCGGTTTCTTGTTCGGTGTCTGCTGTACACAAACTGCCTGAGTCCTGAGCAAAATTCTCAACACCGGTGCTCTCCGATGACTCCTTCTGATTCTCGGCCATTTCGGCCACTGCAGATGTTCTTGTTTCTGACAGTTCTCGCTTAGGTAAAGATCCCTCATCAATGTCAGGCTCGTCACTGAGCCACCTGGTAGTATCTATTGCTCTGTTCGCATCAAACCACCCAAACTGCACATCCCCCAGGTCCTGCTCATCAAAGAATTGTACGTTGCTGATATCCTCCTCAAGGTCGGCTAGATCATCGAGCCCCTAACTCGGCCTGTCCTCCCGAGCAACATGTACCTCTGCTCCAGTCGACAACTCAACCCTCGACTTAGCCTGGTCAGTTGACACAATATAACCGCACTGGTTGTATGCTTCCTCAGTTAAGCCCTCAGATCCCTCAGGTTCTGAACCAACGTTCCCATTCTCCTCCAAAGTCACCCTGCCTTTGTCTTTGACAATCACCACCACTAGCTTGGGCTGGGTTAGGGAGGTGCTCATCATGCACAAGTCCGTGCTATCTGGGATGAACACCTCAGGCTTAGGTAGGTGAGAGGGAGTGATGTATATGCTAGGGTCATGTGGGATGGCCACTGTTTGGATCAGGTTTATTTGCCTGGGTGGAGGAGGGGGGTTGTGATGTGGTGGGAGAGGGTTAGTGGTGACATTTGGCTTCTCGGGAGGGGTAATCACCTTGTTGTCAATTAGATCCTAGATCTCATGACGCAGTCTGAAGCAGAGGTCGGTGTCGTGACCGTCCTGCTGATGAAAGACGCAATATTTGGTCGGGTTATGTGTTGAAGGGAGGTTATTTGGTAACGGGCGTGGTTCCAAGGGCTTCAGATGCCCCTTTCTGATCAAGACCTTCAAGGCCCCTGATAAAGGCATATAGAGCGGGAAGAAAGTCCTCTGACTCCGGGGTGGATTTTTTTACTGGTTGTGAGCTGGTTTCGGATGTGCCGGTGAAGGGTGTGGCTATTTTGGGCGTGGTGGTGACCATGCTGACATTAGAAGTTCTTGCGGTTGCACTACTACTTGTAGGTGCATTCAAACCGCGTGTAAATGCCCTCTTGGGCTGGTCCTTCTCCTGGTCGATCAGACCTTGCTTCATAGCATCTTCAATCTGTACCCCTATCTTATGTAAATCAGCAAAGGTAAGGAGGGGTAAGACGATCATTTTCTACATCAGCTTGGGTTGCAAGTTGTGCACAACCATCCTTATCTGATCCTTTTCAGGTGGCCGAGTTGTCATCATAGAGGCCTTGGCCCTCCATCGAGTGACAAAGTCAGAAAAGCCCTCTTTCGGCTCTTGCCTAGTTGTCTCGAGATCACGAGTCGTGACCTCGATTTGGGTGTTGTAAGCATATTGGGCAATGAAGGCCTCGGCCATCTCCTCCTAACTCCTCTTCACTGAGTCCTCCAGCTTGACATACCAGATGGCCACAATACCTGACAGGGTCCGATCGAAGAGAGATAGTTTCAGGAGTCTAGTCAAGCCCATCGGGCGCAGAATATCCGAGAACAGCCTCAAGTGAACCACAGGATTGCCCGAGTCGTCAAATCGATCTATGAGGCATTTTGAACCTATCCGGCAATGTCACCGCCGAATCCGTGTCTCCATCCTCTATGTCCAGGATCGAGTTAACTCCCTGAGCTCGTTTAAACAACTTTTCAAGCTTGCTTACTTTCAAAGTAGTAGGATCGGATTCAAATTTGAACGGCGTGTCTGTTAGGTTGGCCGGTGCTTTTGAAGTCTGTGGTAGAACTGGGGGTGGGACTAGCCCTGTTGGAGCGTCCGTATTCTCCTGGACGTTAGCTGTATCCCTTGGTGCTGGAACCCTAGGCGGGGGTGGGGGTGGATGCGAAGTAGATGCTCTGGCTTGTTGTGGTTGCTGCTGTTGTTGAAGCCTAGCAATTAGTTCTTCCTGTTGGGCTACAACCTTCGTCTGACGAGCGGTAACCTCCGCTTGGCGAGCAGCATCCCACTGCATAGCCTCCATAGTCTGTTGGAGTTGACGCATCATTTCCTCCATACTAACTGTAAAATGTTGATCTGACTGAACGGGTGTATATTCTCTCTCTGAGGTCGAACTAGAAAACTAAACCCTACTGCGCACAGGTGAATCAAATAGCGACCGCTTAACTGGCGACTGCTGTACTGGTGCCCTATGCCTGACTGCCCTCCGTCTTGTAACCAGGGGTAATGAAGCAAACACTGGTTGTTCGTCAATAAGATCCTCAGATCTAGAAAGCCTTCTACCTCTGGTCCAGAGTGCTCGGGGGGTGTCTACCTTATCGGAAGCAATAATGAAACACTACCTTGCAAAAAGATAAATAAAGCAAAAAAAAAAAAAAAGAAACAACAATCAGAAAACGGGCGGCATCTCAGCTTAGATAAAGACAACACACAGTTTGATAATCATAAGCTAAACAATCTGTAATCAAACACTGATTTCTGCCCCCCAAATTTCTGCCTCAAACTAATACCCTCAAACACTGATGTCCTCAGACTGATACCCAGACTTGCAATTGATACATACATTTCTGTAGAGATACACCCCTAACAGCACATATCAAGCAAGCGAGAGCCAAAACACCCCTATAGTGGGATAGGGTTTCTCTATCCTATTTTGTCAGGAACTAGGGTTTCACTACGCACGCATGCAGTTTCAAACAATCCTGCATTCGGGTGAGCAACCTGTCCTAGTTTCGAATGGTCAAAAAGGGTGCCTCAGCAAGACCACCTAATATACCTCTCGCACCTGACACCGAGAAGTGAAAGGTGGATCAAATGGTATAGTGGTGATCTAGATCCAAGGTTTGTGTTCCCATCGTGGCACAGCCCACAACCGGTCAGCCTTATGGCATACTTTTCTAAACAAGCCTCCAGCAAACCGCTCAGGAATAGCAGATGGCAAACACTGTGACTTAGGCGCACAAATGCAAATGCAATGCAAAGAAATCACATAAGTGTAGATAAAACAACATATCATGAGTTCGAGTCAAGTTCTCTAAATCCCCAGCGGAGTCGCCAGAAACTGTAGACTCGACTTTCTTTGTGCGACCCCCTTTCGGAGAAGGCGCGAATTGGTCTTCCTACAGTTCGGACTCCTGTCACGGTTCTGAATCTAATCTCACAAAGTGAAATGTGAGACTGATAAACACCAAAGAGTCCAAATCTGGCAATTGGTTTTGAAAAATCAATTTTGAATCAAAAAGCGCCAAACATGGACTGCTTTGCCAGATTACAGAGTTGCCACCTAAATATTTTATTTTTGGGAAATTTAGGAAATCCTGACTCGTGCCAAAGGCCACGTGTCCGTCATCACCAAAGTTGTGGGTACGAGAGGGGAAGGTCTTGAAAGGAGCACCCCCGCTCGCCCGATCAAAGATCGGCCTCTACTAAGCATGATATGTTGTTTTATAAACACACGTGTTCTTATTCCGGTTATTTAGCTAACTTACTATGTGATGCGCACAGCATACAAATATAGACTAAAATCGCAAGAATTGGAACAAAACAACTCATGTTTGTTTTTCGAAAATGGTTTGAAAGTGCCACTCGCAAGCGGGCTAAAGCGCGGATTTGCCACCCTCAAGTGGGCTTAAAACATGATTTGCCACTTCGCAAAGTGGACTTAAAACTCACATTTGATGAATTGTTCCAATTCAAGCAACAAAGCCTTCATCCACAGGCATTCATGCAGTTTAGCATTTAAGCAAATAGCCTCATGGTAAACATGCTATCGTGGCAACATACACATCTCATGCAGTATGCTAAAGTGTAAAACTTACAGTGTACTCCAAGCCAAAACAGAAAACTAGTTAGAAATAATGCATGATCCCTAACTATACAAGCAATGCCTAATGCAACACATACAATAATTCGATTAAATAGGCTCAACTATCTAAGATGGCATATGAATGCAAAAATTTGATACACGTATTCAAATAGGTATAGAAATACGATGTAGTTTGAATGATGCACCGAACCCGTTGCATGCAAGACAAATGAATGGATGCAAACATGCAAGCATAAGGTATGCTAATCAAAATATGCCCTAAAATTAACCATCGAAAGCGGTTAAATAAAAGTGAGAAAGACGTGGGATTGGAAAACATGCACACACGCACACACGCACACACCCTTATTACAACATTGCGCCCTCGCGAAAGAGGGTCCGAATGAATAAGCTAAGCTAATCTAAGCTAACCTAAGCTAAGTTAATCTAATTAAACTAATTAGACTAACTATTACAACACAAAACGAATAACTAGTAAACTACTTACTAATTATTACAACACTTAATTAATTAACAAATTAATTAATTAAATTACACAACCATGCTAACTAACACGTAAGCACTAAACAACACTGCCTCGGCTCTGTTGAAGAAGTTGAACATGCATGCCTCGGTTTCCGTCCCAAAAAGCTCTCTGCTTTGCTCTTTAGAGGCTCTGTTTGCAGGGTGTCTCTAAGAGCTTTCTACTGAACCTTACCAAAACAATGTTGGGGAGTGCACCAGTGGCCTGCCGGCCATGAATGGTAGTTGCCGGCCACCTACCAGCCAAGAGTGTGCCTCTGTCGGCCAACAATGAAAGAGTGCCGACCAGCAATGAAGAACTGCCGGCCACCAGTGTGCTATGACACCAAACTGCAACCGAGCACAAAACAGAGAAAAAGGGAGATTTTTCCAGGGACATGTTTGTACTATGCCACCCCTTATCATCTTAAAACATCAAAGGAGTTGCACCATTGGGTCTAAAGCCACCAATCAAGCATTTTCAATGCATGATGGCCAAGGATCCAACTTGTACACATTCAATAAATGCAAGACAAACAAGAGTCTAGGACCATTACCTTATCATAGAAGATCAAAGGCAATGGAGACAAAGAGATTGGCTCATTTCATCACTTCAAGTATGAAATGAACCAACCTTCTTTGTGTTTAATATAACGTCCGATTGAAGACAATGCAATGCACACATAACATGCTTATCTTGGCATGTTTTACTTGATTCAATTCTTGTTTACACATTTTAAGTTACCAAACCATTCTTTTATTGATTTGTCCAATGTGAAAGTCCTCTAATGAGAGAGAGGTCAGTCAAAAGATGACTTAAGACATGAGAGAAACCATGCCTTTGACTAGTAGAAACCCCTAAGACAGGGTTAAAGCCATTTAAGCATAAGCTCAATCTCAAGCTTAAACACGACTTTAAAACCAACCAAGCCTCAAAACAAAATAGAAAAAAGAAGAAATGAGTGAGGTGGCAAAATTTCAGTGCTAAAATGTCATGAAACATATGACTCTAACATGCAAATAACTCATGTACAACATGTTAAGAGACTTAAGCATTAAAACTAGTGAAGAGCTTTACACTAAAACCATGCAATACCAAACTCAAATGGCTAAACCAACCCTGCACGGACCTCAAACATGCCAAAACAGAGGCTAAGATGTGCTGAGATGGTAGCATGAAAAGCAAGAAAAGCATGCTCATGTATTGGCTCATAAACAAGGCATAAGGCACAACTCTCAAACACAATGAAAGAGTGATATGTGTGAGAGTATGACAGAGAAATATGCTCTGAAATCACATGCTAAATGATGCCAAAACATGCAAACTTCACAAGCAAAGCATGCTAAGGGCCTCAAAACACAAGGCTAGTGAAGCTAACTACACTGTGGCTATACAAAGCAAGCCCCAAAGGACCAAGACTACTCAAAATAGAGTTTAAGCATGTTAAAGCAAGGCCAACACATGCTGGAGTGGAGCCAAAACATGCTAGAATAATAAGCTAACTCATTAGGCATCCAAGGCTAGTGAGCAAGATTACACTACAAGTGTAAGAAGCAAGCATCAAATGACTCAACCAACCAAAATCAGAGCTATAACATGTCAATAAAGTCACAAAAACATGCTGAGATTAAGTCAAGAGATGGTAGAAAAACATGCTCAACAAGTAGGCCATCTACACATGCAACCAAGATACAAGGAGGGGAGGCCACCCCCTCCTACGTTGGACCTCAAAACCAAGTTTCTACCATTGAAAAACCTCTGAGTTTCAGTGGTAGAAAGGCCAAACAAAGGGTGTTTCAAAAGCTTAGGAAGTTGGCTCAAAAGGCTTTACAAGCCAAAGAGCCAAGGGGGGAAACCACCCCCTAACCACACAAGGCTCAAACCAACATTTTAAGACCAAAAAAACAGAACTTTTTAGAGGTTAAAACCAGCTTCAAAGTAGCATACAAAGGTGGCCAAGCAATGATGTAAAACAAAGCTTAAAAGAGGGAAATTCTTACCCTTGAAGCACATCACTAAAACAGCAAGCAAACAACCAAACTTCTGAGCCAAAACCACTTCAAGGAGCTCAAACAAGGCCTCCAAGAACTTCAACTCTAAGGTGGAGGTGTTTGGCTAAGGGTGCTAGTGCAAATATGTTGAGAAAGCACACTTTCAAGCTCAAAATATATATATATATATATATAGAGAGAGAGAGAGAATTCTTGCTCAGCTCAAACTTTGTAACCCTTTGCATGCATATAGATGAGCTCTATATATAGGAACTACAAGAAGCCTTCAAACAAATCCAGCCATCCACGTACATGTAGATGAGCCAATCTGTGCAAACAGCTGTAAAAATATCTACAAAAATATCTTCTGAAACATTGGTGGCCGGCCGGCCATCAGTGCTGGCCGACAGTGGCCTCATTGATGGCTCGCAGGGCCTATTGATGGCCGGCAGGCCAAAGCCCATGGCCAGCAGCCCTCAATGATGCCCGGCAGGCCATCAAAAACAACACTATGCAAAGACCAACACATGGTCCAAATATGAGACGGAATGGAAATAGGGTCTGGAAAGATCAAACCTGGAGCATTCCGTCGCGAAAGTCGAGTGCTCGACGAGCAATCAAACTTGTCGCTGGATGTACCCTGCAAGAACATCCAAGTCTTGAGGACAGTCAAAAATGGGTTGTTTACAACGTCCTCATGAATTGATGTTGTTATGCCCAGAATTCGAAGAAACACCCTAAGGTAATTCAATAAAATTTCTATTTTTGATGACCTTAAGTTGATAGCATAGGTAGTGTTATAATAATATAACATAGTCGGGGCAAGATAGTCTCTAATCGCAGGTTAAAAAGTGTGGTAAGGGTTAAACCTAGGCTCTGATACCAAGTTGTGATGCCCCAAAAATTGGGAACATCAAATAATATATTAACAAATAAATACATGGTTTATTTGAGATTACAAGAGTAGGAAGTGTCACTAATGAGTCCTTTGGTTAATAACCAAGTAAGATCCCAGGAAGGTTGGAGGAGTCAATATAACCTCCCTTCAAAGTCGAACTACCTTGGATAGCAAAGCTACTCTTTTGACAGATCTTAACAAAATATTAACACAAGGTCTACATGAGTCGACGAGAAAATAAGAAATAGGTAATATAAAAGATATGTATAGATATATAATAATTATAAAATCATGTCTTAAAAAAAAATTTGGACCGAAAGAGGCACTGTTTGGACAGAAAATTTAAATTCAAATTTGATGCAAAAGTTGAATTAATTTTTTTTAGAAATTCAAATAAATTTTGTCCAAAAAATTAATGTTATGACCCAACCCACAACTCGCACCTGGACGGGGACAGCGGCGGCGTGCGGTTGGTTTGAGCCAAAGTCCACTTTGGAAGAGTATGACAGTGATATGTGGATTTGCCACCCTCAAGTGGGCTTTAAAACATGATTTGCCACAACCAAGTGGGCTTTAAAATTCACATTTTGATGAATTGTCCCACTCATGCAAGGATGCTAAAGCGTGAACACTTACAGGGTACTCCAAGCCAAAACAAAGAACTAGTTAGAAATCAATGCATGATCCTAACTATACAAGATATCTAATGCAACACATGCAATAATGCAACTAAATAGGCTCGGCTATCTAAGATGGCATATGAATGTAACACTTGATAACATGCTTTGGGACACGTATTCAAGTAAGTGTATTGAAATATAATGTAGTTTGTATGATGCGCCGAGCCTGGTGCATGCAAGACAAATGAATGATGCACGCATGCAAGCATAAGGTATGCTAATCGAAAAATGCCCTAATCTAACCACTGAAAGCAGATAAATAAAAAGGAGAAAGACGTGGGGTTGGAAGACATGCACACACGCACGCACACTTATTACAACATTGCCCTCGCGAAAGAGGGTCCGAATGAATTTAGCTAAGCTAAGCTAATTAACTAATCTAATTAAACTAATTAGACTAATTATTACACAACCAAATTGAATAACTAGCAAACACTAAGCTAATTAATTATTACAATACTTCAACTAATTACAAAACCAAATAAACATACAGATGTAAATTAGGCTACCTCGGCTTTGCTTCGAAGAATTGAACATGCATGCGCTCGGTTGCCGCCTCGAAATGCCTTCCGGTTTACTCTTTAGAGGTTCTGTTTGCAGGGTGTCTTCAAGAACTTTCTACTGAAACTTACCAAAACAGTGCTGGGGAGTGCACCAGTGGCCTGCCGGCCATGAAGAGCTGCTGCCGGCCACTTACCAGCCAAGAGTGTGCCTTTGCCGACCAACAATGAAGAACTGCCGGCCACTGGTGTGCTGTGCAACCAAACTACAACAAAACACAAAACAGAGAAAAATGGAGGTTCTTCCAGGGACATGTCTGTACTATGCCACTCCTTATCATCTTAAAACATCAAGGGAGTGGCACCATTGGGTCTAAAGCCACCAATCAATCATTTTTAATGCATGATGGCCAAGGATCCAACTTGCACAAATTCAATAAATGCAAGACAAACAAGACTCTAGGACCACTACCTTCTCATGGATGATCAAAGGCAATGGAGACAATGGAGATTGGCTCATTTTCATCACTTTAAGTATGAAATGAAGCAATTTTCCTTGTGTTCAACATAACGTCAGTTGAACACCATGCAATGCAAACAACATGCTTATCTTGGCATGTTTTACTTGGTTCATTTTAATTACTCATTTTAAGTTATCAAGCCATTCGTTAACCAATTTGTCCCATTGTGAAAGTCCTCTAATGAGAGGAAGGTCAATCAAAAGATGACTTAAAACATGGGAGAGACCATGCCTTTGACTAGGAGGAACCCTCAAAAGAGGGTTAAAGCCATTTAAGCATATGCCTCAATCCCATAGCTTAAGAACAACTTAAGACTAATCAACCCTCAAAACAAATCAAAAGTGGAGAAATGAGGGAGGTGGCAAATTTTTAGTGCTGATATGGCATGAAAAACAAGACTCTCACATGCAAACAACTCATGTACAACATGTTAGGAGACTTAAGCATTAAAGCTAGTGAAGAGCTTTACACTAGAACCATGTAAGGCAATGCTCAAATAGCCAAACCAACTTTGGGTAGAGCTCAAACATGGCAAAATAAGGGCCAAAACATGCTGAAATGTTAGCATGAAAAGCAAGAAATGCATGCTCATGTATTGGCTCATAAACATGGCATAAAGGCACAACTCTCAAAGCCATAAAAGAGTGAAATATGTGAGAGTGTGACTACACTATATGCACCGAAATCATGTATGAAATGATGCTATGACATGCAAACAACTCAAACAAAGCATGTTAGGGACCTTGAAACTCAAAGCTAGTCAAGCCATTTACACTACAACCATGCAAGGCAAAGCATATATGACCAAGAAGGCTCAAAACAGAGCTGAAACATGTTAAAACAAGTGCAAAACCATGCTGGAGTAGAGCCAACACAAGCTAGAATAATAGGTTAAAACATCAAGCATGATAAGCTAGTGAGCATGATTACACTACAAGTGTAAGAAGCAAGCAAGAAGTGACTTGACCAGCCTAAAACAGAGTTATAACATGTCAAAAAAGTCACAAAAACATGTTGAGATCAAGCCAAGAGATGGTAGAAAAGCATGCTCAACTATGAGGCCAACAACACAAGCAAACAAGATACAAGGAGAGGGGATCACCCTCTCCTATTTAGGACCTCAAAACCACCTTTCTACCACTAAAATTTCTCTGAGTTTCAGTGGTTAAAAGGCCAAACCAAGGGTGTTCCAAAAACTACCAAAGATGGCTCAATAGGCTTTACAAGCCAATGAGCAAAGGGAGAGAACCACCCCCTAACCACACAAGGCTCAAACCAACATTATAAGACCTTAAAAACAGAACTTTTTAGAGGTGAAAACCAACTTCAAAGTAGCATACAAAGATGGCTAAGCTATGAACTAGAACAAAGCTTTAAAGAGGTAAATGCTTACCCTTGAAGAACAGCAACAAATCAGCAAGCAAATGGCCAAACTTCTAAGCCAAAAACACTCCAAGGAGCTCAAACAAGGCCTCCAAGAACCTCAACACTAAGGTGAAGGTGTTTGGCTAAGGGTGCTAGCACGAATGTGTAGAGAAAATGCACTTTCAAGCACAAAATATAAAGAGAGAGGATTCTAGAGAGAGAGAGAGAGAGAGAAATATCTCAGCCAAAATTTTCTAACCCCTTCCATGCATATAGATGAGCTCTATATATAGGAGATACAAGAAGCCTTCAAACAAATCCAGCCCTCCACGTGCAAGCAGATGAGCTAATCTGTGGAAACAGCTGTCAAAATATCTGCAAAAATATCTTCTAAACACACTGGTGGCTGGTAGTGCACCATTAGTGGTCAGTAGAGCCTATTTATGGCCGGCAGGGAAAAACCCATGGCCGGCAGCCCTCAATGATGGCCGACAGGCCATCAAGAACACCACTATGCAAAGACCAACAGATGGTCCAAGTATGAGACAGAATGGAAATAGGGTTTGGATGGATCAAACCTGTAGCATTCCGTTGCAAAAGTCAAGTACTCGACGAGCGATCAAACTTGTTGCTGGATGTACCCTGCAAGAACATCTAAGTCTTGAGGACGGTCAAAAATGGGGTGTCTACAGCTGTCACTACACCTATAGAATGAGGAGGTTGTTAAGGTGTTTGTGGAAGTCTTCTAAGGGTTGACAAAAACAGAAGCAAAGATGTCAATATCGTTGGGCTACGTTTCTTGTCGAAGATTACACAAGACAATTTCTGATGATTGTAATAGTGGAGATAAATCCATGGCTTTTGAGATCCCTCTTTGGACGGAATTGGGGTCTTCAAGTGCATGATAGTCGAAGGTCTGCGTACCATATAATGATTGAAGGTGGTCACGTTGACCAAACGTGGAGGATAATGGAGGGTCACACGTGGTCAATACATGGGTTTGCTTGGCAAAAAGGCGTGCATTGTAAGTGCATAAAAATTGTCATCTAGTTCAAATATGAATAGACAAAAGGACAAGAAAGTACTATAGGTAAGGGTGTTCACAGGTTGAGTCGGCACGGGTTTGTCTATAACCTATCACCTGAATCGTTCACTCCAATACTAAAACTAGGATTTTCATCAGATTTTCCACATCCCTGGTTGTCCAGAAGGACATGTCCTGGAGGTCATCCAGACATAAACAAAAAAGGCTGTCAAAGTTGGTCTTGGGTGGACATCTAGGAGGATGTCTAGCCCAACGATAGCAATTTAATTTTGATGAAAGATGAAAGCCTCCATTTGATGAAAGTTTTGGTTCATCCCTCATTTGATATGAGTTTGATGAAAGGGTTAGAGGTTAAATCGTTGTTGTTTTTCATCAAATTTAAATTTGATGAAATATTAGATGCAGCGTTGGAGACAGTCTTACATGAGCTTCTCATATTGAGGACTAATACTAATTAAGGTGTTGGAATTTAACTTATATCCATGGAAAATAAATTATTCATTTTTTTTAATAACGTTATATATAATTTTTTTTCAATATTTTTTAACTACAAATGTCTAAAAATATGTAATCATTTTGAGCCATCAATTATTGTAACTTTATCAAAAAAACACACAATATTTTTTTGATATATCTATGTTTAGCCATATCCACGTACCCGTGTCTAATTTTAGGTACCTTTTAGACGTACTCGTGTATCCCTCATTTAGAGGTTTGTCGAGTCCAAACCCTAGATACATACTGGCACCCGACACTTGTACCTGAGTCCAATGAAGCACACGCACTCTATCTAGCCTAACGTATTAGTGTCCAATACATCTAGGACATGGACATGTTCAAACACACGGCCGACACATGTCAGACGTGCCCTCTCTTGTATCCCCACTTTTGTTCACTTCTTTTAGTTGCTGGACACACCTCCGACACTCTTTGAACACTCCTCGGACACGATGATGGCCAAAAAGAAAATAAAAAAATCACTAATTTTCTTTATGCTACCCGTAGGAACTCTAGATCTGTGATTCACAGAGAAAGAGATGAAGAAAGAAGTCACACGAGACAATAAAGTATAAGAATAAGCATACTTACCTGGTTCAACTTCGTCTTCTTCGATAGAGGCATCCTGGGTTCAGATTCATTTTTTATCTACTTAATGGGGTAGGCTCTCTTTTTGTTGGTCTGTTGTACATTGTTATGGGCTTTGTGGGTGTTTTACTCTAAATTGCCACAGACCCAATTCATTGTGCATGGCTTTCTACTTGGACTACATCAAGTAGATTTAAAAATCAAGCCCATCATGTCAAAGCATGACGTGGAAAAAACTATATTGCAAACCAATCCAAGAAAAGAAATAAACAAATAGTTTATTATAATCATACCCAACAAAAAATTTAAAAAAAATAAAACACAATATTGATTTAGTATTTTCTAAATTCTTGAATATTGTAATATATATGACATAAATATATAAAAATATTATTTCTTTCATGTATCCCCCAACGTGCTGTGTCCTGAAATTTTGAAAAATTGTTGTGTCCGCGTATCCGTGTCGTATCCGTGTCTATGTCCCTACTTCTTAGATGAAAACATTTCAAATAATAAAGCATGAACATAACATTTATTCCAATAAATAAATAATGAAATACATGAATCTAATTTACATAAAAACATGTAACCTATGAAGCACCAATACTCCAAAATACGTGTTGTAGCGGTGTCGGAGAGGGGAACACAGAGGGAACTCGTGTGTCCCTTTATTTAATTACTTCTTTTTCAAGGAACACCCTGACTAGTTTTTCTATCCCCTTTTCTTAGTTCTTTTTATGCATGTTGGATGTTGAATGACTATTACCTTTTGCTTAAATTAAAATAATTAATAGATGTCAATGGTGTGGTGAGGTTATTTTGTAGTCTTGTTTTCCATTGATTTTTCGTATTGCAATTGATTAGGAGGCTGTGTTGGCGTCTTATCTAGATGGAGTTAGAGGTGCGGTGGTTTGGGATATTTTATTGCGCCGATAGGTTCAGGATTGGGAGGTTGGGCAGTTGGTGGATTTACTGAGTTTCTTGTATGGGGTGCGGGTTTAAGGGGATGAGAGAGGACGTCTTGGTGTTGGTGGGGGTCAGGTTCAAAAAGGTGTTTTCTTCATTTTGTCATTCTACTGGGCTTTGTCTAGTGGTGCGGAGGGGGAGTTTCCTTAGCGTCGTGTTTGCGGTACAAGTGTTCATCTAAGGTGGCATTTTTGGTGTGGACGACAGGTTTTGATCGGATTCTAACTATTGATAATTTGGTTTGCCATCATTATTTTCTAGTAAACTAGTGATATATATGTTATGGTAATGCAAAGTCTGTGAATCACTTGCTTATCCATTGTCCTGTGGCTTATCGTTTGTGGGTGTTCATCTTCTCTACTTTTGGAATCACTTGGGTTCAGCAAAGGAGGGTGATGGCGGTCCTCTAGAGTTGGGGATGGGGTCGGATTGAGAGGCAGCAGAAGGCATGAGCCATGGCCCCATTGTGCTTAATGTAGCTGGTTTGGTTTGAACGGAATCGTCGTATTTTTCAGGGGGTGGCACGGTCTGTCTCGTGGTTAAAGAGTAGGTTTTTTATAGTTTTGTATAGTTGGGTTACAATGATGGTAGATCTAGATTTTTTTTTTTTTTGGATTTCTTGAATGATTTGATTAGTCATGTGGTCTTTTCCCTTTTCAAGTCACTTTTTGTATTTTTTGCATCATCTTGATGCTATGAGCAATAAACTTTATTTATCACAAAAAAAAAAAGTGATTTTTTTATTATTTTGAATTAGTATTAGTTTTTTTTTTTAATTTTAATTGTTTGTGGATGTAATATTAATCTACATATATATAATTAATTTTTATTGTCATGTTCCCGCCGTGTCTGTGTCCTCATTTTTTTTTGAAATCACTATGTCTCATATCCATGTCATTGCATCTTAACATATACCCTAGCATTGACTTGTCTACTAATAAATGGTTGGTTTATAGACATTTCTTTTTGATGAATTCTCTTTCCTTTTCTTTTTCTTATTGTGTTTCTTCTCCTCACTCTTCTCCTTCTTCTACTGAATGGCTTCACAATACCTTTCATCCTTGGTCCTCCTTCTTTCTCTATCCATACCAAGTGGTGCACATAGCCACATGTATATTGTATTTTTTGATTTTATCTTATCTATCGAAAGTCCAGTTCAAAGTCACAAACTTGTTTGTTTTCATCTATGAAACACGGACACAGACACGGATACGCGGATACGTAAATTTTAAAAAAATAGGGGACACAACACGCAGGGGACACGTTCAATATATATAATTGAATTTATTTATTATATGTCATAAAATTATATTAAAAAAATATTGAAAGGTAATAAAAAAAAATACTAAATGACACTGTTAAAATTATTAAAAAAACATTTTATATTTCAAAATTAAAAATTGGTTCCTATAATAAAATTAATAAACACATCATTAAAATTAATAATTTCAGCAATATCAACTATAATTTATTTATTTTTTTCAAATAAAACTAATTTGTTCTATCAAATAAATTATAAAACTAATCAGCCAACAAAATAATAATAATAATAAGAGAGAGAGAGAGAGAGAGAGAGAGAAGCCTTACGTTCAGCAAAAAAAAATAAAAGAAAAAAAGAGTGACTGAGATAGAGACAATGAAGAAGAGAGAGAGAGAGAGAGAGAGGAGAAAGAGAGAGAGCAACAGAGAGAAAGAGAGAGATTGAAAGACTCGAAAAAGAAGATTGAACAAGGGGAAGAGGAAGAGAAAAATAAGATTGAACGAACAAGAAGAAGAAGAGAATCGAAGTACTTACCTTCGATATGGCAGTGAATAGCGAGCAATAAGCAGTGAGCAACCTTTTCTCTTGTCTCTTCTCTTCAATCAGTTCAATTGTAGGGTTCCAAATTAGGTTAATTGTTTTAAGTTTGTTTTTTGCAATTTGACCCCACTTCAAGTTTCAGAAATTATGTTTTGCACCCTGTAGTGTCCAAAACGTGTTCGAACGTGTCCGGCTGCAAAAAAAAAAAAAAAAAAAAAAAGGGACACTCACAGAAGAGTGTCAGACATATGTCCACAGCGTGTCCGTGTCTGACACTAATTCGCAAGCCTTGGAGAGGTATCCGTGCTTCATAGGTTCTCACAGTGTTCTAAAAGGCTCTAAGTGCACCGATAAGGTCTCCTACAGCCTAAGCACAAGGCGCGAGGCAAGGCACGCGCCTCACCAAAGCGAGGCACAACGTAGTAGAAGAAAAGAAAAATTATAAAATAGGCAAACTTTTCAACATAACAAATATATGTAGTGTAGTAAAAATATAATATCCATCATCATTCAATGTTTATTCGATTTTATACTTTTTTAAATAGGGAAAAAAATACAGAGAAGAACAGAGGAGAAAAAAAAACAGAGAAATAGAGAGAGTACCAAGACAAAGAAGAAAAAAACAAAGAACAATAACACAGACCAAGAGAGAGAGCAAGAGAAGAAAAGAAGACTAGAAAAGTAAAAAAAAAAAAAAAAAAACAAAGGTAGAAAACTAGAGAGAAAAAGGAGGAGAAGAGAGAGAGAACAAAGAAGAAGGGAAGAGAGAGAAAGAGAAAGAGAACCTATGTGTCGTGTGTTGAAAGCCAAAGAAGAACCTTTTTGTCTTCTCTTCTCCACTCAGTAGGGTTTTTTTCAATTGTTTCTACACTTTTTTACCACGTTTTGGACATTTTATAATGAAGACAGATTTTATTAAATGTGGGTATCCACATAGAAAACCATATGAACCGTTGGAGTGAAGAGATAAGTGAAACGCAGAATCGCATCACTCGTGCCTCTAAAAAAGGTGCTAGACTCACTTATGCCTTACCTTGCAATGCATGAAGCGCATCCTTGTGCCTCGCCTCACCTCACCTCACCTCGAGCTTAGTGTGCCTTTTAAAACACTGGGTTTTCATACCATAGAGCTCTTAACAATATTTATGATATGAAATAGAACTGTGACTTAGACCTATACCAAGGTTTTAAACATAAAGGAAATAGCCTCTTTATCTAAATTCCGTCTATTAACCAATTTTTCAAAATTTTGTTTCAGATAATTGAACATTGGGTACATTTTTATTTTTTGATGACCGAGTGTCCATGCCAACTTACGCACACCTCAACTAATCCCGAGACCCACGCAAAACACCCATTCCATGTGGATCAACAAATCTCAAATAGAGCCCGCGGGCTTGGCCCCAAGGAGTTGATAGCACTTAGTGGAAGTTGAACCTGTGATGACCGTTTCAAAAGCCGTCTCGTTTCATTTTGAGTTATGTTGGGTAAGTTGTTATTGAAAATTCCTTTATAAATATTTTCGGTTGCATTGTTTCTTTTCTGAGTTTTCACCTATCCCGGAGGGTGCGAGGTCGACTCCGGAGTGTCAGGAGAGAAGCCGAAGTTTTTTCGGGTTGGAAGGCCAGAGCTGCACGTGCGGGGCCTTGCGCCGTACGTGCAGGAGAAGGGGGCCGCACGTGCGAGGAGTGAGACCTTATGTGCGAGAAGTAGGGGACAGGGCTGTGTGCACACTGCCTAAAAGGCAAGTGCGGAAGTTGAGGTGCAAGAGAGACCACACGTACGGGGGTGAGAGCCGCACGTGCGGAAGAGGCGCTCCACAAGTGCGGGAGGGGCGCTCCGCATGTGCGGCCAGGTGCGTTTTTTATCTCGTTTTTCGTGCATTACAGCTATGCATTGGTCTTTTGCTCTTTTCCTTTCATTTTTCTGATTTGGTCTCTCTCTCTCTATATATATCATCTTTCTCTCATTCTCCCTCATCTCTCTCTACCCAAACCCTCGAAACATTGCATTTCTTTTCGATCTCGAGAATCCATTGGGATTTTGGTGCTAGTTCCTTATACCAAAATGATGAGCATGTCAAGGGATTCATCTTGACCGGTGGAGATCATATTCCGACGAAGTTGATTTTTGAGCTCTTTCTCCTCTTCTCTCTTGAGGTAGGGATTTCCTTGGTCTTTTTCAATACCTCTTTTATAGATAGACATGTGGTAAGTTTTTATTGCATAAAAACGATGTTATTATGGATTTTTTTGAAAATCATGAACGGGGATCTAAGATGGGTTATGTGAGGTTGAGATTTGGGAAATTTATTGTTGTAGGATTAATTTTGGGAAGTGATTTAATTTGTTTATGTAAAGAGAGAAGTGAAGCCCTAATTTTTAATAATAATGCTCATTTGATAAATAAAAAAAAAAAGGTTTTAATTGTGGAATAAGCATGTTATGAATGTAGGGATTTAAATGATGAATTGTTGATTTATTAGAGACTAATCAAGCCTCAAGCATTCTTAACATTGATTTGGTGTTGTGTTGTTCAAAGTTGATTGTAGTGAATTGATGATGTGTCCATTGAAAAAAAAAATGGAATTAACCATGAGGTTAGAATATTATTCGGTTACACTACCGTTAAATAGAAATTGAGTAAATTATAACTTTGTTAGCCATGATTGGAATTCCTTATTTAAAATGAAGGAAATTGAGTTGGTCATATTTTTCTTGTGAAATGAAATAAATGGATTGCGGCAAAGGGTGAAGAATATTAATGTGGAAGAATAAGATGTGTCATTGGCTTACCATGCTTCAGGCAGGTAGAGCAAAGATTATTTATCATTGTTCTCTCAGTTTGACTGTGTGTGTCTTGTGTTATGATGATTATAATTCAGTAAGGTTGAGTTGTCTTATATGTTGAGTAGATGTGTTCATGTATATTTGGACATGCTAGAGAGTGTCGAGGGAGTTTCCTACCATAAGTTACTTTATTGAAAGTATCTCTTTAAATTTTGAGTCTAAGATTGAGAATGTGATGAATGTGTGGAGACAGACTTTGGTTATATATTGGGTTATAAATAATGTGAAGAAATCGGATTTGATGAACGTGCCTTAAAAATAAATAAATAAATAAAACGGTTATTATGTGATATTTTGTCACAAATGGAAAAATACGGTTATCGTGTAATAATTGTTTAAATGAAAAATGGGTAGTAAAAGTGAACCTTGGTGTTGTGACTAAAACTGAATGTTTTGGAGAAAAGTATTTATGTAAGTATACTTGGGTTATAAATGTCACCTTATTTATATGGTATGAGACTAGCATTCATGATCATAGCTATCTGTAAGTTGTTATTGTTGAGGATCATGTTGAGATCCCTACTAGACTTTTGTTCATCCCACGTTGTAAATCTTTTTCAGGTGTATCTCGAGAAGCATTACAAGGTCATGGATCTTCCTTAACTATTGGCCACGGGCCTTTTATTTGTAGGCGGAATGCCACTGATGTAAAAAGGGTTAAACCCTTTCTCTTACTTTAAAGATGTAAGCCTGCAGGCAATTTATCTAGTTTTGCACATGTTGCGTTTAAATTACATTTCGGATGAGAGAATCCTTATTTATTCTTACAAATGATGCAAAGAGTTTCTGCATGTTATCTCTGAAATTGAATAAACTTAATGAATTTGGTAATGGATTCCAAGTAATAAAAAGTGGGCGTGACAACTTGGTATCAGTGCGAGCTGGGTTTGAATACCTTGGGCTCGTGGGAAGTAGTTTTTACCACAAAAGGGTTTGCTACGCTTGGTGAGGACGTTGCATATAATTAGGATAAATGTTAGGACTTATGTGTTGCATTTATGTGAGCACGGGATTAAGTTTCTTGAATAGTGCTTGTGGCCGGTGAACTTGCTTTGAGGTCCTATTGGAAGCACGCCTGATCAATATGGTTTCTAATAGAAATTCTTTGAGAGTTTCGAAACAAGTGGCTATCTTTGTGGACTTGATTCGGTTATGTGTTTAGATGTTTAATTGTTTATATGCTCTGAGAATTGTACATTTTGAGGCTTAAGTGTGTTTTGTAGCTTCGTGGTGGTGAGTGTGTGCCTCTGGGAGGCCGTTGCGATGTGCACTAAGTCGATTCTGTTTTGGGATTTTATAGGATGCCTACACGAGGGAATGGAGGACGGATGGGTAGTAGGAGTGTTGGTAGGGACACGGCGGTTCCCTTACCACCTGCCGTTGCAGCATCGGCTATCGGCGAGGAAGTTGCACGCGAGGTAGTGAGAGCGGTGCAAGACGCTCTAGCTCGCAAATAGAGGGACAACAGGCATACCCTTAAGATTACTAAGCAATTTCTTCGCTCCAATCCACCGAAGTTTTTGGGGGAGGCAAGACCGCTGGAAACGAAGAGTTGGTTAGAACAAATTACCAAGACTCTTGATATGCTCAAAGTCGAGGACGAGGGGTTGAGGATTTCTTTGGCAACCTTCTAATTGAAAGGAGATGCGAATTATTAGTGGAAGTATGCTAGGAACACTGCAGATGCCACATGGGTTGCGTTTACCGAGGCCTTATTGGCCAAGTATTTCCCTCTTTTTGCTCGGGAAAGGTTGAGGGAACAGTTTGTTGAGTTGTGCCAGGATGCTACTCCTTTGGCTTAGTTTGAGATGAGGTTCACTAGTTTGTCGAGGTTTGCTCTAGAGTTGGTGGCAATAAAGGAGCGCCTGTAACGCCCCGAAATAATTCAACATGAACTACCCACACTAATTAGCAATCCCGCATCAATTACAACAATTCTTCCATCTTTGCATAATTAATAAATGAGTCTTTACAAAAGTTCCACATGCGGATATACATTCAGTGATAAGAAAACACATGAATCTATAGCATGTGAAGCATCTATTCTCAAAGCAACAAAATACCCTTAAGGGCTTACAAATTCCAAGGCAATAGCCTGGTTACACCAAAATGGTCTCTCGAACCCATACACATTAGCCCTTGGCTTTGCAAGTTTACAACACAAACAAAAGAGCTATTTACTCTTCACAAAATATCCACGTCCTCAGTTCGGCGGAATCACCACATCTTTACCTGCACCAAATCCCATAGGGGTGAGCATAAAGCCCAGTAGAGAATTCTCACAAAGTATATATAGTTATGCAACTCCCAATGCAAATGTAATGCCAATGCCGTGCAATGCTCCTTTAAAGAAATTTCATTTCCATGTCCTTCTCAAAGATTTCCATTTTCAATAAAAGCTTGCAATCTCAACACATTTCAAAACTTTCAATTTTAGACAAAGGGGCGATAAATACGACACTGGTAATCCCTAGGCTGGTGTCTGCCAGTAGACTCTACGAGTACTACCAAACTATCATTTTTACCGGTATTAACCGGAAGGCTCGACACCTATCCGCGTGGTTTTCTGGTCTTTCACCAAGGACTCTCAGGCCAACTTAACAAAGTTCATCTACCCCCCCATCCGGACTTACCATGTATTTACCCCATTCACATTACCATAGTTCTCATTACAAAATCATTTTCTGACATGAATGTAAATTCCTTCAATTTAGAACCACAATGCACAATAATAAATGAAATAATATGCAATGCAATAATTCCCACAATTCATAACATTTCTTTATGTTCAAAATCTCTACGATAATGCCACATTTACAATTTCCCATTTCTTTCCTTCATTGTCCTCCACAAGTCAACCATAAACCATCCATTCATACCACAATTCCCTTATTTCATAAGTCATAGCAACATAGTCTCATTGAGGGCTACATATGAAATTTTCAAAACAATTCCTCCATCTCATTATATATAAAAGATTACCATTCTTGCAAACACATTATGGAATTTATACTCAATCAACTTCTCTTCAAAGATAGAAAAGAATTTTATGAACATCTTCCAAATTCTCCAAAAATCCCTAAATTTCTAGGGTTTTCACCAAAAACCAAACATTTCCCATCCCCATAAAGAAACCCCATTAAATCATCCTCTTGAGTTCAATAACTAAACAAGCCCACTAGTATTTAGTAAAATGATTTGGGATTAAACCCATTTTGAAAACTCCACTTTTTAGGTCACAAAATCAAAATCGACACTAATCTTTCAAGGAAACTTTTAAATCAACAACAACACTACATAACCTATATATATAACTCAAGAAATCCCTACCTCCAAGTAGATGCTCAAAAGAAAAGATGAGAGTAACCCCAAGGTGCTCCAAACTCGTATTTTTTTGGATCAAAAGAAAGCCCACACCAAACTCTAGCCCATTTGCAAGGATGAAGGGTAGGAAAGCCCTAGAGCATGGAGTATTTTTAGAGAGAAGAAGTGAGAGAGAGAGAGAGAGAGAGAGAGAGAGGGTCGGATCTAGGGTTTTGGAGGAAGAAGACAATGAAAAGGTGATAAAATTCCCGTTGCTGAAATCTGATATATGCGAAGCTCGCTCGAGCGAAAGAGTTGTCGGTCGAGTGACCAGACACAACGAAAGAACCTCGCTCGAGTGTAAGAAGCTTCGCTGGAGCGGACAAAGCGAGACTTCAGGTCTATAACCCACCAACGCAAACGCACGCTAGAGCGCAAGAATGCTCGCTTCAGCGAAGAATGCCACTTTTCAGGTCTAAAAGAGACGCAGACGCACGCTCAAGGGCAAGGTTTCTCGCTCGAGCCAAGAGACACACCAGACAAGGCTCGCTCGAGCGCAAGAAATCTCGCTCGAGTGAATAGACAAATAACCAACCCTCGCTCGAGCGCAAGAAGCCTCGCTCGAGCGAAGAGGCAAAAACCTGGGCAGCAACCACTTGCACAAACTCACAACCAACCTGTTCCAAACTCACTCAACACATCCCAAAGCTCAAATATAAGGAAACAATGGTGGAAAACAAGATATAAACTACAACACTCAACCACGGGTCACTATAGCGCCGTTGTTATGAGTTTGAGAGACGGTTGCTTGATGATATTCGGGGGAAGATGGTTGGATCCATGAGGAAGAATTATTTTGCTTTAGTTGAGGCGACGGCCCATGTGGAGGCCATGGTTAGTAGTGTTGGTCGGGTTAGAGAGGAGGTCACTTCGGTAACTCCTACAGTTCATAAGCACTCTAGGCTTAGTAAGAGGTGGAGGCGAGCGCATGCTCACTCCCAGACTTGGTCTTTGTCTTCATCGGGGGTTTTGAGCTCGTCCATTGGGGGATTCAGTGAGGTTCAGGCTCCAAATCAGGTTCAAAGTTACAAGACTGCTGTTTGTTTAATTGTGGTCAGTAGGGCCATGTTAGACGTTTTTGCCCTTTGCGTTTAAATTCTTCAGTTGTTTCAGAACGTAGTCGGACTCTGTCCCATCAGTCCAGTCGGGGACGATATCGGTACCAGACCCGAAAAGGCCAGGCTTCGAGAGCTTCATGAGGGTCGACTTTTCAACCAGCGTGGTAGTATCATCCTTGAGAGGAACTTTTGTTTTAGAGATCGAAGTTATAAGTTGTGAACTTTTGTTACTGATCGGTGTGCTGTAGGATGCTGGGGCACCGTGGTTATGTGTTGCATATGTATATGTATTGTTGTTTGTTTACCCTCATGTGTTGGGTGATATAATGAAACTTGAACTCTCTATAATGTTTAGGTAATGAAAGGTTGTTAAAAGGATTGATGATCCTAGTGTCATTGTATATCAGATGTGAATTATGAGGTGGTCAGGTGATGGTTTTTTACCCTTGTTCAGTTTGGGATTTGTTTGTGAAAAGTGAGAGAGCTGTGAAATCCTTATGATCAGTGTGGTGGTTTGATAAGGGCCAAATTATGAGGCTTTAAATGTGTTGAGTCTAGGGAAATAGGAGACCTTAGAGTTTTGTGAAGTTAGTGGAAGTTATGAGAGAATGTCTAGGAGACAGTGGGATTCATTTCTTGGCATAGTGAGGATGGCACTAGTGTGTGTAGCTTAGTGTTTTGAGTCATTGATTAGTGAGTTCATTGTGGTCCTATCGACCGTGAATAGGGTCAGTGTTGTGCCATGGTCAGTTATGAGTTGGGGATGTTATTAGGTTTTGGGTAGAGTTTTGAGTGGGAAAGGGATTTCATGGGTAGATGCTTGAAATATTACTAGAGTGATGAGTGGTTTGTATTCTTAGGTAACGAGCGTATTATTGGTAAGAATTGTCTGGTGTGAACGGGATCGTGTGATCGCCATTGACCTTTTCGGTCTTGTGTTGAATATAAAAGTGTGTTAGCCGTCTAGGCATGTGAGTAGAATTCCTATGGGAACAATAGTGGAGTAGTCTGTTTTGGGAAAGCCGAGAAGACTCTAAAGGTATGTGGAACGGTGTTTGGAAACCTGTCTCTAGGTAAACGGAGCGGGAATGGAATGTAGGTGTTTGAGTGCCGGGAGCGAAATTTCTTGGGTGATTAGTTAAGTTGATCGATATCAAGGTGAGTGACAAATAGTCACTTTCGGATGATTCGAATAAGAATTGTGAGGTTGGATTTTTGGAAATCTAGTGCGGTTTGGGCTATAAGGCAATGTAGTATGAAGGGTTGTGTTTGGGAAGTTGAGCTTTGCTTATGTGCGTGTGATTTTCGATGTGCAGCTATTAGTGTGAGTTCCTGAGACCCATGAGTTGGGGTAAGATGTTAACTTCTTTGTTGAGAACACTCGTAAGCCTTCGTGTATCAAGGGTCTTTTTCAACTGTGTTGGTACTGGTGCACAACTTTCCGAGTTTGGAAAGTCATGCGTGTGGTAATTGTCTCTTTTAGCATTGTGTTTAAATCTAATTGGTTGTGATTATAGAAATGTAGTTGTCACATTATGGAAATCATCGAAAGTGTGATGGATATGATTGGGTGATGGTTGGGATTCACCGGTTGTTTGTTGAAAAGATAAATTGATAAGTGATTGTTGGTCTTTGAAAACTTTCATGGCATTTCTATTTCAACTAAAACCCTTAGGGTGAGATTTTAAGGTTTGTTGGTCTTTGTTTTGGTTTTACTTGAAGTTTATGACATGAATCTTTTGTTGGAAAACGGTGTGAATTTAAGAAAATTTTTGAGAAAAGGTATAAATGAGAAAAAGAGTTTTCTTTCAGGATGATATGAACAATCATCATTTTAACTAGTTTATGTGCCCGTTTTGTTACCTTGTGTGAATGATAAATTGCGTGGTAATAATAATGATCATGACCAAATGAAATTGCGTGATAGTGGTATTTTGTGTTAACGGCATAGTTGTTATCTCTGTTAGTTATTATTGTGGAAATGTTATGTTGATATTGGTTGTGGCATCACCATATGAGTGATGGAGCATTATTGGGTGACGGTAGAGACTCACCGGTTGATTACATTGGAATGCAATTGGAAACAAATAAAATTTTGGTCTTGCTTGAAAAACAGAAAATGTATTTTGGCTTGTAATCGGTGCAAGTTTTGAGCACCTTTAAGAAAATGTTTTATATGCAAAGAAATGGTTTTTATCAAGAATTGAGAAAATGATGAGTTTCCTTTTTAAAGGGGTTGAGTTGTTAGTTATTATACCCTTAGGGTTGGGATGGAGTAACCACTTTATTTGAATTGCTAATCTTGGATTTGTGTGTTCGGTTATATGGGTCGATGGGGTTGTAAGGGCGTGTAGGCCGGAGTTTACCTTGGGTTGGGCTTTGTGTAATCCTTTCCTTTTGAGTGAGTTACCAAGGGTCTTGTAGTGAAAACTTTATTTTCCTCCATGTTGGGGTGTTAAACGTTCAGGAGTGTTTGGGCATGTGGTGGTGAATGCCTTGGGTATGCGCGTTGTTGCTGTGGTTGTGTTATTCTTGTCTCATAGGCCAAACGAGTGGTATGGGACAAGGAGACATCCTTAATCTCTTCTTTGTGTCCTTGGGGCTCCGGGAGGTCGAGCCTAGAGTCGGGTTAGTATTCCAATGTTTGGTTGTAGCTAAGAGTTGGTGTTGTGTTTCCTTGGTTGGTTGGGAGGTCTGCCTTTGTACCGTGTTTTCTTCTTGAAATGTTAGCTTTTATTTCAGGCCTTGTTTAATTTCAGGGACGAAATTTCCTAAGGTATGGAGGTTGTGATGACTGGTTCGAAAGCCATCTCGTTTCATTTTGAGTTATGTTGGGTAAGTTGTTGTTGAAAATTCCTTTCTAAATATTTTCGGTTGCATTGTTTTCACCTGTCCCGGAGGGTGCGAGGTCGACTCCAGAGTGTTAGGAGAGAAACCAAAGTTCTTCCCGGCTGCAAGGCTAGAGCCGCACCTGCGGAGCCTTGGGGTGCACGTGTGGGAGAAGGGGCCGCACGTGCGGGAGGTGAGGTTGCACGTGCGAGAAGTACGGGAGAGGGCTGTGTGCACATTGCCCAAAAGGCAGGTGCGGAAGTGGAGGTGCGGGAGAGACCACACGTGCGGGGGTGAGAGCCGCATGTGCGGGAGAGGCACTCCGCACGTGCAGGAGAGGGCGTCGCACGTGCGGCTAGGCGCATTTTCTGTCTCATTTTTCGTGCATTACAGCTATGTATTGGTCTTTTGCTCTTTTCCTTTCATTTTTCTAATTTGCTCTCTCTCTCTCTATATATATATATATATATATCATCTTTCTCTCATTCTCCATTATCTCTCTCTACCCAAACCCTCAAAACATTGCATTTCCCTTTGATCTCAAGAATCCATTAGGATTTTGGTGCTAGTTCCTTATACCAAAATGATGAGCATGTCGAGGGCTTCATTCCGGCGAAGTTGATTTTTGAGCTCTTTCTCCTCTTCTCTCTTAAGGTAAGGATTTCCTTGGTCTTTTTCAATACCGCTTTTATAGATAGACATGTGGTAAGTTTTTATTGCATATAAACCATGTTGTTATGGATTTTTTTGAAAAACATGAACGGGGATCTAAGATGGGTTGTGTGAGGTTGAGATTTGGGAAATTTATTGTTGTAGGATTAATTTTGGGAAGTGATTTAATTTGTTTATGTAGAGAGAGAGGTGAAGCCCTAATTTTTAGTAATAATGCTCAATTGATAAAAGGGTTTTAATTGTGGAATAAGCATGTTATGAATGTAGGGATTTAAATGATGAATTGTTGATTTATTAGAGACTAATCAAGCCTCAATAATTCTTAACATTGACTTGGTGTTGTGTTGTTCAAAGTTGATTGTAGTGAATTGATGTTGTGTACATTGAAAAAAAAAATCGAATTAACCATGAGATTAGAATATTATTGGGTTACACTACCGTTAAATAGAAATTGAGTAAATTATAACTTTGTTAGCCATGATTGGAATTCCTTATTTAAAATGAAGGAAATTGAGTTGGTCATATTTTTCTTGTGAAATGAAATAAATGGATTGCAGCAAAGGGTGGAGAATATTAATGTGGAAAAATAAGATAATTGATTTTGAAATGGAAGAATGAAACACAACACTGTGTGAATTTCAGAAATTAACTTGAGATTGAATCACAAATATATTTTATTTTACTATTGTTGTAATTGGATCTAAAGTTTCATGAGAGTTAGATTATTATTAATGTGTAAGTTAAATACATTTTGCTTAGAGGCTTGTCCTTGGTCATCGATGGAGGATGACATTGTTGTGTTGAATAGTTGTGTGTATGCATTACACTTGTTGGTTGTACTTTATCATGTTGTGATGGTTGGTAACGTGTATTGCGCTGAGAATGAGAGGTACCATTACCTTCCAGCTAGCGCTTGGAGAATTGGTTGCACTGAGAATGAGAGGTACCATTACCTTCCAGCTAGCGCCTGGAGAATTGGCAGAGGTACCATTCCCTTCCAGCTGGTATCTCGTAAATTGGCATTTCATTGTGGAAAGATGTATCATTGGCTTACCATGCTTCAGGCAGGTAGAGCAGAGATTATTTATCATTGTTCTCTCAGTTTGACTGTTTGTGTCTTGTGTTATGATGATTATAATTCAGTAAGGTTGAGTTGTCTTATATGTTGAGTAGATGTGTTCATGTATATTTGGACATGCTAGAGAGTGTCGAGGGAGTTTCCTACCATAAGTTATTTTATTGAAAGTATCTCTTTAAATTTTGAGTCTAAGATTGAGAATGTGATGAACGTGTGGAGACTGACTTTGGTTATATATTGGGTTATAAATAATGTGAAAAAATCGGATTTAATGAACGTGCCTTAAAAAAAAAAAATAAAACGGTTATTATGTGGTATTTTGTCACAAATGGAAAAATACGGTTCTTGTGTAATAATTGTTTAAATGGGAAATGGGTAGTAAAAGCTAACCTTGGTGTTGTCACTAAAACTGAATGTTTTGGAGAAAAGTATTTATGTAAGTATACTTGGGTTATAAAATGTCACCTTATTTATATAGTATGAGACTAGCATTCATGATTATAACTATCTGTAAGTTGTTATTGTTGAGGATCATGTTAAGATCCCTACTGAACTTTATGTTCATCCCACATTGTAAATCTTTTTCAGGTGTATCTCGAGAAGCGTTACAAGGTCATGGATCTTCCTTAACTGTTGGCCACGGGGCCTTTTATTTGTGGGCGGAATGCCATTGATGTAAAAAGGGTTAAACCCTTTCTCTTACTTTAAAGATGTAAGCCTGCGGGCAATTTATTTAGTTATGCACATGTTGCATTTAAATTGCGTTTTGGATGAAAGAATCCTTATTTATTCTTACAAATGATGCAAAGAGTTTCCGCATGTTATCTCTGAAATTGAATAAACTTAATGAATTTGGTAATGGATTCTGAGTAATAAAAACTGGGACGTGACAGAACCTAAGATCTAGGAGGGAACACACCCCCAAGCTACACCCACTAGGCTAAACCCTTGGGGTTAACATTGGGTACATTTAACATGCATTTCCTGATTCCATTCCTTTAGAATTCAAGCGAGGTAAATACAAAGAACCCTAGAAAGAAGAATATTAGAGACTTCTACGTACTCAACCTACCATAGAGAAAAAGTTGATGGCTTAAGAATATATATCCTAGCATTGACTTATCTACTAATAAACAGATTATTTCTAGACATTTCATTTTTATGAATCTCTTTTACTTTTCCTTCCTTTTCTTCTTGAGTTTCTTCCCCTCACTCTTCTTCTTCTACTGAATGGCTATCTCTTCCTCTTTAAAGATCCTATAGACTCCCTGTAGACGTCACCGAACGTCCCGGGAGGGAATCCCGTTTTGTTCATTGGGCTCACTACAGTTCAGGACTCAATGTCACGGTCCTGTATCTAATCTCGCAGAGTGCAATGCAAGACCGATGAATCATCAAAGAGCCCAAATCCGGCAAATCGTTTTTGAAAACAGATTTTTTTGAAAGAAGTGCCAAACATGGACTGCTTTGCCAGATACAGAGTCGCCACCTAAATATTTTATTTTTGGGAAAATTTAGGAAATCCTGACTCGTTACCTAAGGCCACGTGTCCGTCATTACCAAAGTTGCCTCGGCTCGGGAATTGGGGTACGATTGGGGAAGGTCACTTCGTGAGCACCCCCGCTCGCCCGATCAAAGATCGACCTCTACTAACCATGATATCGAGTTTTGAAAACATTATGTGCTCTTATTCCGGTTATTAGCCTAGATTTACTACGTGATGCGCACAGCATACAAATATAGACCGGATCGCCTGAATTGGAACAAAACATCTCATGTTTGTTTTTGAAAGCAGTTTGCTACTCGTAAGTAAACTAAAATGTGGATTTGCCATCCTCAGGTGGGCTTAGAAAATATGATTTTGCCACTCTCAAGAGGGCTTAAAACTCGCAGTCGATGAATTGTTCCAATCCAAATAACCCAACCTTCACCCACAGGCATTCAGGCAGTTATATCATATAAGCACATAGCCTCATGGCAAGCATGCTATCATGGCAGTCACTCACACACATGTAAGGATGCTAAAGCATAAACACTTACCGAGTACTCCGAGCCAAAACAGAAACTAGTTAGTAATCAATGCATGATCCTAGTTCATGTTAAGATGGCTAATGCAACACATGCAAAATGCAACTAGAAATAGGCTCGACTATCCTAAGATGGCATATGATGATGCTACAGCTAACATGTATTCAACTTGGAATTGAGATACAATGTAGTTAGTATGATGCGCCGAGCCCGGTACATGCAATACAGATGAATGATGCAAACATGCAAGCATAAGTATGCTAATTGAAACATGCCCTAATCTAACCATCATAAGCTGGTAAATAAAAGGGAGAAAGACGTGGGATTGGAAGACATACATCACACACACGCACACTTATTACACAATTGCCCTCGCTCGGAGGGTCCGAATAAATAATACAGTCCGAATAAATAATTAACTACTCTAGCTAATTAAATATTACAAAACCCTAATTAATTAGCAAATTAACTAGGAAAGCGAATAAACTAGCATGCAAGCTATAAAATGGAGTGCCTCAGCTCTTGTTCCGAATGATGAAAGATGCATGCGTGCTCGGGTCGCTTTGTCGAGAAATTCCTTGCGATGCCCCGATTTGCCTCTGTTTTGCGAGTGGTCCTAGAACACTGTATAAAACTTCCGAAGGCTGCTGACTAGTTTTTGCTGCTAGATTCCGATTTGCTGGAACAGAGAGCAAGAAATGGGCATGGCAAAGTATTTTCAACATATGTGTGCATGACCACTCTCCCCGTCATTGCACAAGCTCTAAGGAGTGTAGACCTCGATCCTCGTACCACCAATCACGCATCTCGATGCATGATGGCCGAGGAGTCGAGTTGCACGACTCAATGTGAAATGAATGCACATATAAGCATAACAAGGCCTAAACTCCATCATGGGTAATCCGGAGTGTCGGCGACTGGGAATTGAGACACGTTTCGTCACTTGGAGTACGAAACGTCCCTCGTTTCCCGTGTTTGAACTAACCCTACTCCAAACACAAAGCGATGAGATGGCATACATAATGCGACTAACATGCAACCTAGCATACGCAATGCTATGGGCTAAAATGGCATACACAATGCACGTGACATAACATGACATACACAATGCACTTACGAAGACTATCATGCGCACATGAACTAAATGGCATATACAAATGCAAGATGGACTTACACCAATATGAGTGGACCTCAGCCACACTCACATCAGTGGCCATATGATGAAATGAGACAACCGAAATACATGCAAGCATGCACGAATGCAATGGACCGATCCTAAGGCACAACATGCAACTCTAACTAAGCATGGCAAAGGATGAAATATGGCATACAAGCATACATTTTCCAGCTCTGAAACATGATGTACAATGGTCCCGAATCATGCAAATATGTTACCCAATGCATGCTAGATGGCCCGAATACCGAAACTAGTGAAGTGCGTTACACTAGAGGTACACAAAGCAATGCACGAATGGCAAAACCAACCCCAAATAGACCCTAGGCAGGTCTAAAACAGTGGGAAAATGGCCCAAAATGATGGTTCAAAGTGCATGGAAATGAAGCTCATTCAATGGTCCGAAAACAAGGCATTCATGCACAACTGTCAAGCACACTTAAAGAGGAGAAAACATGAGAATATGGCATTCACATAGGCTCTAAAATATGATGCAAAATGACCCCAAAGCATGAAAACACCTCAGTGTATGCATGCAATAGACCTCCAATCTCAAAGCTAGGCAAGTGTATTGAACTACAAGCATGCAAAACAAGAATCATTCGACCATGAGACCCAAAAACAGAGCTAGGGCAGTCCAAAATATGCACAAAATCAATTTAAGGCAAGGCCAAAAAGTGCTAAAATCAAGGGTCAGCAAAGCATGCAAAATAAGCTAGTGAACCATGATTTTCACTACAACTATATGAAGCACATGAGAGCTCACCAAACCAACCAAAAACAAAAGTATTCCATGCCAAATAATGCCCAAAAACCCACTGAAACTCAGTCAATGCATGCAAGAATGATGTGTCCCTTTGAAAGGCCAATAAGAGGGTTGTTCTACACATGCAAGATAGACATACAAAATGGAAAAACCACCTCTGGAAAGAGGTTATGAGGGCCCTAAAACTCACTGAAAAGGGCCTGAAATTAGTCTAGGAAGCATGCAAGTGAAGGCCCCTTTGAAAGGCCTTGAAGAAGATTACTCTACACATGCATAATAGACATCCAATATGGAAAAACCACCTCTGGACAGAGGTCATGCAGGTCACAAAACTCATCAAAAATGGCCTGGAGCATGGCTTTAAAACACGCAAATAGGGGCTCCTTTGGAAGGCCAAGAAAGCTAGTAAAGAGAACAAAGGGTGAGAGGGTCACCCCTCTCTGATTTTAGTCTCAAAGACACATGTTAGCCACTAAAAATCCACTGGATTTCAGTGGCTAAAATGCCAAACCAAGGCCGACACAAATGCTCTAAAGCATAGCTCAAAACATGAGGAAATGAAGCATGCAAGGGGGTAGATGACCCCCAACAGAAAAATGGTCTTAAACAAACATGTTTAGAAGATCAAACAAGACTTTTTTCAGTTTATTAAAAAGCCTAAATATGCTTGCAATAGAGCTAAACTATGAAGCAAAACAATGTCAAAAGAGGGAAATGGAGTGTTACCTTGTAGCCAAAGGAACCAGCAATCTGGACCAAGATAGCAAGTCTTCAACCTCTGAAATGAGCTCCAAGGTTCTGGATGGATGATGGAGAGGTTAGGCTAAGAGGTGTAGTGCAATGGTGCAAGAACAAGGGACCTTTGGAGCTAAAATTGAGAGAAATAGAGAGGGAAGTGTATGCCTTTAAGCAAAATTCTGAACCCTAGCAATGGAAGAGGGCCCTTCCCTTTATAGAGGAGAAGATCTAAAGCTTCTTAAAGAAGCTTAAAAGCTAGCTTAAACACGTGTATGGAGGATGCATTCTGAGGTTTCCAACTGGCACAGCTGGCTTCAACTCATTGAGACAAAAAAGCAGAAGGCTGGCCGACCAGTTCAGGTGGTCGACCGACCACTCCCCCTGGTCGGCCGACCGGGGTCAAAAGGTTCAAGCTAAAAAGGTGTCAGCCTACCCATATTGGTGTCTCCCAGTGAATGTAGCTCGTGGGGTATGGGAGACCAGAAATTGTGGCTCAAAAGTGAGGAACCAAGGGGTCAAAAGGTCAAGCAAAAAAGGTGGTTGGCCCACCAAGATTGGTGGTCTCCCAGGTGAATGCAACTCAGTGGTGGCATGGGAGATTAGAAATTGTGGCCCAAAAGTGAGAAAGACCAACTCTCTAACAAGAAAACCAGGCGGTGAAGAGAAAGTTGGTCTCCAAGAAGAAAATGTGGTCTCCCACCATAGTACCACCTTCCTAATAAAGAAACTAGGGTCCATGCCAAAAATGAACCCACACCGATGCAAAACGAAGGTTCGGGGGCCAAAACGCGCAGTCGGGTGCCCCGAAAATAGGCCGTTAGGCACCGGAGGTGGTGTGCGACCACAAAGGTGGTCTCCCGGGCCACAGTGTCCCACTAGGGAGAGGTGCGTGCCAAAAATCGGAGCAAACAGAGAAAGTTAAGCGGTCCCGAACCGAGGCGCACGGCCGACGGCTTCCGAAAACCGGAAACTGGTCTCCAAACGGAATAGTGGCCTACGACCACGAAACGTAGCCTACAGCCACTGAGAGATGGTCTTCGAGACCTCTCCCTCCCTTCGAGAAGAGAAAACAGGACCTTGGTTCGCAAACCGAGACAAAGCACAAAAGTCCCGAATCCGGAGGCAAGGCTCTCAGCCGAGACTCCGCAACCTCAAACGAGCACAATATGCATCATCACCGAGCGCTCAATCGGTGACGTCTAAGTCTTAAGGTCGGTCAAAAATGGGGTGTCTATACTCCCTTTCATCCTTGATCCTCCTCCTTTCTCTATCCCTGCCATGTGGCCCCTATAGCGTTGTATTGTATTTAGGGTTAAATTCATTTTATCTCCTTGCGGTTTGAGGCCAATGCACTTGACCCTCTTATCATTCAAATATAGCCAGAAAGCCCCCATAAGGTTTTGAATTAAAGTGCAACCGTTTACACCGTTAACTATAAATGTAAAATGACTATAATACCCTAAAACCCTATATTTTTTTGTCATTTTCTTTCTCTCTCCTCTCTAATACACATATATATATATCTAACATTCATTTAATTAACATTAATTATAAATTCTTGATTATTTATTGTATTCTTAACTTGTTTATTCTGATTTTTAATTTAATGATATTTTATATCATAATTAATCCTAAATATTTAATTATTTATTATAATTCCTTGCATGTTAATCTAATTTTAATTTAATTATATTTTAGTTCAATACTTAATTATTATTTATTTTATATTTCATTTAATTATATTTTAAATCAATTCTTCATTATATTTGATATTTTAGATCAATTCTTAATAATATTTTAATTTATTTAATTTTAATTAACATATTAATCTAATTTTAAATTTAGAGAAAATGGAGGTAAATTTGTTTTTCTATTGTATTAATTTCACTTTAATTTTTCAGATAACCAAACTCACTCTAAAAAATGGTGTGTGTAATGCACCTTCTGTTAGTTTGGATTGGAAAACTAATGGTAGCACTTTAGGCCAAAACCATATGAGGTTTTCTGACTATATTTGGACCATAGGGAGGCCTCCAAGCCCCAACCAGGGGTAAAATGAATTTAACCCTTGTATTTATCTATCATCTATCTATCTATCTATATATATATATATATATATGTACGTATATTACCTGCTTATTTGATTAATTATTTTTTCTAATTAGTTATGGGTGATAATTGTGATACTTGCCCAATTCCTTAAAGCCTCTAATGTGTGACCCTAACCTAGCAGTTATATGGCCTACAATATCATTCATCAAGTCAGGCATTCTAGTCTTACATTGGTTAGAAGACGCTTATCTCTAGAGTAAGTGTGTATGAGAAAAACAAAGTACAATTATTGAGAGGATTTCAAGACGGATCTTTATTCAAAAATCAATAAAATTATATATAGAACCCATATTGCAAATGCACTCACAAATTACAAATAGAACTATTAGCATACCAAAAAAATTAAAATAAAAAATAAATCTCCTATATTTTACAGCTTTGTTACGATCTAAACCCACCCCTATAGGTTTAGCGCCGTAACTGACCAGTAATCCTTCATTACCAAAGGCCTATTTGACAATAATGACAATAACACAATAATGGGGCTAGCAGAAGCCAAACAATAATAGGAAATAACGTTCAATGAGCTGTGAGGACTTAAATGAACAAAACAAATTTCACATATTTGTGATTACACAAAAAGTTAAGTCCATAACACACATGTGTACAAAACAAAACACAAGCTAGGGAATTAAATCCCATTGTCAAAAACAGTTAACAAAACTCAATAAACATTCTTATCTCTTCAATACAATGTCAAAAGGGCGAATTAGAATCACCCAATAAGCCCTGACATGGAAACATTTGGAACCTCGCAATGAGGCATAGTAGTTGGTGTCACGCCCCAAATTTTAATTACTCAAAACATTACCCAAGCCTGTAATTTAGGTCCATTTAAAAAAATAAATAAATAAATGTCGATTACCCTTGAGTAATAGAAACGGAATAATACATGTTCTGTCTCTCGATGAATACAATAATAACTATAATACATGCCAAGCTTCTGCTGCGAAGCTACAAATCAATAATTACAAACATCAATGTACAACATTCATTTTTCTCACATCTATGATAAAATTATATATAAAAGATACAAGGACTCCACAACTCTTCGACTATCAATCCAAATTTCTCGTCCTGAAAAAGAATAAAACGAGGGGTGAGCACTAATGCCCAGTAGGAATCTCATAGTTCTACAACAATAGCTAACATATAGATAGAAATGATCATGCATGCGGAGTGATACCATATAGTAAGGTGACATTTTGTAAATTCCAAAATATTATATGAAGAGTATCTTTTTCTTAAAATTTCATTTGGACCTTTAAGAAAACTTCCTGCCATATATATGTAGTCTATCATCATTAGCAAGCCATAAAATTCTCTTTGAAAACAAGTACACTTAAGAAAGAACATCATCTTAAATTTATCAATCTGTTTCCAAATTATTCATCATTGCATTTCCATTTTTCCCTTATACTATTTCCAATTACTATACTCCTTAACATCAAAATCCAAAGGATTAGAGTTCAAACATAACACAAGAATAACAAGCCCTTTTTAGTTCGATTTCTCAATTATTTACAAAACAAAACTCATGATCTTCCCTTGTAGTCACAAGCAATCCATTGAGTTCATCATCACCAATCCCTATTCTAATTACCATTTCATTTTCCATTCTCTTCAAATAATTTCTATTTTCATTTTCCTTTCATGCCAAATTACACATCAAATTGTAATTTCACGAGTTCATCACATGTCACACATATTATTACCGACTCAACATGTTCCTCAATACGTTCCACCTTTAGCCGACTTGATACGGCGGGAAGTGGACTCCCAAAATCACCTTTTAGTTTTGAAAACATCCCCACATTTGCCGACTCCAAAAATGGCAGGGTGGTGGGCACCCAAAACATCACAACCTTCCACATTTTCCGGCTCCATTAACGGCGAGGACGTGGACACCCAAAACATCGCAACCTTCCACATTTGCCAACTCCAGAAACGGCGGGCTTGTGGACACCCAAAAACATTTTCCCACATTCGTCCGGCGGTATGCGCAGACAGGGCAATTGGGCACCTTGACTCCCCGCGCGGGTACCAATTTCAACTCACCCAACACAACTCAACACAATCCAACTCAACTCAACACAACTCGACCCAACACAACTCAACATGATTCAACACAATTCAACATAGTTCAACACAAATCAACATAATTCAACACAATCCATCATTACAATTAGTGGCAATGCCAACACGTTTTCCATTATTTTCGTAACACATTAGTTCAATACACATCCACCATATATTAGAATTCCATTCACATAACAAATACAAATATGTTCCACGACCTTCTTCATTATCCATCAAATCATTCATCATTTTGTCAAACAAAAATATAACAACACATCCATGGAGGCAAAGATTCATCTTAACCCAACATAGACTTAATTTCATAAATTTAATGTTAATTGAAGTATTCTTCATTTTCCAAAAATAAACTTCATAACTAGAGTTAAGCATAAATTTGGGCTTTTACTTTTGAGGTATAAAATCACTTTCTAATTACACAATAAAATTCTTAAATTTTCACTTCATCATCTTATCACAAATTCCGTATGTAGACACCCCATTTTTGACCGACCTCAAGACTTTCATGTCATCGTTTGTGCACTCGGTGATTGCGCATGTTTGTGTTCGTTATGAGTTTCCAGAGCTTTCGGCTGAGCGCCTTGTCTCAGGCCTCTTAACTCTCTTCTTTTTGGTTTTTTTTTGGACCATACCTTGTTACCCCTTGCGTGGAGGGAGGGGAGGGCATGTCGGCCACTTTTGGTAGCTGTAGGCCACTTTTCCCTCTTGTAGGCCACTTGAAGTAGCCGATCGGCTAGGGTAAGTGGCCGATCGGCCAGCTTGAGTGGCCGACGGCTATTTTTCTATTTTTGCAATATTTTTGGTGCCAGCTGTGCCAATTGTTGGCCACTGAAACTATCCTCCATACACGTGTATGGAGGGATTAGAACAAGCTCTAAGCTTGTCAAGCAAGCTTCTCCTTGCTTTGCTTATATAAGGGGAGGTCCCTCCCCCTTATAGAGGGTTTAGATTTTTGAAGAAGCCAAATTGTGACTCTCTCTCTAGAATTCTCTCTCTCTCTCTATATATATATATATATATATTGTGTTCTATAGTGCTTGAAAGTGAGTGTTTTTGACATATTTTGGCTACAACCCCTTAGCCAAACATCTTGACCTTGGAGCTGAGATTCTCTAAGGCTTGGTTGGGCTTCCTAAAGCTGGTTTTGGCTCAGAAGTTGTATCCTTGGTTGTTGTGCTTCAAGGGTAAGCCATATTCTCTTTAAAGTTTTGTTTTAGTTGTTTACTTAGCCACCTTTGCATGCTATTTTAGGCTTACTTTCCAACTACAAAAACCTCTATTTCTAAGGCTTAAAAATGGTGGTTTAAAGTATTTTTGGAGTTAGGGGTGTTTCAACCTCTTTGGTGGCTTATTTGCTAAGCTTCTTGCCTTCCTTTAAAGCTTTTGAAACCATCTTGTTTTGGCCTGTTAACCACTGAATTCCAGAGGAATTTCAGTGGTAGAAAACTTGTTTTGAGGTCCCAAATAAGAGGGGGTGGTCCCCCCTCCTCTTGTCTTGTTAGCATGTGTTGTTGGCCCACCAAATGAGCATGTATTTCTCCCTTCTTGAGGCTTAGTTTGAGCATGTTTTTGTGACTTTTTGGACCTGCTATAACTCTATTTTTAGCTGGTTTGGACACCTCTTGCATGCTTCATACACTTGTAATGTAATCCTACTTGCTAGCCTAACATGCTTCATGTCTTAGCCTATAATTCTAGCATGTATTGGCTCTACTCCAGCATGTTTTTGGCCATTATTTAATATGTTTTAACTCTAATTTTGGTTGGTTGGGTCACCTCTTGCTTTGTTTTTGCACTTGTAGTGCAATTATGCTCATTAGCCTAGTGTACTTGGTGATTTGGCTTATCATTCTAGCTTGCATTGGCTCCACTCCAGCATGTTTTTGGCATTTTTTTGACATGATTTAGGACTGTTTTGAGTGATCTTGGTCCTTTGAGGCTTGCTTTATATAGCTATAGTGTAAATGGCTTCACTAGCCTTAAGTTTTGAGGCCCTTAGCATGCTATATTTGTGATGTGTGCATGATATGGCATCATTTGGTATGTAATTTTAGAGCTTATATCTTTGCCATACTCTCACTTGAATCACTCTTTAAGTGCTTTTTGAGAGTAGAGCTTTGTACCTTGTTTGTGAGCTATCAAATGAGCATGCTTTTCTTACTTCTTGAGCTTAAGTTTCAACGTGGTTAGGCCACTATTTTGGCATGTTTAACCTCTGTCCGGGGTTGGTTTGGACATTTAGGCTTAGTATTGTATGCCTATAATGTTATGCTCTTTGCTAGCTTCAATACTTTCGACTCCGAGCATGTCTTGCGTGCATCATTTTCATGCTTTGATGTCATATAGCATCCTATTTCAGTGCTGGAATATGTGTCATTGCATTCCATCTTTCATTTGTTATATCACTTTCGAAAGTGGTCTTAAGCCCTTTGTCTGTTTGACTACGAAATTGCGGCGTTCATGCCTGATGGTTTTAGCCTTCTCTTGAGGGTTTCTACTAACCAATGGCATGATGCTTCTTTCATGCTCAAGACGCTTGTGGCTTGGTCCGTCTTTCCAATTAGAGGACTTCTCACTTTTGGACTTAACCAGTTAAAGGACTCATCGGTAATCTAAAATGAGTAAACAAAATGAATCAAAGTAAAACATGTTAAGATAACATGTTTGCATTGCATTGCATGTGTTTGGATCGGACGTTAATCCAAACACGAGAAATGAGGGGCATTTCATACTCAAAGTGATGAAACGTGCCTCATTTCTTAGTCACCGACACCCTTGATCGTGTATGATAGGGTGGAGGCTCATCGAGTCTATTTGTGCAGTCATTGACTTGTACACACTTGGCTTCTTGGCCATCGTGCATTGCGATGCTCAGTTAGTGGCCCGAGAGTCGAGTATCACACTCCTTTGAGCTTGAGAAATGATAAGGAGGGGTGGTTGTACACACATATCCTGCAAAGACCTTGCTTTGCCTCTGTTGTCCCCTGTTTGCAACGAAATTGGAGCATGCAGAAGCAAGTGGCCAACCGGCCAGAGAAAGTGGCCGACCGGCTAGAGGAAGTAGCCTACCGGCCACTTTAAGTGGCCTACAGCCTCCTTAAGTGGCCGACAGTTCTCAGGCGCAAAGGTGGTCAGAAGTTGTTCTGGTTCTGGAGCAGAAACAACCTGGAGATTAGTTCAGTGTTCAAGAATCAAGGCGAATGGAAACAGAGGCAACCGGCGGCAAAGTGACGGAGTTTCGGGACGACGCCAACCGAGCATGCGTGCATCCCTCGCTTCCCGAGGCCATTCATTTAAATTGCTTAGCTAATTAGTTCATTAGCTTAGTCTTTTTTTTGTAATTAATTAATTAAGTGTTTAATTAATTAGTTCGGTTTGTAATAATTAACTAGCTAGAGTAGTCCATTAGTTACTTTGTAATAAGTAGCTTAGCGTAGCTTAGCTTATTATTCGGACCCTCCGTCGAGAGGGCAAATGTTGTAATAAGTATGCGTGTGTGTGTGAATGTCTTCCAACCCCACGTCTTTCTCCCTTTTATTTACCCGCTTTCAATGGTTAGATTAGGGATCATTTTCAATTAGCATACATTATGCTTGCGTGCGTGCATCATTCATTTGTCTTGCATGCACTGGGCTCGGCACATCATACAAACTGGATTGTATTTCAATACACTTACTTGAATACGTGTCTAAAAGCATGTTATCAAGTGTTGCATTCATATGCCATCTTAGATAGCCGAGCCTATTTAGTTGCATTATTGCATGTGTTGCATTTGGCATCTTGTATAGTTAGGATCATGCATTGATTTCTAACTAGTTTTTCTGTTTTGGCTTGGAGTACACTGTGAGTGTTTATGCTTTAGCATACTCGCATGAGTGTGAGTGTTGCCATGATAGCATGCTTGCCATGAGGCTATTTGCTTAAGTGATTAATTGCATGAATGCCTGTGGATGAAGGCTTTATTACTTGAATTGGGACAATTCATCAAATGTGAGTTTTAAGCCCACTTTACGAAGTGGCCAATCATCATGTTTTAAGCCCACTTGAGGGTGGCAAATTTGCGCTTTAGCCCACTTGCGAGTGGAACTTTCAAACCATTGTCAAAAACAAACATGAGATGTTTCGTTCCAATTCTTGAGGTTTAGTCTATACTTGTATGCTATGCACATCACACAGTAAAGTTAGCTAATAATCGGACTAAGAACACATATGTCTATAAAACAACATATCATGCTTAGTAGAGGCCGATCCTTTGATCGAGCGAGCGGGGGGTGCTCATTTCATGACCTTCCCCCTCGTACCCAAGTTCTCGAGCCGAGGCAACTTTGGTGATGACGGACACGTGGCCTTTGGCACGAGTCAAGGTTTCCCAAATTTTCCAAAAATAAAATATTTAGGTAGCGACTCTGTAATCTGGCAAAGCAATCCAGTTTGGCATTTTTTATTCAAAATCTGATTTTCCAAAATGATTTGTCGGATTAGACTCTTTGGTGATTTATCAGTCTTACATTGCACTTTGTGAGATTAGATTCAGAACCGTGACAAGAGTCCGAACTGTAGTAGTTGGACCTAATTTGCGCCCTCTCCAAAAGGGGAGGCGCACGGAGGAAGTTCGGGCGGTCTACACTGTATCATCCATATCATTAACAATTTCTTTTCCCCAAATTTGTTTCATATTATAACATGATTTATAATATCCACAACAAAAGTTCAATCGCAAATTTTTACATAATTTTCAAATACTCCCAAAATTCAATTAAACTTGTATATGTGTGATTCAATACCTCAATTTCATGATTCTACTTCCATTTTAGGCAAAATCATCAACTATCTACATGTACCAAGCTAGGGTTTTAAAAGAAATTAAAGCTTTTCACCCAAACACTTTTTATTCCAACTCTTCTATTAATTATACACCCAATTTCATAAGCCCATAATCATAATCCAAAAATTAAACCCCAACATTTCAAACCCTAAACCCCCAATCTCATGATTTAACACAATATGCTCAAAAATATAAGTTTTGTGTTTATATAAAGAAAATACCACAAATCTATCTATATTGAGAATATTTAAGGAGAACTAGAAACCCTACCTCCAAGAGCAAGCAAGGAAGCTAGATCAAGAGCATCCTTTCGAAAATCCAAAATCCAATCGGTTGAAAAGTAAGATCTTCAAGCCTTCTTCACTTTTTGGTAAGAGATCTTGGCCAAATCTTTGAGGAATGGAAGGTATTTGGGTCAAAAATCTAGGGTTTTCGGACCTAGGGTGAGAAGAAGGAAGAAGGAAAAGGAAAGTGCCAAGAATGACCTAAAAAATCAATTTTTAAGCTACTGAATTCGCGCAGTCCGCTCGAGCGTAGCTTTCCACGCTCGAGCGTAGCTGCTTCTAGCACAGATACTACAACTTCAAACGGGCCTAACTCTCTCATCCGGACTCCGTTTTAGGTCGTTCTTGTGTCCAATCGAAGCCCCGAACACAAGCTTTCCAATGGTTCTATCCTCACACTCAAATTCAAAGTGTGGAAAAAGAAAAGGGTAAAAAAGTGATGGCTGCTCGTAGGAAAATTACCCGAGTCAAAGTTTTCGGTCCAATCTTACATTACCATTATGTTACCACTTCGATCAATGTCCCAAAATAAAATAAGGAGGCTCCAAACACAACAATAAAAATGTCAAGAGCTATCCCACTAGTCCTACAAATTCAAACTCAACCAGGCAGACTGCTTGAGCGCCCAATCTTGAGCTCGAGCGCTCAGACCAACAAAGCTGGTCGCTCGAGCGACCACTCTTACACTCGAGCAGGAATTCACAACTCTCAGAATCTCGAATAGACGGCAAAAGTACTGGAAGCCTCACAAGTCTGCTCGAGCGTCAACTCCCCCGCTCAAGCGGAGGGAAAAATTCTGGATCGTTACAATTAGCTTAACAAAAACAGGTTTCGAGTCGACGTCGCTAACTCTAATCTGGTGCTCGATCACCTACATATATATAATAAACAATGAGCCAGAGCCCAGTGCATAGAAAATGTGTAAAGGGTTTATGAATGATGTCCTTATTACAATTTCAAAACAGTCAGAATTGGTAGTGAATAAATTCACAAAGCAGTATTTCAAACATTTAATAGTCATGGAATCATAACAGTCATGCACGGTACATCCAATAGTAGAACAGTACAGTAGGTCTTAAAAACCGAACAGTCAGTTGATGGCCATCAATACAGTAACAGTAATTCCAAAGATTGGAACAGATAGAGATCTCTGTAACAATAGCAGTAGCAGTAACAGTAATAGTAGCAGCAGCAGTAACAGTTGCTATGGATGCCACGAGTACAGTTTACAAAATAGGACAGTCATTCATTCAATCAACAGTATCATTTCAGAAAATAGTACATTTAATCGATTAGAAAATAAGTACAATTGAACATAGCTTTACAACCTCATTACTTACAGTGGGCTCCTCAAAATACGTGCTAAAGTTGCACTACGATGCGGCGCCCGACCTAAACAAATAAATTCAAGCACAACAATTCAATTACATTCATATCTTTAGCCAATTCTATTTGATTCGGTTGTTTACTTATTCAATTTCCATTCGTCTTCACTCGTTCGGTTCTAACTTTTCATTCATTCATTCCAATGCACTCATGAGATGCAAATGCACAAGAAAAACACTTTAAAACTATGCAAACGATGGCCCGGAAGGTATAAAATGATGCAAAAACAAAACCCGAGCCTGACTAAAACCGCACATGCGGGATGCCCAATCCGCACGTGCAAATCACAGTAGATTTTGTGCCCTGTTTTCTGAATTTCTGTTTCAGTGTTAAAGCTCAAAGTTTGCAATTTCCACCTCATTTTCATGCATTTCCTCCCAAAAACTCATATAAACATGCTAGAATTCGGGGCCTTCAACAAAATAGGAGTCAAACTTGAAATCAACTCCCAATCTTCCAATTTGAAGAAAGATTAAACTTCAATGAAATTACAAAACATAAATATGTTGTGAAGCTTCAATTGTAAAACCCATGACCAATTTTCCAATTTCTAATACAAAAATCTCTTTAATTATTAAGATTAAAACCAATAATTTCATGAATATAATAATTTCAAAATTCTTCTTTCTTTGTTTAATAAAACATAAATTGAAGCTATAAAGCCCTTTCAAAAATATTTACATGTAAGAACTTTAAATCAAAATCAAACTAATTTTTTATTCTCAAATATAAATTATAATTTATTTCCAAATTTGTCCAAATTTAGATGTAATTTATTTTCTCCATATCAAACTCACAAATTTTAAAACATGAATTAAACTTTCAAAGCTCTTGAAAAATCCATGATGCATGTACAATTGAAACTCAATTTCATGTTAAGACAACTAAATTCAAACCCAAACTCAATTATTCTTCAATTTTGCGAATTATTCTTGAATTGAGTTTCAATTTTATATAACACAATTCAAGAATAATTCGCAAAATTGAACTCAAACTTAACAAATTTAAAGAATCATAACTCATATTCTTCAACCTAACTTGATTTTACACGCAAAACCCAATTTTTATCAATTTATCTAATTAATCTTCGAATCTTCATTTTTAATCCTCTCAAAATCCACCTTGAATCAATTTTTGTTTAGATTATTTAAACAACACTAGAAAAAGGATGGAATTTCTTACCTTAAGATAAATTTTCCATAATTTTTAATTTCAATTTTGATATCCCACAAAACCCTCTACTTCTTTATTCTTCCTCTCTTCCTTCTCTTTTTCTTGATTTCACTTCTCTAGAATATCTCTCTCCGTATGGTTTTCTCTCTCTCATTCTCTATAGTGTTTTTCTGCTCAAAGTTCCAGCCAACAACAAATTGAGTACTCACACTCTCTCTCCTCACATATAGCCAAACGTCCCCTCCAGCAAAAAGAATTCTATATTCTTCTCCATTCTTCTAAACTCTTCTTCTTAATTATATAATTATTTAAAATTAACTTAATTTACTAAGTGCACATCAACTCAATTAATTAGGATTAGTTTGGCACACCAATTGCACATTAACTTAATTAAACCACAATTAACCATACTTAATCATGATCGATAAATTTCTACATAGCTCAATTCACTACAAAAAAAAGCACTTTTGGCGACTAAATTTTTAGTCGCCAAAGGTCTGTTTTTAGTCGCCGAAAGTCGAAATTTTACTTTCCCCGACAAAATTTTTTAGTCGCCACATTTGTCGCCTATATATGGTCGCCGGAGGTATTGGCGACCAACATTTTTTAGTCGGCAAAAAAATAGCTCTTTAGCGACCAATTTTTAGTCGCCAATAGTGTTTTACACTTTTGAAAATCAGACATTTACCGACTAATAATTTAGTCGCCAAAACCCTCTGAATCGCCGACTAAACGGCTTAGTCGCCAAATGATGACTTTTGGCGACTAAATTTTAGTCGCCAAAGGTGTTTCGGCGAAAAAAAAAACCCAACTTTTTTTTGCTTTTCCTGAGTTTCGAACCCCAACCGTCCCACATTTCAAACCTTTTTGCATCACACTCCCTCCACTATCACTACAACATCAATGAATATATATGCAATATATATTATTTATATAGCATATTAATGGTATTAATACAAAACTATATATAAATATAATTATTTTTATTTAATATAATTTATGTAAAAATAAATTATTTATTAAAAAAAATTTAGGCCACTTTTGGCGACTAAAACCATTATTTAGTCGCCAATTCTATATTTTGAGCTACTAATTAATTTTTGTCGCTAAAAAAAAAATCAGTTCCAATTAAAAATCAGCAGATTTTGTTATTGTTGAACCTATTTTAGTCGCCAAAAACATCCCCTTTTGGCTACTAAACTGAATTTTAGTCGCCAATACTCAGTTTTTAGCTACTTATTTTTTTTTTTTTTGTAGCCAAAAAGCTTCACTTTCAGCAACCAATCTATTTTTAGTCGGCAAAACACCTACAATCGGCGACCAATCTGCTTTTTAGTCGCCAAAACCATCACGTTTGGCTACTAAATTATTTTAGTCGCCAAAGACCGTCACTTTTGGCTACTAAACAACCTTTAGTCGCCAAAACCCCTACATTTGGCGACTAAACTGCCTTTTAGTCGCTAAAACCATTGTATTCAACGACTAAAGTCTTTTAGTTGGCAAAAGTGTTCAATTTTGGCGACTAATTCCATTTTAGTCGCCATTTCTACTACTTTCAGCGACGAAAAATTCAATTTTGGTCGCCAAAAACGCTTTTTCTTGTAGTGATTAGTCCAATTGACTTCAATTAAGTCCCAATCTATCATAACCAAATTTATCAATAATCAGATTTTTAATCAATATCCCAAAAAGCTCCAAATATTAAATTGAACTTAATATCATCATCAATTTTGCTTTCGTAAATCACCTTCAATTTCAAATCAAACCCAAAATCCTTGTCAATAAATTTCATATTCAAATTGAATATCTCGTAAATAGATTTAATTCATAATAATCATAATTTCTCAAACCTTTTAACATAATTAACTCCAATTTGGACCCAATTAATGAAATCTTGATTTTACTAAACTGAACCAAATATTAATTAAATTCCCAAATGGGTCTGTATTTAAAATTAAATTGATTCAACTTATTATTTTCACTTCCTTAAGCCATTTGGACCCTTAATTTCTACTTCCAAAATAAATCATTAATAAAATCAAATATGAATCAGACTCCAATATTGTTCATCAATTCCGTAATTAAATTAGAATAATAATTAATTCAAATTCAAATCACCTTGATTAATTATATATAAAATATTACACGTGGCAGGGCCGTCACAAGCTTGAAGATCACGGTTGATTCAACCTCTACACCAAATCAATTAAACAAAAACTACACAACATAACCCTAAAATCTCGGAGTTTTACAAATCAATTAAAAAAAAAATAGACACACAAAGATAGGGTTTGAGTAGAGAAAGAGATGTGAAGCAATGATCACGGCTGATCATTGCTTGAGCATAAAAGGATAGAGAGCAAGAATGTGAGAGAGAGAAAACAAGAAGAGAAGGAGCTACAGAAGAGCTCATCACTCGAAGGAGAAGAAAGAATGCGCCACGCGTGCTTTGGGTTTGGGTAGGCCTTTTTGGGTTTGGGTTTGGATTTGGGTGGGCCTTTTTAGGTTTGGGTTTGGGTTTGGGTTTGGGCGCTCTTTGGGTTTGGGTTTGAGTTTGGACGGGCCTTGTAGACACCCCATTTTTTACGGCCCTTACGACTTGGACACCATTGCATGCACACCCGATGATGAGTCTATCTGCTCGCTAGGTGCTCGAAGTCCTTAGCGGAATGCTATAGCTTTGAGCCTTTCAAACCCTATACACCTATTACCTCATTCTTGGACCATGCCTTGGTCTTTCCAGCCTGCCACCTCTGGTGGACTGGCGACCATCACTTTTGGGTTGCCGGCCACCAGTGTATTTTGTAGATATTTTATGCCAACTATGCCAGCAGTTTGCACAAATGCATGCATCTATTCCCACGTGTAGGGCTAGATCTCCTTAGGGAATTTCATGTTTTCTATATATAGGAGCCCCCTCTCTCATGTTTTAGGGTTAGAAAATTTTGAGATCAAAAATTTTCCTCTCTCTCTACCAAATCTCTACACTTTTGCCTACAAATCTTCAACCTTTGCCTATACACCCTTAACCAAATCTTCTCATCTTTGAGATGAGGTACTTTTGAGGCTTGTTTGAGCTCTAAAGTGTTGTTTGCTTGGTTTTATTGCTTGAATTGCTTCTTCTCTTTAAGAGGTATAAGGCTTTACCTATTTGCTTACTTTCTCTATCATTTTTCTAGCTGTTTTTCCATTGTTTTGGGCTGTGCAAAGTCTGTGTTTTTTGGGCTGAAGCTTGGGTTTAAGGGCCATTAAAGGTTAAGGGGTTGATAGCCCTCCTTTGAACCTTGTTTTGGGGGCCTTTGCCCTTGTGTTTCCCATCCTTTCATCACTTGTTTTGAGCTTTTAAACACTGATTTTTAAAGTTATTTCAATAGCCAAAATCATGTTTTGAAGTTCAAAATTGGAGGGGTTAGCCTCCCCTCCTTGAGTCTTGCTTACTAGCCTAGTTTGTGCCATGTTTTAACATGTTAATCTAGCTATTTTTACCTCAAGTCCAGCATATTTTAGGACTTATTTTAGACTATTTTAGCACTGTTTTGAGCTGTTGGTTGCATTTGAGCTTTGTTTTGCATGCTTATAGTGTAATAGTCCTCATGAGTTTGGTGTTTTAGGCCTTAGACACCATCTTGTTTGAGTTGATAGCATTATTTATGCTTTTCTCACTCATTTTCAGCACTTAATCATCTCTGCAACCTCTCTCCTTTCTTGGCTTTTGTTTTACTTTGAAAGTGGTTCAAGCAACTTATTTGTTTAAAGCCTGAGATTGAGATGTCATGCTTAATGGTTTAATCCCTTAGGGGGTTTATTACCAACGGTATGATGTCTCTTTCATGCCTAAAATAACTTTTGGTTTGAGCCCTTTTTCCACTAGAGGACTTAATCTCACCCTTTGGACTCAATTGATTAAAGGATGGAAAGGTAACTAAAATGCAATAATTAAAACTTGGGTTAAAATGAGCAAGATAATAATTTGGTGTGTTCAATCGGACGTTAATTAAACACATGGAACTTAGGTCATTTCATACTTGTAGTGATGAAATGACTCGAGCCTCCAAGGTCATCACTTCCCTGGATCATTCATGATAGGGAGGTGGTTTTGAAAGTCTCATTTTCATTGCATTTATTGACCTTGCACACTTAGTTTCATAAGCCATCATGCATTGAAATTGCATCCATTGATGGTTTGTGAACCGAACTTGCTACTCCTTTGATTGGCTCATGAAAAGTGGGGGTGAGTTGTGCAAACAAACCCTTGAAATAACCTGTATATGCTCTGTTTGTCCTCTGTTGTAGCAAGGAGAACTGGGCAGCAGTGGCTGGTAGGCCACTTTCCATGGCCGGCAGGTGGCCTGTAGACCACCTTTGATGGCCAGCCGACCATCATTGGTGGCCGGCAACCTTCATCGCTGGTCGGCAGGCCACTGATGCAAAATTAAACAGTGTGTTGGTAAAGTGGAGCAAAGTTATTCTGGAAGTGGGCAACAGTGTATGTGTTCTCTGTGCAACAAAGGCTCTCCAGAAGCAAAATAGTGGCCTTTTCGGGTGGAAACCGAGCATGTGCATGAACATTCCTCATTTCCTGAGGCAGAGTAATTAGCTTATTACTTAATTATTTAGCTTACTTACTTCTTTTAATTGCACTTGTGTTGTAATTATTTAATTAGTTAAAGTAGTAAGCTAGTTGTGATGTTGTAATAATTAATTAGCTAGAATAGTTAGTTAATTCATTTGTTGTAATAATTAGTTAGTAGCTTAGCTAGATCATTCATTTTGTTTTGTAATAATTAGCTTAGCTTTAGTTTGTTAGCTAGTTAGTTTATTCGGACTCTCCTTCGTGAGAGCGAAATGTTGTAATAACGTGTATGTCTTCCAACCCCACGTCTTTCTCCCTTTAATTTACCAGCTTATGATGATTAGTTTAGGGACATCATGTTTTGTTTAGCATACCTCATGTTTGCATTCACTTGTCTTGTATGCACCAAGGCTCGGTTCATCATTCTAACTTGCATCATTAGTTTAAATACTTCTTTGAATACGTGCTTAGATCGCATGTTATCAAATCAAATCATATGCCATGCTAAGTAGCCAAGCCTATTAATTGCATATCGCATGTGTTACATTAGTCATATTGCATAGTTAGGAATCATGCATTTTTCTAACTCATTTATCTTTTTTTGGCTTGGAATACTAGGTGAGCCTTTACTCGTTTTAGTATAAATTGCATGAGTGTCGATGTTGCCATGTCTAGCATGCTTGCCATGAGGCTAATTGCTTAAGTGCTATAACTGCTTGAATGCCTGTAGATGAAGGCTTGTTGCTTGAATTGAAATAATTTGAGCAATGTTTATATGTGATCACTTTTTCAAGTAGTACATATTCGAAACAATTTTCAAAACAAACATGAATCGAAATGTTTCAATTCTTGCAAGTTAGTCTATACTTGTTTGTGCGCATCACATAGTAATGCTAGCCTAATAACCGGAACAAGAGCATATAATGTAAATCATATTCTTATCTTGATTAGTAGAGGCCGATCTTTGATCGGGCAAGCGAGGGTGCTCAAATTGATTCATGACCTTCCCCTCTTGTACCTAAGTTTCCAAGCCGAGTCACGGGTTTCCTAAATTTCCCCAAAATAAAATATTTAGGTGGCGACTCTATATCTGGCAAAGCGGTCCATTTTTGCCAATTTGATTCAAAATCGATTTTCCAAAAGATTTGCCAGATTGGGACTCTTTGGTATTTATCTATGGTATTTATCTATTTCACATTGCACTTGTGAGATTAGATTCAGAACCGCGGGAGTCCGAACTGCAAGGCTTATTTCGACTTCCGAAATGGGGCGCAAAAAAGTCAAGCTATAGTTTCTGGCGACTCTACTTTGGAAATTAGAGAACTTGACTTGAACTTCATGATATGAAATTTTGTCTACACTTATATGTTTCTTTGCATTTGCATTTGCATTGGTGCGTTTAAATCACTGTGTTTGCCATCTGTTATTCCTGGACGGTTTGCCGGAGGCTTGCCCGAAAAGCTTGCCAAAAGGCTGACTGGTCACGAGCTCTGCCATGATGGAAACACAACCCTTGGATCTGGACTACCGCTGTACTGTTTGATCCTCCTTTCACTTCTCGGTGTTAGGTGTGAGAGTTATATTAGGTAGTCTTGCTGAGGTATCCTTCTGACCATTTGGCCTAGTTGCATATCAAAAAGCCATAGAGACTGTTCCAAACTAGGACAGGATGCTTACCTAAATACAGGATTGCGTGAAACCACTTTGTTTGAGTAGTGAACCCTAGTTCCTGACGAAACTAGGACATGATAACCCTACCCCCCCTAGGGGTGTTTTGGCTCTCTATTAACTGGTATGTGCTTTACTGCGAAACTGTACAGGAATGTGCATATCAGTTGCAAAGTTGGTATCTATTTTGGGGCAGAATTTAGTATGGAGTACAATCATTCAGCTGTGATCATATCTATTCTAGTGAAATTGGGCTGAGGTGCTGTCTGTTTTCTCTTTTGCAAGGTAGGCCTGGAACCATAGCTTTAGAAGGCTCTGATATCCCCCAGGTACTCTAGACTTGTGTCAATAGACTTTGTTAGATCGGAAATTTAGTTCAGAGGCAGCCAGTGTTTGCTTCACTTTCGCCAGTGGCGAGATGAAGGAGGGCTAGACAGGGTTCACCAGTTCCACTGTTCCGACATTCACCAATTAGATTACCTTTGAACAGCTCATCCTGAGCATCTACCCCTATCATGGCTCAGCCTCCGACAAATCTGGAGGAATTATTACTCCATCTATAGCAAACAGTTGACTCCTTCCAGCATGACGTGACCCGTCAGGCCAAGGTTATGACCCGTCAGGCCGAGCTTATAACTAGGTTACAGCAACAACAACCGCAGCCAGTAGCAGCCTCGACATCATATGTACCAACTGCGGCTATCCCTATGCCCGGTACCACAACTAATACTGCCACTGCTCAAGATCCACAAACTGATGATGTTCTGATTTTCCCAGTCCAAACAGAACCCATCCCATCACAAACTTCCAGAGCCCCGGTATATCAAACCGAGGCATTGTTTGAATTTAAGGTTGATCCAACCGCACTCAAAGTCAACAAGCTAGAAATGCTGTTCAAAAAGGCACAGGGGGTCAACTCTATACCAGACATAGAGGATGGGCAGACCAAATTAACAGTTACCTTACCGGAGCGATTTAAGATGCCACATATTGACTGTTTCGATGACACTGGAGGTCCGATGGTGCATTTGCATCTGTTTTTTGATATCCTACGACCAATGGGTTTGATACGAATACAGAAGTTGTCACTATTCAGCCGAACCATGTCTGGAATAGCTATCATCTGGTATGCTAAATTGGAGGACTCTGTGAAACAGAGCTGGCAGGAGTTGGCCGAATCCTTCGTTGCCCAATATTCCTACAACACGTAGATCGAGGTCACAACTCGTGATCTTGAGGCAACGCATCAAGAACTAAAGGAGGGCTTTTTAGAGTTTGTTATTCGATGGAGGGCAACGGCGGCTATGATGGCAAACAGGCCTCCAGAGAAAGAGCAAGTTCATATAATTGTTAGAAATCTGCATGAAAGGCTATTACAGAAAATGATAGTCCTCCCGCTATTCAACTTAAGGACCTCCATGAAATTGGGGTTCAAATCGAGGATGCCATCAAGCAAGGGATCATCGTGGAGGGTAATGAACCTATAAGGAGGAATGTTGTTCGCAGTTCCAATGGTAGCACAGCTGCGAAATGCTTAGAAGTAAACACTGTCACCACTCCAATCGATAACCAAAAACCAACCACTTTAACTCGGCCCCAAGCCCGGAATTTCCATATTATTTACATGAGTCTCTTTCAAGCCTTGAAAATGCTACTAGAAAAAGGGTACCTAGAGCTCCTTGAACCCCGACCCCTTCCAAATCCTCTTCCACCAAGATATGACCCCGCTAAATACTGTATCTATCATCAGCAGCACGGTCATGATATAAACCATTACATCCGCCTCCGTCATAAGGTTCAAGATCTTATTGACAAAGAAATCATAGCTCCACCAAAAGGACCTCAAGTCACCACTAACCCATTACCTCCACACCTCAATCTAATCCATACACTGCCATCCACCTACAACCCCAGCAAATACATCACCCCGGCCCATTTTCCTAAGCCTGAGGTGTTCATTGCAGAAAGCACAGACTTGTGTATGATAGATGCACTTGAACCCCAATCATCTCGAACCCATGAACCCACTACTTCTGAGCTAATGATTGAAGATTTGCAGAGAACTGTGGCAGATTTAGCCTTTGGGATCTTGGCTTCCTCATCGACCACATCACATGCTAGAAATTTTACGTCAAAAGGCTCCGCAATCTTGGGGCGGGCTGTAGTTGGAAACGGCCAACCTAAAGCTATCTCGGGTCTAGGTAATCAGATGACAGCAACAACTGGGCTCCGCTTTGATATAGTGACCCAATCCTTTGGCAAAGTGGAGGCAAGTGGCAAGAACAAGGTAGGGGCAAGCATTGATCCCTATGAACATCTTCAATGGGCTATTGAGGCTTTGAAGGGAAAAGGGTTGGACAAGCAGCAAGTGCTTGCAGTTGTTGCATAGACTGTGGATGACACTTTTGTTGTTTAGGTTAGGGGCACTTTGAATCCAGGGGCAAGCCAAGAAAAGGGCTGCCGTACCAAAAACACCCCTTCCAACTCCAGTCCTACACTCGTAAGAGATCATCAAACCTAGTCAACACCCATCAACCCTGGCAAGACTGGTAACCGCACCTATCCCCTTTTCATGACCTTGTCCAAAGCTCTCCAAATCCTCATAGGACAAGGCCATCTCAAACCCCTTGACCCTCGGCCTCTCCCTGATCCCCTACCATCTAGGTATAATGTTGCCAAGTACTGTGCCTTCCATCAACAAACCGGCCATGACACTGACGGTTGTTTTCGTCTTCGCCATGAAGTTCAAGATCTGATTGACAATAAGGTCATCACTCCGCTGAGTCCTACAAAGTCTATCGGCGCTGAATCGATACACTTGGGGGATAATGTGACTATGTGATCGGGGATAAACTACCTGCTGATGGCACTCATTTTCCTTCGGGCGTGGTGGATGGCACGCACTGTTTTCAGCAATTTGAAAATGCTGTTTATTTTATTTCCAGACTTGGGTATTGAGTCAGTCTTGTTGTATTGTATTGATTCAGTCTTGTTGTGTTGTATTGAGTTAGTCTTGTTGTATTGAGTCAATCTTGTTGTGTCAAAGGTTGGTGATTTCGAGGGTGTTAACTCGGACATCACTTTCTTGTTTTGTGTTTGTCTTTTATACTCTTTGTTTTGCGTCTGTTTCTACCATTAAGCCAATTGAGCCAGAAGATCTGAATAAAATGACAGTGCTTTTCACTTACTTCTTTGTGCCTTTAAATCATTGCATTGACCTAAGTTTTTCAAAACTTTTCTAACACTATGGTGAAAACAAAGAGAAAGGAATTCCTTGGGATCTGCAAAAATTTGATCAACTAAGAGGAAAAGAGGCACGCTAAGCCCTTAATGAATAAGATCATGTCTGTTAATGTGAGTACTGAGAAGGATCCTGGCTTGATCCAGATTGGTTGTACATTGTCTTCAGAAGAGCACAAGCAACTAGTCGCTTTATTAAAAGATTTCCAAAAAAAAAATTTGCGTGGTCCTATGAAAACATGCTTGGAATTGATCTCGACCCCTTTGCTTTCAAACTTTGATTCAGAATCTTCAACGATCAACCAAAATATGAGCTTGCATGGCCAGATTTGAAGCAGCCCTTGAACAAGGGGCAATAAGGTTGTATGTCATCAAAGGAGGCTTGCATGGCCGGATTTGAAGCAGCCCTTGAACTAGGGGCAAGAAGGTCAGATATCATCAAAGGAAGCTTGCATAGCTAGATAAGAAGCAACCCTTGAACTAGGGGCAAAAACGTCAAATGTGATCGAAGATTCAAAATTGGGTCATTTCTCAAGCCAATGAAGATTAGTAAGAAAGCCAAATCCCAGAATCTGAGAGAAGAAAATTTTTGCTGATAGACAATCAAGTTCCTATCCACGGTACCAGGGGCAAATTCAGACCCAATTGGATGGACTCTTACATCATCAGAGACTATTTAGTTAAGGACAGCAGCCATTCTCGTGGATCCAGATGGCTTAGAGATCCTACAGCCAATCAACATGGACAAATTAAACTTTTCTATGCTTGAGAGGCTCGCTGAGCCGAAAACCCAGAAGGGCGACCTAGGCAAAAGTTAGAGCAAGAAAAAAAGAAAAAGAAGAAAAGAAGCAAAAAGAAAAAAAAAGAAAAAAAATGCAAATAAAGAAAAAAAAGAAAAGAAAAAGAAATGAAGAAGAAAAAAAATGCAAAAAAAAAAAAAAAAAAAAATAGAGCTCACAAGGTTGAAAACCTGAAAGGGCGAGTTAGAGTGCAAAAGGAGAGTGATAATACTCGAGTGCACCTTAACCCCAGAACTACGTATGGCCTGATTCCCATCTTTGGGATACATAAGCAACTTCATCCTGATGTTCGGCCCCAACCATTTTCAACCTGCTGGTTTCATCCATGTTGATTGGCTGATCCTTATTCAACTCGGCTATCATATCCATGTCCAATTGGCTCATCTTCATTCAAAATCGATTGTCCTATTTTGATGGAAGATTCAGTCTCAAGAGTTAATTCCACGTTGGTTGAGCAGTGGCCATTTGCAAAAACAGTTTTTGAGGAGTTTTAATAAGGTTGACTAATTTTCTCTGGAAAATTATTCCATTTTTCTAAAACTGGACCACTTCTTGGACCCAAAAAAGGAAAATTTTCAATGCTCATAGCCTGACTTACATGACTTCAAAGCAGAAAGTCAAACAAGCATGTTAATCTAACTCTCATGTTAGTCGAAATTGTTTTAGCAGAAAGCCAAAAACAAAAAATGATCAAAATGATGAACTAGGGGCACAGTCGAGTTAGGTTTTCTATCTTTTCCCTGTTATCAATGTACTCACCAGAAAGGGCACAGCTAAGGCTTGCACTAGAGGCCAAAAACTCTCTCATTCTTCAAGCAGCAAGGTATCGGTAGACACCCCATTTTTTACAGTCCTCAAGACTTGGATGTCATCATTTGAATACTCAATGATTATCCATGTTTGTGTTTCGTTTTGAGTTTCTGAAGGTCTCGGCCGTGCGCCTTGCCTTGGAGCCTTTTAACTTGTCTGTTTTGTTCTTGGTTGTGGACCCAGGGCTTGTGTCTTTGCTTCTGGGGGGAAGAGGGTGGCCTGTCGACCAGCTATACGACCCATCGGCCAGGGCTTGTGTCCATCGGCCATCAGTGGTGGCCAGTTGGCTGCACTGATGGCCGATCGGCCTTCTTAATGGCCGGTTGGCCACTTGTGTTGGCCGAAAGCCTTTTTTCTTCTTTTTCAGATATTTTGTGTGCTAGTTGTGCCAACTGTGGGGCACTGAAGCCATCCTCCATACACGTGTATGGAGGGATGGAAACAAGCTTCTAGCTTCTCAAGAAAGCTTTGGCTTGCTTTGTTCTATATAAGGGGAGTTGCCTCCCTCATTGCAGGGGTTCTGAAAAATTTGGAGACAAAAAATATCTCTCTCTAGAACTATCTCTCTCTCTATATATATATATTGCTTGAAAGTGAATGTTCTTCACACATTTTGCCTGCAACCCCTTAGCCCAACCTTTTGACCTTGGAGCTGAGATTCCATAAGACTTGTTTGGATATCCTGAAGTTGGTTTTGGCTCAGAAAAGCTGTTGGTTTTGTTGTTCTTCAAGGGTAAGGCCTATACCCTCTTCAAAGCTTTATTTTAATTGCTTGTTTGGCCATTCTTGCATGCTCTTTTAGGCCTTACTTTCAACTAAAAAAAGTCTTGCTTTGAAGTGCTTAAAATGGTTGTTTAAGGCTTTGTTTGAGTTAGGGGTGGTTTACCCCCTTTGGTGGTTTGTTTTGCTTTGCTTTGTACCATCTCTTAAGGCCTTTGAGATCATCTTTGTTTGGCCTTTTAGCCACTGAAATCCAGTGGATTTTCAGTGGTAGAAATGTGGTTTGAGGTCCAAAATGGGTGGGGGTGGTCCCCCCTCCTCTTGTCTTGTTAGCATGTGTTATTGGCCTATCAAATGAGCATGTATTTCTATCCTCTTAAGGCTTAGTTTGAGCATTTTTTGTGAGTTTTTGGACCTGATATAACTCTATTTTTGGCTGGTTTGGTTGTCTCTTGAATGCTTCATACACTTGGTAGTGTAATTCTACTTGTTGGCCTAACATGCTTCATGCTTTAGTTCATCATTCTAGCGTGTGTTAGCTTTGCTCCAGCACATTTTTGCCACTAATTTAACATGTTTGAGGTCTGTTTTAAGTGGTCTTAGTCCTTTGGGGCTTGCTTTGTATAGCTATAGTGTAAATGGCTTCACTAGTCTTGAGTTTTGAGGCTCGTAGCAAGCTATATTTGTGATGTGTGCATATATGGCATCATTCGGTAGGTGATTTCAGAGATTATATCTTTGCCATGCTTCCACTTAAATCACTCTTTCAATGCTTTTGAAAAGTTGAGCATTATGCCTTGTTTGTGAGCCAATACATGAGCTTATTGTTTTTGCCATCTATGCTACAAATCTAGCATGTTTTTGCCACTATTTTGACTTGCCTTAGATCTTTTTTGAATGGTTAGGGTCATTTGAGCATTGCTTAGTATGGTTGTAGTGTAAAGGGGCTTGACTAGCTTTGAGTTTCGGGGCTTTTAACATGTTGTGCATGTGATGTTTGCATGGTATGGCACCATTTGGCATGAAATTTCAGAGCATATGTCATTACCACACTCTCACATTTTCCACTTCTTCATCGTGTTTGAGAGTTGTGTTTAATGCCTAGCTTGCGAGCCAATGCATGAGCATGTTGTTGTAGCTTTTGAGCTCCCATTTTCAGCATGATTGTGCCACTATTTTGGCATGATATAGGTCTGTCCATAGCTGGTTTGGTTGTTTAAGCTTGATAATGCATGCCTCATATGTAATACACTTCACTACTTTTGATGTCTTAGCCTTTAAACATGCCATGCATGCATTGCTTGCATGATAGAGTCTTGTGCATGCCACTTTAGCATTGAAAGATGAGAATACGTTGTTTGCCTTGCATTGTGTTTGGATCGGACGTTAGTCCAAACACAAGAAATGAGAGACGTTTCATACTTGAAGTGATGAAACGTGCCTCATTTCTCGGTCGCCGACCCTCTTGATCAAGCATGATAGAGGTGGAGGTCCTTATGTGTTATTTGTGCATTCATTGACATTGACTTGTGCAAACTTGGCTTCTCGGCCATCATGCATTGCGATGCTCGGTTGGTAGCTCGAGAGTCGAGTACCGCACTCCTTTGAGCTTGAGAAATAATAAGGAGGGTGGTTGTGCACACATGTCTTGCAAATACACTGTTGTGCCCCTGTTGTTCTCTGTTGCAGCAAAAACTGGAGTCTGGAAAATCAACTAGTTAACCGACCACAAGGAGTAGTCGACCAACCAGTATGGGTGGTCGACCGACCAGTTTTTCTGGTCTACAGCCACCTTTTCTGGTCGGCAGTCCACCAAAGGGTCCCTGTGTTGGAGAAAAAGCATTCTGGAGATTGGCATAATTTTCAGAGGTCAAGGCAAGTGCAAACAGAGGCAATTGGAGGCACGGTAATGGATTTCCGAGCGAAGCTGACCGAGCATGCATATCCCCCTCGCTTCTCGAGGCCATTTGTTTAAATTGCTTAGCTAAACTAGTTCATTAGCTTAGTTATTTTGTAATTAATTAGTTAAGTGTTTAATTAATTAATTTGGTTTGTAATTACTTAGCTTAGATTAGCTAGTTGCTCAATTTGTGTTGTAATAATTAATTAGCTAAGTTAGTTAATTAGTTGATTTGTAATAAGTAGCTTAGCTTAGCGTAGCTAGCTTAGCTTATTCATTCGGACCCTCCTCTGCAAGGGTGTATTGTTGCAATAAGCGTGCGTGTGTGTGATGCATGTCTTCCAACCCCACTTCTTTCTCCTTTTTACTTATCAGCTTTTGATGGTTAGTTTAGGTCATATTTCAATTAGCATACCTTATGCTTTGCATGCGTGCATCATTCATTCGTATTGTATACACCGAGCTCGGCGCATCATTCAAACTGCATTGAATTTCAATACTTACTTGAACACGTGTTTCAAAGCATATTATCGAGTGTTGCACTCATATGCCATCTTAGACTAGCCGAGCCTATTTAACTGCATTTTGCATGTGTTGCATTAGGCATTGTTGACATAGTTAGAATCATACATATTTCTAACTAGTTTCCTGTTTTGGCTCGGAGTACACTGTAAGTGTTTACGCTTTAGCATCCTTGCATGAGTGTGAGTGTTGCCATATTAGCATGCTTGCCATAAGGCTATTTGCTTAAGTGATTAACTGCATGAATGCCTATGGATGAAGGCTTCATTACTTGAATTGGAATAATTCATCAAAATGTGCGTTTTAAGCCCACTTTGCGGAGTGGCAAAATCATATTGTTTTCTAAGCCCACTTGAGGGTGGTAAATCCGCGTCTTAGCCTACTTGCGAGTAGCACTTTCAAACCATTTTCAGAAAAATAAACATGAGATGTTTTGTTCCAAATCGAGTGATTTAGTCTATACTTGTATGTTGTGCGCATCACATAGTAAGCTAGCTAATAACCGGAATAAGAACACATGTGTTTTCAAAACAACATATCATGATTAGTAGAGGCTGATCCTTTGATCGGGCGAGCGGGGGTGGTCATTTCAGGACCTTCCCCTCTCGTACCCAAGTTCCCGAGCCGAGGTAACTTTGGTGATGACGGACACGTGGCCTTAGGCACGAGTCAGGGTTTCCTAAATTTTCCAAAATAAAATATTTATATGGCGACTCTGAAATCTGGCAAAGCAATCCATGTTTGGTGCTTTTGATTAAAATCGATTTTCCAAAACAATTTGCCGGATTTGGACTCTTTGGTGATTTATCAGTCTTACATTACACTTTGTGAGATTAGATTCAGAACCGTGACAGGAGTCTGAACTATAGTAGCTAGAACCCAATCCGCGCCCTCTCCGAAAATGGGGGCGCGCAGAGCGAGTTCGGGCGGTCTACAGTATCAGGCCAAGTGCAAAGCACAAACTAGAAATGGAGCAGGATATTCCACCCCCCCCCCCTCATAAGGTCCACAACTTTCAGCTTACCCATCAACCTCACCTGGGAAAGGATAAAATCAGAGAGATTAAAGAATAGAAAGATGTGCGTTGAGAGAAAAAGTAAGGAAAGGGCTTTTAAGAGAAAATAGAGATTGAGTGCCAAAGTCACGTGAGAATCACAAATAAGAAAGGGTGGGAAACAATATCTGTAGAAGTAGGCTCCCCATGAACCGACAGGTCTCTCACCAGTGGAAAATATCCGAGTGTTGTATTTGTGGTTTTTGTTTGTCTTAATTCTCGTTTTGAGTCGTTTTGAGTGTAAATAGAATAGATTTGTCAGATTATTTTTACTTTGCTTTTCCTTTGTTGAGTCATTTTGACTGTGGTCAGTCGTAGGCTCAATACCCAGTTAAGAATTCATTCTTGGTTTTAGTTCCAAAAATAAATCGTTTTATGCTTAGAGTGTCGTGCCATTCCCAGCATGATGTGCAAAACAGAATTCCTTCTTTTATAAACTGTAAGGTCCAACCCCGATCAAAAGTATGACCAATAGAACAAGGACCTATCTAAAGCTACATAGGTGTAGACACCCTATTTTTTACCGTCCTCAAGACTTGGACGTCATTGTTTGAACACTCGATGATTTTGTATGATCGTGTTCGTTTTGAGTGCCCGAAGATCTTGGCCGAGCGCCTTGTCTTTGAGCCTCTAAACCTGTCTATTTTGTGCTTGGTTGTGGACCAAGAGCTCGTTGTTTCAAGTCTGGAGGAGATGGTGGCCTATCGGCCATCCCCACAGTCCATCGGCCAAGGCTTGTGCATGCCGGCCATTAATGGTGGCCGATCGGCCACTAGTGATGGCTGGCGGCCATTTTTCTCCTTTTTCAGATATTTGTTTGCCAGCTGTGCCAGTTGTTGTTCACTGAAGTGCATCTCCATGCACGTGTATGGAGGGATGAATACAAGCTTTAATCTTGATTTTCTATATATAGAGGGTGTCCTCCCCATTTCTTTTTCTAGAATTCTCTCTCTCTCTCTCTCTTCTTGTTTTGTGCCTTAAAGCCTTGTCTCTCTACACCTTTGTATATCAAGCCTTAACCAAACACTCTCACCTTTGAGCTTAGGTTCTTTAGGGTCTAATTTGAGCTTTGGAATGAGGTTTGAGCCTGAAATTGTGGCTGATTAGTGTTGTGCTTCAAGAGGTATAAGACTCACCTTCTAAGCTTTGTTTTGCATACTTGTTTTACCATCTTTTCAAACTATTTTTGGCCTGGTTTTCAACTTCAAAAAACTCTGATTTTTTAGCCTTAACATGATGGTTTGAGGTCATTTTGTGTAAAGGGGTAGTCCACCCTTCTTGTTGCCTAATTGTGAAGCCTTTTGTGCCATCTTTTAGCATACTCAAATCAAACTTTTTGGGCCTTTAAACCACTAAAATTCAAAGTTATTTTAGTGGTGGAAAACATGTTTTGAAGTCCAAAATTGGAGGGGTTAGCCTCCCCTCCTTGTGTCTTACTTGCATGCCTAGTTAGCTTCACATGGTAGCATGTTTTTTTAGCTTAACTTAGCTTGTTTCCAACATATTTTTGCCTCTGATTTGGACTTTTTTGCTCTGTTTTGGGCTGCTTTGGTCATATGAGTCTTGTTTTGCATATTTGTAGTGCAACTTGCTTCACTAGCTTAATGTTTTAGGCTTTCAAACTACATGAGTTGCTTGCATGTTTTAGTGTCTTTTTGCACTCCATTTCAGCACTGAAATCTCTGCAATCTCCCTTTATTCTTCACTCTTTCATTTATTTTGAAAGTGGTTTTGAACCCTTTGTGGGCTTGAGTGTGAAATTGAGACACTTGTGCTTAATAGTTTTAATCCTCTTTTGAGGGTTTCTATTAACCAACGGTATGAGGTCTCTTTCATGCTCAAGGCACTTGTGGTTTAAGCCCACTTTCCATTAGAGGACACTCACATTTTGGACTCATCAATTAAAGAATGGATTGGTAATCTAAAATAAGTAAATAAAATTGGACAAGTAAAAGAGGCAAGATAAAGCATCTTTCATGTTGCATTGCATGTGTTCGAATCGGACGTTAATTTGAACATGAGAAAAATGGGTTTTGTTGAGTCTTGTTTTGCACTCATTAAGCTTGTACAAGCTTGGTTCTTTGGCCATCATGCATAAAAATGCTTGGTTGATGGTTTGAGGGCCAAGAGCTACACTCCTTTGAGATTGTGTGATGATAAAGAGGGTAGCAGTACATACACTCCTTGAGAATACACTGCTTTGCCTCTGTTTGCTCTCTGTTGCAATAAAAAAGGGAAGTTCGAGAAAGGGGTGGCCGACTGGCCACCAGTAGTGGCCGACCGGCCACCAATGGTAGCCGACAACCACCATTCGTAGCCGATAGCCACCATTGGTAGCCGACCGGCCATCAATGAAATTATGCACAAGTGTGTTCCTGAGTTGGAGCAGAGGTATTCTGGAAGTTGGCAACACTGTTGGTGTTCAAGCAAGTGCAAACAGAGGCATCTGATGGCAAGACGGTGGATTTTCGGGAGGAAACCAACCAAGCATGCATGCGTCCCTCGCCCTCGAGGCCATTTAATCACTTTAGTTAGCTTAGAATAGCTAGTTAACTCGCATGTTGTACTTCATTAGTTAGTGTAACTAATTCTTCAATTTCGGTTTGTAATATTTAGCTAGCTTAGAATAGTTAGTTAATTTATATCAATTGTTGTAATAATTAGCTAGAATAGTTAATTATTTCATTTTGTAATAGTTAGCTTAATTAGCGTAACTAGTTAGCTTATTCATTTAGACCCTCCTTCGCGAGGGCGTAATGTTGTAATAAGTGTGCGTGCGTGCGTGTGTGCATGTCTTCCAACCCCACGTCTTTCTCCCTTTTATTTATCCGCTTTTGATGGTTAGATTAGGGACACGTTTTGATTAGCATACCTTATGCTTGCATGATTGCATTCATTCATTTGTCTTGTATCCACCGAGGCTCGACGCATCATTGAAACTGCATAGCAATTTCAATATCTTATTTGAATACGTGTTTCAAAGCATGCTATCAAAGTGTTGCAAATGCCATATTAGTAGCCGAGCCTATTAATTGCATTATTGCATGTGTTGCATTAGGCATCTTGATCATGCATTTTTCTAACTAGTTTTTTTGTTTTGGCTTGGAGTACTCAGTAAGCTTTTACGCTTTAGCATGCTTGCATGAGTGTGATTACCATACTGTCATGTTTCACATGCTTGCCATGAGGCTATGTGCTTATTTGATAAATTGTATGAATGCCCATGGATGAAGGCTTTGTTGTTTGAATTGGAACAATTTAATAAATGTGTTTTAAGCCCACTTTGCGAAGTGGCAAGTCCTGTTCTAAGCCCACTTGAGGTGGCAAATCCGCATTTCTAAGCCCAGTTGAGGGTGGCAAATTCAAACCATTTCGAAAACAAAACATGAGTTGAATTGTTTCGAATCTTGCAATTTTAGTCTATACTTGTATGTGTGCGTCACATAGTAAAGATAGTTTAATAACCGGAATAAGAACACATGAGGTTTATAAAACAACATATCATGATTAGTAAAGGCCGATCTTTTGATTGGGCGAGCGGGGGTGCTCATTTCAGGACCTTCCCCTCTCGTACCCAAGTTCCCCAGCCGAGGCAACTTTGGTGATGACGGACACGTGGCCTTTGGCACGAGTCAGGGTTTCCTAAATTTTTCAAAAAAAAAATATTTAGGTGGCGACTCTGTAATCTGGCAGAGCAGTCCAATTTTGGCATTATTTGATTTAAATCTGATTTTCCAAAAAGATTTGCCGGATTGACTCTTTGGTGTTTATTAGTTTCATATTGCACTTGTGAGACTAGATTCAGAACCACAGGTAGAGTCCGAACTGTGAGGCCTTCTTTTCAAACCCTTTTCCGAAAGGCCGTGGCCGCAGAAAAAGGCGAGCCCCACATTAGGTTCCGAACTGCGAAAGCAAAAGAGAAAAGAGAGAAAATTTAGAACATCTTAGTATATTTCAACTTCAGCATTTCCCGGATTGCATTCCGAAGGCACCTTTTCAGGCCTTGTCATTTCTTCGAAGTATGAGTATACCTTGACCTCAAACTCAAGCTCAAGCCTGCTTCAAGCCAGAATGGCGATTAAAGTGCTCTTCTTGAACACCACTCCCCATCAGAGGCGTCTTGGCTGTGTTTGCAATGAGTTCCTAGGAGACCAACTGCGACAGTGGAAACTAGATTTCGAATGGCGATGCCTAGAACACAAAAGTTTGAAATTTTCGAGACTAAAGTCTAGTTTAAATACGTAGAGGTGTATCCCTGGCTTGAAATCTATATGGCAGCCCCATAGATTGAGATAGTATGTGTGCGCCTCAATTTGGATACTGAACCAACCTAGTCTGTCACTCCGTTGGAGAATAGGGAAAGTTGTGAATATGATTAGGAAGAAAAGCGGCATCCGTGGCTTCTACATGCAGAGGTTACCCCTTGTCAGCAGCATTTGAGGGCCTTTGAACTGTGAATTAAAGGTAAGAGTTCGAAGAACATAAGAAGGAGATCCCTATCAGGGTATAGTGGTTCATCGCCACTCGCCTAATGAGGTGCTTTCTAAAGCGCCGCTTTGCTTGTTTATTGCATTCCCTAAACATCATGCACTACATTGCTTGTAACAGGTATCATATCATCACACTTATTGCATTTATTTGCATCTTGTGTTATCTTGTATCATTTATCCTTTTACGCTAAGCAGCGTTTAGGATCATTGTCCCCCGGGGCTTTTTCTTAGGACCTCTTCTCATGATTTCAGTGTTGTTTGAGTGTTCCTTTCCTCACATGATTTCAGCGTGCTTTGAATTTTTCTTAGGACCTATTCTCACGATTTCAGCATGGTTTAAGTATTCCTTTCCTCACACAATTTCAGCGTGTTTGGAATTTTTCTAAGGACGCGTGGAACGAGACCCTGAGCGATTTTCTCAGAACCACTTCTCACGATTTCAGCATGGTTTGAGTGTCCCTTTCCTCACACGATTTCAGCGTGTTTGGAATTTTTCTCAGGATGCGTAGAACGCAACTCTGAGCGGTTTTTTCAAGACCTCTTCTCACGATTTCATCGTGTTTGGAATTTTTCTCAAGATGCGTGGAACGCGACCCTAAGCAGTTTTTTCAGGACCTCTTCTCACAATTTCAGCATGGTTTGAGTGTTCCTTTCCTCACACGATTTCAGCGTGTTTAGAATTTTTCTCAAGACGCGTGGAACGCGACACTAAGCGATTTTCTCGAGACCTCTTCTCATGATTTCAGCGTGGTTTGAGTGTTCCTTTCCTCACACGATTTCAACGTGTTTGGAATTTTTCCAGGGATACACAAAGTGCGAGCTTGAGCGGTTTTTGTTCTTCTTTCTCAGGGCCTATGAAACACGATCCTGAGCGGTTTTTGTTCTTGGTTTTTCAGGATGCGTGAAACCTAACCTTGGGTGGTGTTTTCCTTTCCTCGTCCTGTATTTTGGCATGGTTAGAGTGTGTTTTGGATCTTTTCACTTTTGAGCTTGAAGCTACTCATTCATATGTCGTTGTGTCATCTTGCATATTGCATCTGTTATTGCTTATTGTATCATCTCACATGATCATGAGTTTTCAAAATAGCCAGCTTCATGTAGCGTGTGAGTCCAACTTTCAAAGTTGCATTGTGCATATCATTTGCATCTTGCCCCATAACTACGCTGGTTTGATTCCTTCCAAAGGGATACGTAGGCAGCCTGCAGGCACAACCATTTATTTTTGTCTTGATTATTTGTCCAAGTCTTACGGCCTTATCAAAATGGGTCGTCTTCGGGCTTTGACATTCACTCACATCATTTCATCACTCCGAGTTCTATCAAAGAGAGGCAACTGTAGACACCACATTTTTTTATAGCCCTTACGACTTGGACACCATTGAAATGCACACCCGATGATGGGTCTTTTTGCTCACCAGGTGCTAGAAGTCCTCAGCTGAATGCCACAGCTTTGAGCCTTTCAAACCCTATACACCTATTGCCTCATTCTTGGACCATGCCTTGGTCTTTCCAGCCTGCAACCTCTGGTGGCCTGCCGGCCACCTCTAGAGGCTACCGGCCATCAATTTTGGGCTGCCGGCCACCACTGATGGCCAGCCGACCAACAGTGTATTTTGCAGATATTTTATGCCAGTTATGCCAACTATTTGCACAGATGCATGCATCTATCCCCATATGTAGGGCTGGATCTCCTTGAGGGAATTTCATGTTTTCTATATATAGGAGCCCCCTCTCTCATGTTTTAAGGTTAGAAAATTTTGACATCAAAAATTTTCCTCTCTCTACCATATCTCTACACTTCTGCCTACAAATCTTCAACCTTTGCCTATACACCATTAACCAAATATTCTCATCTTTGAGTTGAGGTACTTTTGAGGCTTGTTTGAGCTCTAGAGGGTGTTGTTTGCTTGGTTTTATTGCTTGAATTGCTTCTTCTCTTCAAGTGGTATAAGGCTTTACCTATTTGCTTGCTTTCTCTATCATTTTTCTTGTTGTTTTTCCATTGTTTTGGGCTGTCAAAACTCTGTGTTTTTTGGGTTGAAGCTTGGGTTTAGGGGCCATTAAAGGTTGAGGGGTTGATAGCCCTCCTTTGAACCTTGTTTTCGAGGCCTTTGCCCTTGTGTTTCCCATCCTTTTATCACTTTTTTTGAGCTTTTAAACATTGATCTTCAGAGTTATTTTATTGGCTAAAATCATATTTTGAAGTCCAAAATTGGAGGGGTTAGCCTCCCCTCCTTGTGTCTTGCTTGCTAGCCTAGTTTGTGCCATGTTTTAGCATGTTAATCTAGCTATTTTTACCTCAAGTCTAGCATGTTTTAGGACTTATTTTAGACTATTTTAGCACTGTTTTGGGCTGTTGGTTACATTTGAGCTTTGTTTTGCATGCTTATAGTGTAATAGGCCTCATGAGTTTGGTGTTTTAAGCCTTAGACACCATCTTGTTTGAGTTGATAACATTTATTTATGCTTTTCTCACTCATTTTCAGCACTTAATCATCTCTGCAACCTCCCTCCTTTCTTGACTTTTGTTTTACTTTGAAAGTGGTTCAAACAACTTGTTTGTTTAAAGCATGAGATTGAGATGTCATGCTTAATGGTTTAATCCCTTAGGAGTTTCATTATCAATAGTATGATGTCTCTTTCATGCCTAAAACAACTTTTGGTTTGAGCCCTTTTTCCACTAGAGGACTTAATCTCACCCTTTGGACTCAATTGATTAAAGGATGGAAAGGTAACTAAAATGGAGTAATTAAAACTTGGGTTAAAATGAGCAAGATAATAATTTGGTGCGTTCAATCGGACGTTGATTGAACACATGGAACTTGGGCCATTTCATACTTGATAGTGATGAAATGACTCGAGTCTCCAAGGTCATCACTTCCCTTGATCATTCATGATAGGGAGGTGGTTTTGAGAGTCTCATTTTCATTGCATTTATTGAACTTGCACACTTGGTTTCATAAGCCATCATCCGATGAAATTGCATCCATTGATGGTTTGTGAACCGAACTTGCTACTCCTTTGATTGCCTCATGAAAAGTGGGGGTGAGTTGTGCAAACAAACCCTTGAAATACCCTGTATATGCTCTGTTTGTCCTCTGTTGTAGCAAGGAGAACTGGGCAGCAGTGGCTGGTAGGCCACTTTTCATGGCCGGCAGGTGGCCTGCAGACCACCTTTGATGGCCGGTCGGCCATCATTGGTGGCCGGCAACCTTCATCGCTGGTCGGCAGGCCACTGATGCAAAATTGAGCAGTGTGTTGGTAAGGTGGAGCAAAGTTATTCTGGAAGTGGGCAACAATGTATGTGTTCTCTGTGCAACCGAGGCTCTCCGGAAGCAAAATAGTGGCCTTTTCGGGTGGAAACCGAGCGTGTGCATGAACATTGCTCGTTTCCCGAGGCAGAGTAGTTAGCTTATTACTTAATTATTTAGCTTACTTACTTCTTTTAATTGCACTTGTGTTGTAATTATTTAATTGGTTAATGTAGTAAGCTAGTTGTGAGGTTGTAATAATTAATTAGCTAGAATAGTTAGTTAATTCATTTGTTGTAATAATTAGTTAAGTAGCTTAGCTAGATCATTCATTTTGTTTTGTAATAATTAGCTTAGCTTTAGTTTGTTAGCTAGTTAGTTTATTCAAACTCTCCTTCGTGAGAGCGAAATGTTGTAATAACATGTATATTTTCTAACCCCACGTCTTTCTCCCTTTTATTTACCAACTTATGATGATTAATTTAGAGACATCATGTTTTGTTTAGCATACCTCATGTTTGCATTCACCTGTCTTGCATGCACCGAGGCTCGGTTCATCATTCTAACTTGCATTATTAGATTAAATGCTTCTTTGAATATGTGCTTAGATTGCATGTTATCAAATCAAATCCTATGCCATGCTAAGTAGCCGAGCCTATTAATTGCGTATCGCATGTGTTGCATTAGTCATATTGCATAGTTAGGAATCATGCATTTTTCTAACTCATTTCTCTTTTTGTGGCTTGGAGTACTAGGTGAACCTTTACTCACTTTAGCATAAATTGCATGAGTGTCAATGTTACCATGTCTAGCATGCTTACCATGAGGCTAATTGCTTAAGTGCTATAACTGTTTGAATGCCTGTGGATGAAGGCTTGTTGCTTGAATTGAAATAATTTAAGCAATGTTTATATGTGATCACTTTTTCAAGTGGTACATATTCGAAACAATTTTCAAAACAAACACTAATCGAAATGTTCCAATTCTTACAAGTTAGTCTATACTTGTGTGTGCACATCAGATAGTAATGCTAGCCTAATAAACCGGAACAAGAGCATATAATGTAAATAAGATTCATATCATGATTAGTAGAGGTCGATCTTTGATCGGGAGAGCGGGGGTGCTCAAATTCATCCATGACCTTCCCCTCTCGTACTTAAGTTCCCTAGCCAAGACAATCTTGGTAATGACGGACACGTGGCCTTTGGCACGAGTCATGGGTTTCCTAAATTTTCCAAAAATAAAATATTTAGGTGGCGACTTTGTATCTGGCAAAGCAGTCCATTTTTGGCAATTTGATTCAAAATGGATTTTCTAAAAGATTTGCTGAATTGGGACTCTTTGGTGTTTATCTATTTCACATTGCACTTGTGAGATCAGATTCAAAACCGCGGGAGTCCGAACTATAGGGCTTATTTCGATTCTGAAAGGGGGCGTGAAAAAGTCGAGCTATAGGCCTTTTTTATCATCATGGAGGGTCCGAACACTGAAATTTGAGCCTTTACACTGGTTATGTTGCGCTGAGGGCACAGCAATAATTGTTGTGTTTTAATTTGAGATTTATTATGATTTATTTTTATAGTTTGAATTGTTCATTTTATAAGATTCGTTGAGTATTTTACACATGTTAAAAAAAATATTAATCGGATATCAGTAATCATGAGATTAGATTACATTTATCATAAAAAAATATTCTGTTTTTCTTTTAAAATAGTATAAAAAATATGAATTTGATCACGTAACTACCGCTATCCGATCAATATAATTTTTGATATGTATGAAGTACTCGACGAACTCTACAAAATGAACAGTTCGAATCATAAAAATAAATCCATAATAAGCCTCAAATTGAGGCACAACAACTACTGTTGTGTCAAGGGCACAGTAACAACCCCATACCTTATTTTTGGGGCAATAATGTTACACACACAGAGGACCAAATACATAACCAAACACAGAAATTGTCCATCCGGATGACCGGGTGGTCGACCAGATGAGAAGATGATAGTCACGGTCGACAAGATAATAGCCGCGATTGATAAGATGATAGTCGTGATCGACAAGATAACAGTCGCGGTTGATAAGATAATAGTCGTGGTCGACAAGATAACAGTCGTGGTGGACAAAATGATAGTTACGGTCGACAACATGATAGTTGCAGTTGACCAGGTGATAGCTGCAGTCGACAAGCTCTGGCCGATTGACCACCCGGTCATCCGGCCGGATGAACAATTTATGTGTTTGATTCTGTGTTTGGTCCTCTGTATGCGTAGCATTACTGATTTTGGTGGTTTTGGGGAGAGTAAGTTGACAGCTAAAATAATCAATAAAGGCAAAATATATTAAAATAGCCAATAAGGCAAAATGTCATATTCAAACCATAATCATTTTATTTTTTCTTTCACAACCATCAAATCAACTACAAAAAAAATTAAAAAAAATTAAAAAAAAAATAGAACAACTGGCTTCTCAAACACAACTTTTTTTAGTCTAGTTAAAATAACTGAAAAACCAATTAAAATAACTCACTTCCCAAACGTGGCCTTTGTAAAATAATAATCAATATATCTGGTTGAAGTTTTTGAAGGAAAAAAAAAAGGCTTTGTTAAACAAAATTACAAAAGTTAATAAAAATCTATAACAAAATACATCTTAAATTTTTTATTTTGTCAATTTAAGTTCTAATTTTTTTATTTATTTTCAATCTAAACTACTTGTCTATTTTTGTTACGATGGAAAAAAAAATTATATTTTAGCCATTAAACTCAAAAAATATATTTTAGATATTTTATGTACACTTACGTTTATTTTAAGCAATCGATTGTAGTGTCCAGGGGAACACGTAGGGAAAAGATTCTTTCTAACTGTCAAGTCGAGGTAATTGTAAACCCCGAGGACTTTGTGCATTTCCCTCAAATAATCCTTTGAGGATAATAGACAGTCCAAGAGCATTATGAATTACATCGGCAATACTTTGTCTTTAGTTACCAATCCAACAATTCCCAACATCTCAAAATAAGGACAGGGGTAGTTTTAAAAAACCATCTTGCCACAAGGTTTGCCAAGTCCCGAAAGACCCCCCAAGTTTTGCCACTGAGGCTTTGGATATAGACGGTGAGTTCCACATCTCAAGAGAGGGTCACTAACTCCGATCGCAGCTTACCATTCTACGCGTTTGTAGACCCCCCATTTTGACCGGCCCTAAGACTTGGGCGTTTTATTTTGATTACCCCATGATGACAATCAGAATGTGTTTCTCACAAAATTCTCAATAAGAGAGATGGAATTTAAGCTTTAATCCTAACCTTCACACATTTTTTGGCTAAATTATTTTTCATCCAAAATTTACCAATCTCCACCACCAAAAGAATCTTGTCTCTTCAAATCTCCACTACCAAATTTTCTACCCATCAATTCCCACTCACCATCCACTTTCATAATTACACCCCACCATCCCCACTCACCATCTACTTTCATAATCACATCCCATAATTCCCACTTACCATCCACTTTCATAATTACACACCGCACCATCCCCACTCACCATCTACTTTCATAATCACATCCCACCATCTCCACTCACCATCCACTTTCATAATTACACCCTACCATCCCCACTCACCATCTACTTTCATAATCACATCCCACCATCTCCACTCACCATCCACTTTCATAATTATAACCCACCATCGCCACTTACCATCTACTTTCATAATCACATCCCACCATCTCCACCCACCACCCACTTTCATAACTACACCCCACCATCCCCACTCACCATCTACTTTCATAATCACATCCCACCATCCTCACTCATCATCCACTTCATAATTATATCCACCATCCCTACTCACCACCTACTTTCATAATCACATCCCACTATCTCAACTCATCATCCATTTTCCTAAATCACGCACCACCATCACCATTCATCATTTCCCTCCATTATACATTGTCCCCTATTAGCTCCACTATCTTCCTACTTTGTCCTCCACTTTGTCTTCCACCATTGCCCACTTGCATTGGCTATATAATGAGAGCTCTAGTCTTGAATTTGGGGATGAATTTTGAAGGAGAGAAGTGCAAAGAGAGAATGCTAAAATTGTGTTAGAATTTGAGAGAAAAGAAAATCTTAAAAACGAAAGACTTGTCTTGCCAAACTAGTGAAGGTACATAGCCTCTTACATCTTATCTTCCATTGTCAAAACCACTTAAAACCTTAATCAAAGAGAAAGTATTTTTGCCAAGAAAAGAGTGATCATACACTTGTTTAAAACCGTCATTCTAAGCTCAAATTCCAAGCTCATGAATTGAGAATTAAGATTATAATTCACAACCTTTAGGGTGATCAAAAGGAAGATTGAAAATCAAGAAGTTCAATCTTTCTTTGGAAGATGAATTTTTAATTCTTTCATTTTTCTTGCATGTTTTATCTTATATTTGTTTTCTTGTGTTAGTTTCATATTAGTTTTGTTGTACTCTTACATGTTCTATTTTATATTTGTTTTCTTGTTTTAGTTTCATATTAGTTTTGTTGTAATCTTGTATGTTCTATCTTATATTTGTTTTCTTATTTTAGTTTCATATTAAATTTTTTTGTAATCTTGCATGTTCTATCTTATATTTGTTTTCTTGTTTTAGGTTCTTGTTAGTTTTGTTGTAATCTTGCATATTCTATCTTATATTTGTTTTCTTGTTTTAGTTTCATAGTAGTTGTGCTGTAATCTTGCATTTCCTAGCTTATATTTGTCTTCTTGTATTAGTTTCATATTCGTCTTGTTGTAATCTTGCATGTCCTATCTTATATTTGTTTTCTTGTTTTAGGTTCATGTTAGTTTTATTGTAATTTTGCACTTTTGTAGACCGCCCAGAGAACTCCCCGCCTCCGCGCCTGTGAGGGCGCGAATTCATTTTGTTCTCTAGCTACTACAGTTTGGACTCAATGTCACGGTTCTGAATATAATCTCACAAAGTGCAATGTGAAATCGATAAATCACCAAAGAGTCCAAATCCGGCAAATCATTTTTGGAAAACTGATTTTTATAAAGAAGTGCTAAACATTGACTGCTTTGCCAGATATAGAGTCGCCACCTAAATATTTTATTTTGGGGGAAATTTAGGAAACCCTGACTCGTGCCTAAGGCCACGTGTCCGTCATCACCAAAGTTGCCTCGGCTCGGGAACTTGGGTACGAGAGGGGAAGGTCATACAATGAGCACCCCCGCTCGCCCGATTAAAGATCGGCCTGTACTAAGCATGATATTTTGTTTTTGAAAACACATGTGTTCTTATTCTGGTTGTTAACCTAGAATTACTATGTGATGCGCACAGCATACAAGTATAGACTAGATCGCCTAAGTTGGAACAAAACATCGCATGTTCGTTTGTTTGAAAACGGTTTGAAGTTTGCTACTTGCAAGTAGGCTAAGTTGCGGATTTCAATGAATTGTTCCAATTCAAACAATTCAACCTTCACCCACAGGCATTCAGGTAGTTAATCAAATAAGCAGTTAGCCTCATGACAAGCATGCTAACATGGCAACATACACATCTCATGCAGTATGCTAAAGCGTAAACACTCATAGTGTACTTCAAGCCAAAACAGAGAACTAGTTAGAAATCATGCATGATCCTAGTTCATGTTAAGATGGCTAATGCAACACATGCAAAAATGTAACTAAGATAGGCTCGGCTACCTAGAATGGCATATGAATGCGACAATTCGATACATGTATTCAACTTGGAATTGAAATACAATGCAGTTAATATGATGCACCGAGCCCGGTGCATGCAAAATAGATGAATAATGCACGCATGCAAGCATAAGGTATGCTAATCGAAATATGCCCTAAAACTAACCATCGTAAGCGGTTAAGTAAAAGGAAGAAAGAAGTGGAGGTTGGAAGACATGCATCACACACACGCACGCTTATTATAACAGTTGGCCCTCTCGATGGAGGGTCCGAATAAAGAGCTAACTAGCTAATCTAAGCTAATTAAACTAATTATTACATCACAAAACTAATTAACTAACAAGCTAATTAATTAAGCTATGACAACACGAATTGAATAGTTAAACGCATTAACTAATTAGGTACAGAACCAAAGCATAAACTAGCTAAGCAAATTAGCTAAGTAAAGCAGTAAAGTAATGTCCTCAGAGGGAGAAGAATGCACGCATGCTCGGTCGCCTTGTTCGGAAATCCGTCGCGATGCCCCGACTTTCCTCTGTTTGCAATTGTTCTTAGAACCTTGCACCAAGCTCCACAAAGCTTCAACTCCACCATGGGAATCTGTAGGAACATGGCCGACCACCTAGGGATGCTTCCAGCCACTGGCCGACCACTTTCCATTGCTGCAGACCAGAAAAAGTGGTCGGCCAGCTAGTTTTTCTGGTCGGCCGACCAGTTTTGCTGCACTTCTCCACTTTGTTGTAACAGAGAGCAAGAAAGGGGCATGGCAATGTATTTGCAACATATGTGTGCACAACCACCCTCCCTATCATTTCATAAGCTCAAGGGAGTGTGGTTCTCGACCCTCGAGTCACCAATCACGCATCTCGATGCATGATGGCCAAGAAGCCAATTTGCACAATTCAATGTAAAATGAATGCACACATAAACAAATAAAGCCTAGAACTCTATCATGTATGATCAAGAGCATCAACGACCGAGAATTGAGGCACGTTTCATCACTTCAAGTATGAAACGTCCCTCGTTTCTCATGTTTGGACTAATACCCAATCCAAACAAATGCAATGCAACTCAAGCATGCAAACATGCAATGCAACTACATGGCATACACAATGCAATGTAAGATGGCATGCACAAGATGAAGAACATGGCATACACAATGCAATGAACAACATGGCATACTCGACGCAATGTAACATGATCAACTTAACAAAGCTAATGACATGCAAAGAAGGCTAATGCATGCATACATAAAGCAAGGAAACATAAGCATGCAACAACATGACAATGTAAGTATGCAAATAACATGAAGGCAAGCATGCTCAATGGACTTAAACCAAAATGGATAGACCTCAATCATGCCCAAATCAGTGGCCATAACACCAAAACAAAGGCATGAAATGCAAAACAAAGCATGCACATGCATTGACCCATCAACTAGGCCTAAGAGCACAACTCTCAAGAGTGCTCAAGAAGTGATAAACATGGGAGTGTGACAACACTAAAAGCTCTGAAATAAGGTATGAAATGATGCCAAATCATTCAAACAACACAAGCAAGGCATGTTAGAGTCCTTAAGGCATGAAGCTAGTAAAGAGGACTACAAATGGGGCATGCAATACATGGCACAAATGCATGAACCAACCATGGACAGAGCTTAATTAGGTCTAAACAAAGACCAAAACATGCTAAGATGGAGGCTCAAGGACTTAGGCAAGATGGCATACAAGCTAGGCCATAAGCTAGGCAACAATGCATAACATTCAAAGGCAATCAAAGAGTGAAAGAAATAGGAACATGGCAGTCCTATATGCTCTAAAATGTCATGGTAAATGATGCCAAATCATGCACACAATGCAAATGAAGCAAGCTATGAAGCTCAAAACTTGAAACTATCATAGGCACTTACACTATAGCAATGCAAAACATGAAGCATATGGCAAGGGCAACCCAAAACAGTCTTAGAACATTTCAAAATGACACTAAAACATGTATGGAAGGGAGCCAAAATATGCTAGCATGAAGGGCATGAAGCATGGAATATGCAAGGCAAATAAGGTGGATTACACTACACCTATCAAGACCAAGCATGAGATGGCTTCGCCAACAAAAATCAGAGTTATATCATGGCAAAATAACCCCAAATACACACTGAAATGATAGCTCGCAAGCTTAGGCATGAAGACATACATAATGACTCGTGTTAAGGCATAAAGGGCAAACCCTCCAACGCATTGAATGAGTGACAAATGCAACTGCATGACCACACTACATGGACTAAAATCACATATGAAATGATGCCAAATCATTCAAAATGGCCAAGCAATGCATGCTAGTAGACTTGATACACAAAGCTAACAAGCTAGAATGCACTATAGCTATACAAAGCATGGCGTGCATGACCAAAACAACACAAATCAGAGCTAAAGCATGGTAAAACATGGACAAAAGCTTCTTGAAGTTAAGCCAAAATCATGCTAGAATGACATGCTAAAGCATGATACACATTAGGCTAATTCATGGAATTGCACTACAAGTGCATGGAGCATACAAAGGCCAACCAAACCAAACCTTGACAGAGGTATGACATGGCAAAACGTCACCAAGAACATGTTGAGATGGACCCAAAACAAGCTAGAAAGACATGCTCACACATGAGGCATACAAAGCTAGTTTATGAGAAATACACTACAAGTGTATAAGGCATGCATGAGATGACAAAACCAAGTAAAAATAGTGGTATGCCATTCTGAAATAAGCCATAATACATGCTAAGATATGGCCAACATAAGCTTAACAAACATGCTCAAATAAGAGGCTAATATGGCAAGTATTCAAAACACGAGAGGGGATGACCCTCTCCTATTTGGGAACTCAAAACCACATTTTCACCACTAAAAATCCTCTGAGTTTCAGTGGTGAGAAGGTCAAAACAAGGTGGTCCCAAAAGCTTAAAAGATGGCACAAGAACAAGGCCAAACAAGGCCTAAGAGGGGGTAGACTACCCCAAACACAAAAATGACCTTAAACAAACATGTTAAGGACTAAAAAACAGAACTTTTGCAGTAGGAAGTTAAGCCTAAAACACCATGAAAATAGGCTAAAAGCTTAAGCAAAATCAAGAGATTTAAAGGTTAGAAGCTCACCCTTGATGAACACCTTCAAAGCTGCAACTCCAGCACTCTTTTTGAACCAAAACCAGTCCAAAAACTTCAAAAACAACTTCAAGGGACCTCAACTCCAAGAGTATGGTGTTTGAGTGTGTGTTTGTGTGTTAAAGTATGGCAAAACTACACTTTTAGGCACAAAACAAGAACAAACAAGGAAGAATAGAGACAAGTGTGTATCTATAGCTCTAGCACAATTTTTCTGAACCTAGAGGAAGGAGGAGGAGGTTCTTTCTTATAGAGAACAAAGAACAAGCTTGTTGGACAAGCTTTTGGCCTAAAGCTATCCCTCCATATGGAGGATGGCTTCTGTGCCTTCCATCTGGCACAGCTGGCTCTAAAATATCTCCATAAAGGTGATGAAAAGCAGCCGACCACTTAAAGTGGTCGACCAGCTACTTGAAGTGGTCGGCCGACCACCACAAGTAGTCTTCCAAGAAGAAAACTGGTTGGCCATGGGTAGGAGAAGTCTACACACTGAAAACAAGCCAATGGTGTGGTGGCCGACCAGAAAAGGTGGCCCAAAGACCAAGAAAACTAGTTTCCCGACCAGAAAACTGGCTAGCGGGGAGGAAAGTGGTCTCCAAGGGGAAGAACTGGTCTCCCACCCTTGTACCACCTTCCAAACAAGGAAAACAAGGTTTGCACCAGCAGAAACAAACCAAAAAGTATGCAAGACGAAAGTTCGGGAGGCAAAGCGCGCAACCGGGAGCCTCGAAAACTAGTCTACGGGCATCAAAAGTGGTCTACGACCACAAAAGTGGTCTCCCGGACCATAGCGTCCCTCTAGTCAGAGGCAACAAGGTGTGGTTCAAAAACCACGCCAAACGGAGAACGTTAAGCGGTCCCGAGACAAGGTGCGCGACCGAAGGCTCCGAAAACCGGAAACTAGTCTCCAAGCGTGAAAAGTGGTCTACGACCACAAAAGGGGGTTTACAAGACCCCTCCCTCCCTCCAGGGAAGGGAAACAAGACTTGGTCCACAAACCGAGCCAAAGCACAAAGAGTTCAGAGGCTCGGAGGCAAGGCACCCAGCCGAAACTCCGGAAACTCGAAACGAGCACAATATGCACAATCATCGAGCGCTCAATCGATGACGTCTGAGTCTTAAGGTCGGTCAAAAATGGGGTGGCTACAACTTTCTATTTTATATTTGTTTTCTTGTTTTAATCTAACCGGTAGTGGTTAGTTAAGCCACCTACATATTTCTTGTTTGTTCCTTTTCTTGGTTTTGCAATAAGATAGGTTTTGCTAGGCCTAGTTGGTCGGCCTACCTATTTTGCCGGCCGGTTAACCTCTTTTGGACAAGACAGCATTATCCTCCGATGTTAACCAGCTTCCGGTGGTTTCCGAGGCACATGAAACTTTTTCTTTTGTTTATTTTATTTTGAGTGTTTTGTGAGGTTTTTATTTTGATGTAATATTGTCCTCATCCCTCAATATGATTTGTAATTATTATTTCAAGTGTTGTAATAATTTTCCACCCCACTTCTTTCTATCTCATTCTTTTACTTGCTTTCTTTATTTGTGAATATGCACCATATTTTGTTTTTCATTATATCCATGCTTCAGATTCATGTTTCATGGATCTTGATTCGAATAAGTTTGCATTTGTGGATTTAATCAATTCTTATGTGATTATGTGCTCTGCCTCATGTTCTTGAGATGATTCACATGTCATATCTTAGAAGCCGAATCTTTATAGTTGCATCTCATGAGTGAATTGCTTTAGGATTTTGTATATAATATCATACATGTTTTATTAACTTTGTTTTGTAGCTGTTCGTGGGACATCGATAAATATGTAAGTTTTTATGCTTTAGTATCCCGCTTGTGTGTGTTTTTCTTATTATGTTTAAGTATCTTACCATGTGGCTACTTGCTTACTTGATTAATATATGAATGCTAGTGGATGGAGGTTGTGTCGCTTAATTTGGAATGATGTTCATTTTTCATGTTTGTAAATTCAATTTATTTGGATTGTATATCTTCAAAACTCTTCAAAATACATGAAATCAAATTGTTCCAAAATGAATGGCATAGTCTATACTTGTATGCTTCACATAGTAAATTTTAGGATTTATTAAATAATCAGAACATGAACATATAAAGAAAGTAAAATTCTTATTATGGTTTAGTAGAGGCTGATCTTTTGATCAAGTGAGCGGGGACGCTCAATAATGACCTTTCCCTCTCATACCTAAGGTTCTGAGCCAAGCATCTTTGGTGACGACGAACAACGGCCTTGGCACGAGTCACGGGTTTCTTAATTTTCCCAAAACATTAGGTGATGACTCTAAGATCTGGTGATGCAATCCATTTCTGGCAAAGGTTTTGCAATAAATAGATTTTCAATAAAATTTGCCAAAATCGGACGCTTATCTATATTTCACATTACACTCGTAAGACAAGATCAAAGAAACGAGGGTCCGAACTGTTTAACGTGCACGGGTACCCCAGGGCATGTTACAGCGTCATTATCGGAATGGCTCCAAGCTCTTATATTGCTCTGGGACCCACTTTACATCACAACTTCTAGATTCCTAGAATATTGTGAAGCTAAGTGCACGAATTTCAGGGGTCATTCAACCTTTTGTGTTTTGACCACGTTCGATTTTCGGGTTCATTGAACCTTTCAAGTCCCAAACCCCCTGGACCGGGGTTTCCACCTTTCTTCATCATACTTTTCTTGCCTTCCAAGAATCATGTATTTTACCAAAGAATTTCGGGCCTAAACTTCTTTGAGCTTTTCTCGCCTTTTCAATTTGAGTTGGAATTTTGAATTTAATGTCTTCAATTTCCCCCCTCTCACAAAACATAATTTTTTCGGCTTCTCATTGAAATTTTTCGAACACAATCATTTAGAACCACTTTCAGCCCATCCAAATAGATGTTTCATTGCCCATAAATTGGGAATCCCTCCAGCCATTCTATGTAACTAAAATTTTTGTCACTATTTATTCATTTCCTTTCTTATTATCTACTTCATACTCTACAACCTTACAGCTTTGTTTTCCAACAAGTAAGTACTGGTGGTGGAAGAAATAGCCTCAAGGTGAGTATTCAGGGCAAGAATCCACTACCTTCAGCTTATCCATAAGCCACACCTGGGGAGGAATGAAAGAAAAGAGAGATTAAAGAATAGAGAGATGAACGTTGGGAGAAAAGTGAGAAAAGGGCTTTAAGAGAAAATTAGAGCATGAGTGCCGAGTGATGTGAGAAACACATATGAGAAAGGGTAGGAAACATTACCTGAAGAAGTAGTGGACTCCCTGCGAATCTGGTAGTCTCTCACCGATGAAAGGCGTCTAAGCCCATCAAAGTCTCGACCAGCACCAAACCAATGCAACTCTTGCCTTCCTTCAGACCTTGAGCCACTTTGATCTATCAGATGCTCGACCCCGCCAAAGCTAGGGACAAAAAGATAATGAGCAAGCATACATAAGGAGAGGGCATGTTGTCGAAAATCTCGCCAGAGAAGGTCGCCTCTGTCACCGACATCGGAAAATCGATGAATCAAACTGTGAATGTCTAGCTCTCCGTTGTGGGCCAAAGATCGAGCGTCGTGCAGAGTAAGCCCACACATCCGTCCTAAAGCTTGGGCATGGCCAAAACGGGGCTGAGGCATAATTTCCTCATCATGCCGAGATTCCATTAGTGCATGAAATTCTTCAATTGCTAGGCATATTTTTTGTCGCCCGAAGCAAAAGACATGTGTAATCAAGTCCCAGCATCGAGCCGCGGCATGGAGGAATGGAAAACAAAGTGGGAAACAGCTCAGCGAAAAAAGTGCATTTATGCCAAAACCCCAAAAATTTAACTTTTCTAAGCCGCCTAAAGTTGCTAGCCAATTCGAGAGCTTTTCGGCAAAAAAATGGCTCCATTTGTGAAGAAATTGCAGCTGAAATAAAGTTCTGGAGAAGAATTCACGAAGCTAAACCTTTTGTAGAAGATAAGGCAGTGAGTGGAAGCCAACTGTCAACAATCTAGTGATTCTCGCATTTGATGGCCACCTCTTATGGCCGGCAAGCCACCTTCTCTGGCCAGCAACCTCTTTCCTTGGCCGGCAGTCCTCTTTTCTGCTCTGCTGTCCATTTGTATGCCAGGCAGTGCTGGAAGTTTGTGTTTTGTCTGGGTCTTCGAGTATTTTAAGGTCATGTTTTGAGTCTTTTTTCATTTTAGCAAGCTTGTTTATTTGTATTTAAGTTGTTTTTGCTTTGTTTATCAAGTTATTTTTGCATATCGAGTTGTATGTTGCATTTTGTATTTTGTTTGTTTGTCAGTTCATTACCCGATTAAGAACATCGTTTCAATCAAGCGAGCTCTTGGCCAATTCAATTCCATGTTCATTTCATGCAAATATGGTGCTCATGATGCAAAAATAACAACACTTTTCAAAAAACTGCGAGGTTTTATGCGATCATGTTTTTTTTTACAAAAGAGAAGTACAAGTTTTCAAAGCAAAATAAACCTATCTGAAGCTATACATGTGTTAATGCTACCAAACAAAAAGAAACCACACAAAAAAAAAAAAAAAATCAAAAATCAGCGGCAGTCGCCTCAGGCCTGAGAGGCCCTCTTTGTCCTCTTCCTCGGAGCAGAGCACTCAGGGGCACTATCTCTATCAGCCCACCGTCTAAATTAGTCTCTGAGCTAGAACCAAAGCCGACATCGTCTCCACTCTCTGCCCCAGAACCCACCTCGGCATCATCACCTCCACTCTCGGAACCCAAGCCAGTATCGTCGTCTCCACTCTCGAATGACTCAGAATACTGACTCGCTGCCTCCTCAGAGTCATTGGTCTCAGCATCGTTGTGATAACCCTGCTCCGTATTATGCTAATTGATCTTTATTATGAATGTGATTATGTGTTTGATATGATTTTGAGTGCCATTTATATAAATATATGTGGTTTTGAATTTCTATCTATTCACCGTAGGAAAATCTGTTTGATTATCTGCCTTAGAATTTAAATTGAAGGCCCTATCAGCCACAAAAACCGAAATTGACTATGCCATTGTGATTAGCGTAATTTTTAGAGCCTACGATGAAATTTAATTGAAAATTGATTCGGACCAAATTAAATAGATTAAATTGATGAAATAGTGCTCAATTAATTAGTATTAAAACAATGTGATTAGAGGAGCTTATATAAAGGGCCAATTACACTCGCATTTTGTTGTTTGGAGCTCAACATCTGAAAATTATACTCTAGAGAGAGGGAGGGGCCAAATTTAGAGAGAAAGGGAGCTCAAGATAGAGATTTGGCTAAGGGACTTGGTGATCTTGAAGCTACACTCAAGAATTAACCATAATTTGGAAGAATTAAGCCTCTAGGTGAGTAAATTCATGGATTTTAGTTTGTGACTTTGTGAATTCAAAGTTGAATAATGATCAAGAACATGAATTGAATTGATTATGATGAAAATGAGTTGGTTTTGATAATTGGAAGTCAATATACACATGCATGTAGGAAATTGCCATGAATTTGTACGTTTGAGCTTAAAATACATGATCCATGTTGAATCTTTGATTGAAGTTCATGCTTTTGATCATCTCTCCACCATTTCAATTGAGAATGAGAGCTATATCTCACATGCATGTACAATTCATAAGAGTATGAGTTTTGAATACATGAAATTGTTATGTGGAAATGAGTTTGGTGTACTTTAGGGAATGCATGTGATTAATTCATGAAATTGAGCTTCATAATGTGATGAATTTGGTGTTGGATCATGTTAGTAAATGTATATGTGAAGTTTGGGTCATAATATACAAGATATGTTGATTTGAATGCAAGTTTGAAGCTCAAGAACAATTCTGGATTTCCCAGAATTCAGCATATCCGCTCGAGCGGGGAAAGCGCCGCTCGAGCGTGAAATGCGAGCTCCCAGAACTTTTTGCAGACATGGATGTCCGCTCGAGCGGGGATATTCACGCTCGAGCGGGTAGCCATGTAGTATGACCTTCAGCTCGAGCGTCCAAATTCAAGCTCGAGCGTGAAAATGATGTAACCAATACTTTTGCAGACCATGAGGGTCTGCTCGAGCGGCGGAAACCCACGCTCGAGAGGGAACCCCTGTTTCAGAAATTTTGTAAAGGTGTTATGTGTTTCATTTTCCATTCTCTTTCATTTTTGAGCACTCTTAGGCATGCATTAAGCATTGTAAATGAGTTAAAAGGATAAGAACGAAGCCTAAGAGGAATATATGAATTAAGAACAGAATGAATCGTTTGTGACCCATTATGTTCATGAAATGTGTAGGGTCAAACACGAGGACAAACCACCGGCAGATCACTGTGAGTAATATCTTAACAAAGATATTTGAAGTATGTTATTTGTCCAATTGTTTACTTTCATATAAGTCTTGTAAATTTGTTACATTGAGTTAAGGACAAATATTTGTTATGCCATGTGATTGGGCCAAAGGCATTGGATACAGTTGAATGGGCCAAAGGCCGTATGACATATGAATGAATGGGCTAGAGGCCGTGTGACATGAATAAATGGGCCAGAGGCCGTATGACATATGAATGAATGGGCCAGAGGCCGTGTGACATGAATGAATGGGCCAGAGGCCGTATGACATATGAATGAATGGGCCAGAGGCCGTGTGACAGGAATGAATGGGCCAGAGGCCGTATGACATATGAATGAATGGGCCAGAGGCCGTATGACATGAATGAATGGGCCAGAGGCCGTATGACACGAATGAATAGGCCAGAGGCCGTATGACATGAACGAATGGGCCAAAGGCCCTTTGACACGAATGATTGGGCCAAAGGCCGTCGGACAGGAACGGTTGGGCCAAAGGCCGTCGGGTATGAGTTAATTGGGCCGAGGCCGTTTGACACGTTTGGAACTTTAGTCGAGTGATACATTAAATAGAAACATGAATTGGGCCTAAGGCCGTCTGATATAACTGTTTCAAAGATTGTTCATTTATTTTCCTTATTGATATTATTCACTGGGCTTTCGCTCACGCTCATTCATGTCTATGTAGGTGAGCCAGAGAACATTCAAACCCAACCTCAGTGAAATATGTGAGAAACAGTCAAGGTTTTGAAGAGTCAGCCCAACGTCTCACGCACGAGACTTGTCTTCGCCTCTTTTGTTCTTTTGTTATAGTTTTGTTATGTTGGCGAAAACATTGGATCACTTTTGTATATAAACTTTGGGTTTGACTGACTTAGACTTGAATGATCCTATATGTACAGTTTGTATGTTAACTTCCCTTTGATGTGGGTTATTGACGAATACTTATGTGAAATGTTATGATGTGCATATAAGCACAGCTCTATGGACAAAGTTTTAAATTTGCTTCCATTTGGTTTGAGGCCGTAGGTAATCCCTTGATTACTGGCCGGTTATGTCCTTAACCCATAGGGGCGGGTTCGGGTCATGACAGAGTGGTATCAGAGCACGAGTTAATAACTCACACACTTGTCCAAATGAGCAATAAGCGTCTAGAAAAGATCTAGGATGCATTCATGTGATAAGTATGAATCTGAAAGCATCAAGAATACGCTTAAATGTTTTAATGTGAACGATTATGTGTTATAAGTTGTGATTTGCTTGCATTGCAAATTATTTGAATATGTATGCTCCTTAGTATATGCATACCTGTGAAGTATATGCATACCTATGAATCTTTTGTATAAAGTATAATGCAAGTTTAATCAGATGGTGAGAACAAGAGGTGATAAGATAGAGGAGTCTTCTACTGCCAGAATGGATAGAATGGAAAGATTGATTCAGGAAATGGCAAAGACATTGAGGCAACAACAACAGTGGCAGCAACCACAACCTCCACCTCTGGCACCACCCGTGCTAGATAATCAGAATGATAACTGAATAATAACTCTCACCAAAGAGTTTAAGAAGATGAAACAGCCACAGTTCCATGGTGGATTAGATCCGTTGAAAGCCGAAGCATGGGTCTCGGCATCGAAAAGCTATTTGAGGTTTCCCTTGTTCGGAGACACAAAAGTGTTCTAGCCACCTTTATGCTAGAAGACGAAGCAAGAAGATGGTGGATGTTAATGCGTGAAATCATAAAGAATTGACTGGGCGAAATTCCTGGAAGTTTTCTATGATAAATAGTTCCTGCAATGTGTTCGTGACAGGAAAGTATCAGAGTTCATGGAACTTAAACAAGACAGCATGACAGTGGCTGAGTATGAAGCCAAATTCACTGAATTGGCCAGGTTTGCACCACATGTGATCGATACTGACTACAAGAAAGCAAGACATTCTGAAGGTGGGCTTTGAAGTGATATTTTAGAAAGGGTAAATGTCCTGAAGCTGGAAACCTATATTGGGGTGCTAGACTGGGCCATAATATCAGAAGCTAATATAGCTAGACAGACCAAACCAACGTCAGACTGGAAAGGTAGTAAGAGACAAGGCTTTTTTTCGAAGAAGAAATTTTTGAAGAAATTTTTGAAGAAACAGAATACGGGCTCGTTGAGTACTTCTAATTCTTCCCGAGATACATCCCCAATGTGTAATATTTGTAGAAAAAGGCATCGTGGGGTTTGTTACCGTGTGTCAGGAGCTTGTTTTAAATGTGGTAAACAAGGGCATATTGCCAGAGATTGTAATCAAAACAGTGGAAAGCTAGCTGCTTCTCAACTGCATCAATCCCGAAGCCAGGAAATACTATGAAACCTACTACCACCGGGATACCGTGAGGCAAGGGAGAGTTTTCGCGCTTATTCCGGACGATACACGGAATGCTAAGGCAGTTGTCTCAGGTACTATTTCTATATGTAATCAGGATGCTTTTGTGTTAATTGATTCCGGATCAACGCACTCTTACGTAACATGTGCATTTGCATCTAGACTGAGTAGACCTCTAGAATTATTGCCATATCTACTATGTGTATCTGCTCCATCCGGGGAATCTGTATTGTGTGAATCTATATATCATTTTTGTGATATGCGGATTGGGAATGCTATTTTGTATGTAGATTTGTTGCCCTTGAACTTTAGGCACTTTGATATAATTTTGGGCATGGATTGGTTAACTAAATATTGTGCCACTATTGATTGTGTGACAAAACGGGTTGTGTTTAGACCACCAGAACAAGAAGAAATTGTGTTTGTGGGTAACGGGGTAGTGCCTCCACCTTATTTAATATCTGCAATGAAGGCATGTAAACTGATCAGGAAAGGGTGCCAGGGTTATTTGTGTTATGTGTTGTCTGAACAATCTGTGAATGTTGAATTGAACAGTATCCCTATTGTTAGAGAATTTCCAGATGTGTTTCCAAATGAATTACTAGGGGAATTGGTGGACAGGGAGATAGAGTTTACAATTGAATTTATGCCAGGCACCCAGCCTATTTCTAAGACTCCCTACAGAATGACTACTGCTAAAATGAAAGAACTAAAGGAACAGTTGCAAGATCTGCTTGATAAAGGGTTTATCCGACCTAGTACCTCACCATGGGGTGCACCAGTGTTGTTTGTGAAAAATAAAGATGGGACCTTGCGTTTGTGTATCGACTATCGAGAATTGAACAAGGTAACGATAAAGAATAAATACCCCCTACCTCGTATTGATGACCTATTTGACCAGTTGCAGGGATCACAAGTGTTTTCCAAAATTGATTTGAGATCCGGGTACCACCAGTTGAAAGTAAAGGCAGAAGATATTGAGAAAACCGCATTCAGAACGATGTATGGTCATTTTGAATTTCTTGTTATGCCGTTTGGGGTGACTAATGCTCCGGCAACGTTTATAGACTTAATGAACCGAATTTTTAAAACCTACCTTGATGAATTTGTTGTGGTTTTTATTGATGACATTTTGATATACTCCAAGAATAGACTTGAACATGAACATCATTTGAGAACTGTCCTGCAAACACTTAGAGAAAAGAAATTATTTGCCAAACTAAAGAAATGTAAATTTTGGTTGGATGAAGTTATCTTTTTAGGGCATGTGATCAACAAGGAAGAAATTTCAGTGGACCCACAGAAAATAGAGGCAATTGTGAATTGGCCTACACCGACAAATGTAACAAAAGTCCGCAGTTTCATGGGCTTAGCTGGGTATTACAGGAGGTTTGTGAAAGACTTTTCAAGGATAGCTGTATCTCTTACCCAACTGACACGCAAAGGGCAACCATTTGAATGGAATGACGAAAGAGAATCTGCCTTTCATGAACTGAAAACGAGACTAACCACTGCACCAGTATTGACGTTGCCCACAGGTACGGAAAACTTTGTAATTTTCAGTGATACATCTTATAAGGGTTTGGGTTGTGTACTAATGCAGAACGGAAGAGTAATTGCCTACGCCTCCCGGCAGTTGAGGCCACATGAGAAGAACTACCCAACACATGATTTAGAACTGGCCGCAGTTGTTTTTCTTTGAAAATCTAGCGGCACTATTTGTATGGGGCAAAATGTGAAGTCTACACAGATCACAAGAGCCTGAAATACTTCTTTACACAGAAAGAGCTCAATATGCGGCAGAGGAGATGCCTTGAATTGATAAAAGATTATGACCTTGAAATCCAATATCACCCCGGGAAAGCTAATGCATTTGCTGATGTCCTAAGCAGAAAGTCGATAGGGAGTATGGCTTATTTGCTTACTGAACAGAAAGAGATCTTGCAAGATTTTGAGAAGTCTGAAATTGAAGTGGTATTATGTGAACAGGGCGGATTGATAGCCGCTATTTCAGCCGAACCGGCAATCATTGATAAGATTAAACAGAAACAAAAAGAGGATGAATTCCTCAAGAAAGTGATTGATGAATTTGAGACAAGTCCGAAAGCAGAGTTCAGCATTGAAGGCGAGGTGTTGAGATTTCGAAACCGAATGTGTATCCCAGATATTCCGGAACTAAAGAAAAGAGTTCTAGATGAAGCCCACAAATTAGTGTTTGCTATGCATCCGGGAAATAACAAAATGTATTGGGATTTGAAACAAAGCTATTGGTGGCCTAAAATGAAGAAAGAAATTGCAGAATATGTGTCCAAGTGCCTTCAATGTCAGCAAGTTAAAGCTGAACATCAGAAACCGGGCGGTCTACTTCAACCTCTCCCTATTCCTGAATGGAAGTGGGAGCATGTGACTATGGATTTTGTTGTTGGTCTACCTCGGACTCCTCGAGGTATGGATTCTATTTGGGTTGTAGTTGATAGACTGACTAAATCTGCACATTTTCTACCTGTTAGAACTACATTTGATGCTTATAGACTGGCTACTATATATGTTGATGAGATTGTCCGTTTACACGGAGTTCCAGTATCTATTGTGTCGGATAGAGATCCGAAATTTGTATCTAGATTGTGGAAGAGTTTGCAGAAAGCTATGGGGACAGAACTGAGGTTTAGTACCGCATTCCACCCACAGACAGATGGGCAATCAGAACGAACTATACAGACGTTAGAGGATATGCTAAGAATGTGTGCCTTAGATTTTCAGGGGAGTTGGGAAGACTATTTGCCACTAGCAGAATTTGCATACAATAACAGCTTCCACTCCAGCATCGGTATGGCACCATACGAGGCTTTGTATGGTAGAAGGTGTAGATCACCAATTTGTTGGACAGAAGTCGGGGATAGAGCTTTACTTGGGCCTGAAATTGTACAAGACACTTCTGAGAAAATCAAAACTATTCAGCAAAGGCTCAAAACAGCTCAGGACCGACAATAGAATTATGCAGATGTTCGAAGAAGACCTCTCGAGTATGAGGTTGGTGACCATGTGTTGATCCGTGTGACTCCGATGAAAGGCCAAGTCAGGTTTGGAAAGAATGGTAAGTTGTCGCCCCGTTACACTGGGCCGTTTCAAATTCTGGAAAGGCTTGGTCCAGTTGCTTATCAAGTCGCTTTGCCACCAGGATTCGAACAAATCAATAATGTGTTTCATGTATCAATGTTGAGGGGTTATCTTCGAGATCCATTTCATGTGATTGATTATCACCGGGTAGCTCTTGATAAAAATATAGAGTACGCCGAGTGGCCGGAACGAATCATTGACCGGCAAGTGAAATAATTGAGAAGCAAGTCTATCCCAATGGTGACAGTGGAATGGAAGGAACACTATGGGACGGATGCCACGTGGGAAAAAGAGGATGAAATGCGACTACGCTATCCACATTTGTTTCCCGACGAAGGTAAAATAAGTTTGGAGGACCAAACTTCCTAAATGGGGGAAGACTGTGATAACCCTGCTCCGTATTATACTAATTGATCTTTATTATGAATGTGATTATGTGTTTGATATGATATTGAGTGCCATTTATATAAATATATGTGGTTTTGAATTTCTATCTATTCACCGTAGAAAAATCTGTTTGATTATCTGCCTTAGAATTTAAATTGAAGGCCCTATCGCCACAGAAATCGAAATTGACTACGCCATTGTGATTAGCGTAATTTTTAGAGCCTACGGTGAAATTTAATTGAAAATTGATTTGGACCAAATTAAATAGATTAAATTGATGAAATAGTGCTCAATTAATTAGTATTAAAACAATGTGGTTAGAGGAGCTTATATAAAGGGCCAATTACACTCTCATTTTGTTGTTTGGAGCTCAACATCTGAAAATTATACTCTAGAGAGAGGGAGGGGCCGAATTTAGAGAGAGAGGGAGCTCAAGATAGAGATTTGGCTAAGGGACTTGGTGATCTTGAAGCTACACTCAAGAATTAACCATAATTTGGAAGAATTGAGCCTCTAGGTGAGTAAATTCATGGATTTTAGTTTGTGACTTTGTGAATTCAAAGTTGAATAATGATCAAGAACATGAATTGAATTGATTATGATGAAAATGAGTTGGTTTTGATAATTGGAAGTCAATATACACATGCATGTAGGAAATTGCCATGAATTTGTATGTTTAAGCTTAAAATACATGATCCATGTTGAATCTTTGATTGAAGTTCATGCTTTTGATCATCTCTCACCATTTCAATTGAGAATGAGAGCTATATCTCACATGCATGTACAATTCATAAGAGTATGAGTTTTGAATACATGAAATTGTTATGTGGAAATGAGTTTGGTGTAATTTGGGGCATTCATGTGATTAATTCATGAAATTGAGCTTCATAATGTGATGAATTTGGTGTTGGATCATGTTAGTAAATGTATATGTGAAGTTTAGGTCATAATATGCAAGATATGTTGATTTGAATGCAAGTTTGAAGCTCAAGAACAATTCTGGATTTCCCAGAATTCGGCATGTCCGCTCGAGCGTGAAATGCGAGCTCCCAGAACTTTTTGCAAACATGGATGTCCGCTCGAGCAGGGATATTCACACTCGAGCGAGTAGCCATGTAGTATGACCTTCAGCTCGAGCGTCCAAATTCACGCTCGAGCGTGAAAATGATGTAACCAGTACTTTTGCAGACCATGAGGGTCTTCTCGAGCGGCAGAACCCACGCTCGAGCGGGGACCCTTGTTTTAGAAATTTTGTAAAGGTGTTATGTGTTTCATTTTCCATTCTCTTTCATTTCTGAATACTCTTAGGCATGCATTAAGCATTGTAATGAGTTAAAAGGATAAGAACGAAGCCTAAGATGAATATATGAATTAAGAACAGAATGAATCGTTTGTGACCCATTATGTTCATGAAATGTGTAGGGATCAAGCATGAGGGCAAATCCACCAGCAGATCACTGTGAGTAATATCTTAACAAAGATATCTGAAGTATGTTATTTGTCCAATTGCTTACTTTCATAAAGTCTTGTAAATTTGTTACATTGAGTTAAGACAAATATTTGTTATGCCATGTGATTGGGCCAAAGGCCGTTGGATACAGTTGAATGGGTCAGAGGCCGTATGACATATGAATGAATGGGCCAGAGGCCGTGTGACATGAATGAATGGGCCAGAGGCCGTATGACATATGAATGAATGGGCCAGAGGCCGTGTGACATGAATGAATGGGCCAGAGGCCGTATGACATATGAATGAATGGACCAGAGCCGTATGACACGAATGAATGGGCTAGAGGCCGTATGACATGAACGAATGGGCCAAAGGCCGTTTGACACGAATGATTGGGCCAAAGGCCGTCAGACCAGAACGGTTGGGCCAAAGGCCGTCGGGTATGAGTTAATTGGGCCCGAGGCCGTTTGACATGTATGGAACTTTAGTCGAGTGATACATTAAATAGAAATATGAATTGGGCCTAAGGCCGTCTGATGTAACTGTTTCAAAGATTGTTCATGTATCTTCCTTATTGATATTATTCACTGGGCTTTCGCTCATGCTCATTCATGTCTATGTAGGTGAGCCAGGGAACGTTCAAACCTAGCCTCGGTGAAATATGTGAGAAACAGTCAAGTTTTGAAGAGTCAGCCCAACATCTCACGCATGAGACTTGTCTTCGCCTCTTTTGTTCTTTTGTTATAGTTTTGTTATGTTGGCGAAAACATTGGATCACTTTTGTATATAAACTTTGGGTTTGACTGACTTAGACTTTAATAATCCTGTATGTACAATTTGTATGTCAACTTTCCTTTGATGTAAGTTATTGATGAATACTTATGTGAAATGTTATGATGTGCATATAAGCACAGCTCTATGGACAAAGTTTTAAATTTGCTTCCGTTTGGTCCCTTTACTCTAATGAGTTATGTCTGGTTTGGTTTGAGGCTGTAGGTAATCCCTTGATTACTGGCCGGTTATGTCCTTAACCCATAAGGGCGGGTTCGGGTCATGACAATCGTCATCACTCAAGATGGGCTGTGGAGGATTGCTCTGGCCTCGATTACCCCTATCTCTGCCTCTCCTTCCCGCTACTGGAGGAGGTACTACCGGTGCTGGCACTACTTCTATCACTAGAGCCATCGGTATATGTGGAATCTGAAAAAGACAGTTGTTAATATATCAGTTACAGTATGTGTATTAGATGTGAGCATAGTATGTAGAATGAGTGTATGCAGAAATCAGACACGGTATGAGTACAGTGTGTGAATCCAGTGTGCCAATGCAGTGTATCAGTGTAGTTTGGGAAAGACTATAGTTGAAATGCCAGTGTATCAGTGGAAATTTGATAGTATGAAGTGCAAGCTGAAGAAATTACCTGGATACCGTAGAGACTGAGCAGTGTCTCCCTCCTCTGTACAATGCCCATCAAGGAGGCTATCAGCTCAAGATAGCTCCATATGTACTCTATGGGTGCTTGCAAATGTGTTTGGATGATCAGTGTCTGCAATAAATATATATGAAATGAAATGTGGGATGCAAATTGTAAAGTATGGTCCAAACCTGAGTCGGGTCTCGAACTCCGACAAGTTCGTGACCAGCCGCTGATCAGATCTGGTAACCCGCCCCAGTATGTCACCAGCATGTAAGCGCGATGGGAAGCTCTCAGGGGGAGCCCCTCTAGCACAGGCCCTGGTCGCCCTAGTCACCTTAGGTGTCTCTCTCGCCACAGGAGCCCTTTCCCCCTCGCCTCCATGAGCGCCTGTCAGAGGTGGCATGAGGTGGGTCTAGATAAAGGTCGCGTAGTCGCCCTCTTCTCTGAAGTAATTAGCATCCAAGCCCACCATGAACTGTGTAACTGCATCAATGGATAGGCTGTCTACTGATCTCATAAACTCTGGTGATGCCATCAGAACGATCGGATCTGGCAAACCCACGATCTGACAAACGAACCGCTCACTCAAGAACTAGGACTGGCAGACTGGGCCCTCAAGTAGGATCCAAAAACGAGAGGTAGCCCAAGCCCCAACGTACTGGTCCCACACCCCAGCTAGCATCATGGCCCAAGGCTACCACATGATCTACAAATGGAGAGTGTATAGATTTTTAGTTGTTGTCGGTTACTAAGATGTGAATCATAATAGTTGTAAAGCAAAAATGACTGTGTTTTGGGTTACCTCGTAGGCGGCCACTATGTCGAAATAGTGGCAAAAGAATGTAAAGGTCTTGCGAGTCCTACACTGGCATCAGCCGTCATACCGCCTAGAGTAAGAAATAGCCAATGGGAGCTCCTCCATGGGCTCTAGGGCGAGTGCTAGGAAATATGCATAAACCCACAGTTATAAGGAAAGTACAGTGATATGTGAGCATACAACATGAACAGATTCAGAAAATGCAAAGCAAAAAGCATACAGTATGAACAGATATAGAAAGTGCAAAGCAAAAAAGCATACAGCATGAACAATATAGAAAGTGCAAAGCAGAAAGCACAGGTGGTGAACAGATATAAGAAACATGTGGGGAAGAAAATGTAAAGTACAAAGAGGGAACTGAAATGCATACCTCCCAGCTCGCCAATAGCCTCCAATCACCTCTCCCCTCAGACGGGAGATAGAGCTCGTGTAGCCATATAGGGTGGCAAGGCCAGCTCCGCCCCAGTCATAGAAGCATACCCGGGGAAGGGTCACCAAAGCGCTCAGCAGATATTAGCCAACGGTGTTCCACCTGTTCAAAAACAAGTGGTACCGAAGACAAACATCAGGAAGCCTCTGGCATACTGCTCCATCTCCTCTACTGTCTCAGGCTCGCTCCCTATGAACTACTCAGCGAACCAGCTATATCTAACTATGGCAGTCCAGTACAAGGGTGGACGCGCTCCTAGTAGCTCGATACAAGCCGTCTCCCACTCCCCAATGTCGGTGTCGAAGGGGATCAGATCACCCCCTACTCCTAAGCCGGTGATCATGGCAAAGTCGTAGGAAGTCATCGTCATCTCCCTGGTAGTGGAGAAGTGGAAGGAGTTGGTGGTGTCCCACCACCTCTCCACTATTGTGCCTAGAAGAGGACGACTCGCAATGACTCGTGTCAGGCCGGAGCAGAATAGGCCGAAGGCCGTCTCCTCCACAATGTCGTGAACTTCAGCAGGGAGCTCGTCGTACCAATCTCTCGCAGTCGTGGCCCCGTACCCTCTATAGGCTTGAGACTCTCCCTATGGTAAAAGAGCAGATAAAGCAGATAAAAAGTAGTGATGAAAATACAGTCGGATAAGGCGGTGCGGGAAATGTAGGAAAAGAAAGGAAGGAATGCATAAAAATAGAGTTCATACCTCTGCGGCACTCGATGAAAGGTGAAAGGCCGGCTCCCTCAGTAGGAGGTCCTTTGGTGCCCCGCAAGCGAAGTTGTTGAACCGCCTAACACCTCTGGGTGGCAAGCTATGTGTGCGAGGATGATATCTCTCCGAATCAAAAGGCCGTACCCTCAGTGGTAGCGGCTTTGGCTCAACCTTAGGCTCAAACTCTGTCTCGAGGTCAGCCTCAATACCTCCAGCCGCCTCGCCAGCTACCAGCTCCTCTACCTCAGGAACAAGTAGGAATGCGGGGGAAACCTCAAGAAGAGCCCCGTCATGTGGAAAATCATCTTCCATTTGAAGAATGGGTGAAAAGTAGGTGACAAGTGAAGAAAATTGGAGAAAAGAGGGTAAAGTTAGAAAAAGTCAACCCTAGGAAAGAGAAAATAGAGAAAAAGTCTAAGCCAGGAAAAGTGCACGGAACTCAAGGAAACTCGAGAGGAACAAGCCTAGAAGGGTGAAAATGAGAAAAAAAACATCGAAATCAAATTTTGATTGGTTCAAAAGGAAGAGAACTAAGAGGGTTTAGCGAATAAAGTTTACGTGGGGCATTGGAAAACGCATAAAAAGCTCGAATCTAGAGAGAGAAAGTGTCTAAAGAGAGAGAGCGAAGAATTTCAGACCTAGAGAAGTGAGGAAATGAAGTGTTGTGGGTTATACTTAAAGACCCGTGTGCGAAAAGATCGAAAAACCCCCGAACTGCCATCGGTGGCCGGCAGGTGGCCGACAAGGCTGTTTAGTGGCCAGCATGTGGCCAGCAGTCTCCCCCTGTGGCCGGAAGGTGTTCGGTGGCTCTCATGAGGGTCCTGATGCTGTTCTATTCTTCTTCTTATAGATTGGTGTATGGAAGGATCTGTTTTGGGAATTTATAGCCGCGTTTTGATGCGACCACGTCCCATTTACTAAGGTGTATCCATTTGACCATGTTGTAATTCCTCCGAGAGGTAAATCGAGATCGTTATTGACTATCATTGCATAGAGTATGCCCTTGTTTTGCATAGAATATGCTTTTAGAATTGTGCATAGAACATGTTGTTTATCGTGCAGAGAATATGCCATCATATCTCAGTTGTTTACCTCGCATAAAATGTGCATTGTCACTGTATTGTACATTGTTCACGTTAGCTATGCTTTCACAAAAAGAAAAATTCTTTGCTTTCTTTTTTTGCCAATGCAGGCAAACGATATTGTATGTATGGTTCATTCGGAGGAGTTCCAGAGAAAGTCATTTTGTGCATCTATCGCACTCAGTCATTTTGTGCATCTATCGTACTCATTCGTTTTGTGCGCATCTATTGCACTCATTCATTTTGTGCATCTATCGCACACCTCTCTATTATATCTCAGGACGCGTGACGCGTAGCCCTGGGCGAGTTTCATCTTGGGACGTGCGAAGCACGAGCCCAAGCGGTTTTCTTGTATCTCAAGATACGTGATGCGCAGCCCTGGATGGGTTTCATCTCGAGACGTGCAAAGCGCGAGCCCAAGCGGTTTTCTTGTATCTCAGGACACATGACGCGCGGCCCTGGGCGTGTTTCATCTCTAGACGTGCGAAGCGCTAGCCCAAGTGGTTTTGTTATATCTCAAGACGTGTGACGTGCGGCCCTGGACGTGTTTTATCTCGGGACGCGTGAAACGCTAGCCTGAGAGGTTTTCTAGTTTCTCAAGACGCGTGACGTGCAGTTCTGGGCATGTTGTATCTCGGGACGTACGAAGCACAAGCCCGAGCGATTTTTCTCATCTTCTCATGATTTCAGCGTGATTAGAGTTTCCCAAGACGCATGACGCACGACCCTGGGCGGGTTTCATCTCCTGACGTGCGAAGCGCAACTCCAAGCGGTTTTTCTTATTTCTCGAGACGCGGCTCTGAGAGGTCTTTCTTGTTTCTCGAGACGCGTGAAACGCGACCCTGAGCGATTTTCGTTCTTTAGTTTCTCAGACACGTGAAACGCAACCCTGAGCGGTGTTTTCTTTCCTCGTCTCTTGTTTTGGCGTGGTCAAAGTGTGTTTTAGATCTTTTTGCAGGGAACCTGCTTTGGTTTTAAGCTTGAAATTTCTCATTCATATGTTGTTATCTTGTTATCTTTCTTATTGCATTTGTTATTGCTTATTGCATCATCTCGCATGATCATGAGTTTTCAAAATAACCGGCTTCGCGAAACGTGTTAGTCTAGCTTTCAAAGTTGCATTGTGCATATCATTTGCATCTTGCCCCAAAACTACGCTGGTTTGATTCCTTGCAAAGGGATATGTAGGCAGCCTGCAGGGGCAACCATTTATTTTTGTCTTGATTGTTTGTCCAAGTCTGACGGCCTTGTCAAAATGGACCGTCTTCGGCTTTGACATTCACTCACATCATTTCATGACTCTGAGTTTTGTCAAAGAGGGGCAACTGTAGACACCCCATTTTTGACGGCCCTTACGACTTAGATGCCATTGCTTGCACACCCGATGATGAATTCATATGCTCGTCAAGTGCTCGAAGTTCTCAGCGAAATGCCACAACTTTGAGCCTTTCAAACCTTGTACCTCTTATTGCCTCATTCTTGGACCAAGCCTTGGTGCTTCAAGCCTGCAGCTTCTGGTGGCCTGCAGGCCACCTTTTTGGGCTACCGGCCATCACTTTTTGGTTGCCGGCCACCAGTGATGGCCTGCCAGCCACCGGTGTCTTTTGCAGATATTTTGCGACAATTGTGCCAGCTGTTTGCACAGATGCATACATCTGCACCCACCTGTAGGGCTGGATGTTTTTGAGGGAATTGCTTTGTTTTCTATATATAGAGGGCCTCTCTCTCATTTTTGAAGGTTAGAAAAATTTTGGAGCAAAATTTTTCCTCTCTCTCTACCAAATCTCTACACTTTTGCCTACAAATCCTTAACCTTTGCCTATACACCCCTAACCAAATCTTCTCATCTTTGATCTAAGGTATTCTTGAGGCTTGTTTGAGCTCTAGAGGGTGTATTTGCTTGGTTTTATTGCTTGGAATTGCGTTCCTCTTCAAAAGATATAAGGCTTTGCCTATTTGTTTGCTTTCTCTACTATTTTTCTTGTCCTTTTCCAACTGATTTTGGGCTGTAAAACTTCTATATTTTTGGGCTGAAACTTGGGTTTTAAGGCCATTAAAGGTTAAGGGGTGGTTCACCCTTCTTTGCACCTTGTTTTGAAGGCCTTTTCCCTTGTGTTTTCCATCCTTTTACTATCTATTTTTGAGCTTTTAAATACTCTTTTTTAAAGTTATTTCAGTGACCAAAATCATGTTTTGAAGTCCAAATTTGGAGGGGTTAGCCTCCCTTCCTTGTGTCTTGCTTACTAGCCTACTTTGTGCCATGTTTTGGCTTATTTTTCTAGCTAGTGTTAGCTCAATTCCAGCATGTTTTAGGACTATATTAGACTTGTTTTAGCACTGTTTTTGATTGATGGTTGTATTTGAGCTTTGTTTTGCATGCTTATAGTGTAATTGTCCTCATGAGTTTGGTGTTCTAAGCCTTAGACACCATCTCCTTTGAGTTGATTGCATTTATTTATGCCTTTCTCACTTATTTTTAGCACTAATAATCTCTGCAACCTCCCTCCTTTCTTGGCCTTTTGTTTTGCTTTGAGAGTTGTTTCAAACCTCTTGTTCTTTTAAGCATAAGATTGAGGTTGTCATGCTTAATGGTTTAATCCCTTTTAAGGGTTCATTATCAACGGCATGACATCTCTTTCATGTCTTAAGTTAACTCTTGGTTTGGTACTTCACTCCATTTAGAGGACTAAAACTTCCCATTGGACACAATGAGTTAAAGAATGGATGGTAATCTAAAATGGAGTAATAAAATTGAGGCTAAAAATGGTGAAAGATAATAATTTGGTTGTGTTCAATTGGACGTTAATTGAACACATAGAAGCTTGGGGCATTTCATACTCATTAGTGATGAAATGGTTCAAGTTTCCAAGGTCACCACTTCCCTTGATCAATTCATGAAAGGGAGGAGGTTAGAGTCTTGTTTTGTTGCATTTACTGAACTTGCACACTTTGGTTCACAAGCCATCATGCAATGAAATTGCTTGAGTTGGTGGTTTGTGGCTTAAGTTTACTACTCCTTTGATTTGTTCATGAAAAGGAGGGATGAGTTGTGCAGAACCCTTGAAAATACCCTGTGCATGCTCTGTTTTTTCTCTGTTGCAGCAAGATGAACTGGGTAGCAGTGGCCGGCAAGCCACTTTCCATGGCCGGCAGGCCACCTTTGATGGTCGACTGGCTATCACTGGTGGCCGGCAAGCCTCATCACTAGCCGGCAGGCCACTGATGCAAAATTCAGCAGTGTGTTTGTAAGGCAGAGCAGAGCTATTTTGGAAGTGGGCAACAGTGTATGTGTTCTCTGTGCAACAGAGGCTCTCTGGAAGCAAAACAGTGGCCTTTTCAAGTGGAAATCGAGCATGCGCATGAACATCTATCGCTTCCCGAGGCGGAGTAGTTTAGTTTAGTGCTTAATTGTTTAGCTTACTTCTTTTCATTGCACTTGTGTTGTAATTATTTAATTAGTTAAAGTAGTAAGCTAGTTGTGATGTTGTAATAATTAATTAGCTAGAATAGTTAGTTAATTCTTTTGTTGTAATAATTAGTTAAGTAGCTTAACTAGTTCATTCATTTTGTTTTGTAATAATTAGCTTAGCTTTAGTTCGTTAGCTAGTTAGTTGATTCATTCGAACTCTCCTTCATGAGAGCATGATGTAATAATGAGTATGTCTTCCAATCCCACGTCTTTCTTCCTTTTATTTACTAGCTTATGATGGTTAGTATAGGGACATCATGTTTTGTTTAGCATACTTCATGTTTGCATCTATTTGTATTGCATGCACTGAGGCTCGGTTCATCATTCTAACCTCCATTGTTAGTTTAACGCTTCTTTGAATACGTGCTTAGACCGCATGTTATCAAATTGTTTCATATGCCATATTAGTAGCTGAGCCTATTAATTGCATATCGCATGTGTTGCATTAGTCATATTGCATAGTTAGGAATCATGCATTTTTCTAACTTTTTTTTTTTTGGCTTGGAGTACTAGGTGAGCCTTTACTCGCTTTAGCATATCGCATGAGTGTCATTGTTGCCATGTCTAGCATGCTTGCCATGAGGCTAATTGCTTAAGTGCTATAAACTACTTGAATGCCTCTGGATAAAGGCTTGTTGCTTGAATTGGAATAATTTGAGTTATGTTCATATGCGATCACTTTTTCAAGTGGTACATATTTCAAACCAATTTTCAAAACGAACATGCATTTTTCTAACTTATTCTTTTTTTTGGCTTGGAGTACTAGGTGAGCCTTTACTCACTTTAGCATATTACATGAGTGTGATTGTTGCCATGTCTAGCATGCTTGCCATGAGGCTAATTGCTTAAGTTCTATAAACTGCTTGAATGCCTCTGGATGAAGGCTTGTTGCTTGAATTGGAATAATTTGAGTTGTCTTCATATGCAATCACTTTTTCAAGTAGTACATATTTCAAACCAATTTTCAAAACGAACATGAATCAAGCGTTCCAATTCTTGCAATTTAGTCTATACTTGTGTATGTGCGCATCACATAGTAATGCTAGCCTAATAAATCGGAACAAGAGCATATAATGTAAATAAGATTCATATTATGATTAGTAGAGGCCGATCTTTGATCGGACGAGCAGGGGTGCTCAATGCATTCATGCCCTTCCCCTCTCGTACCTAAGTTCCCAAGCCAAGACAATCTTGGTGATGACGGACATGTAGCCTTTGGCATGAGTCATAGGTTTCCTAAATTTCCCCAAAACAAAAAATACTTAGGTGGCGACTTTGTATCTAGCAAAGCAATCCATTTTTGGCAATTTGATTCAAAATTGATTTTTCAAAAGATTTGCCGGATTTGGACTCTTTGGTGATTATCTATTTCTCATTGCACTTGTGGAATTAGATTCAGAACCGCGGGAGTCCGATACTATAGGGCTTATTTTCGACTTCCGAAAGGGGGCGTGAAAAAGTCGAGCTACAATAGCATCTTACGATGCGGCTATGCGCTTAATTGATATATCTCTATGATCGTCGTTGGATGGAGGTTGTATTGCTTGGGTTAGAATGATATTGATTGCCATGTATGTGAGCTTAGTTTTTCTTTGAGTTGTACATTTATTCAAAAATCTTTCAAAAATGCATAAAATCAAAACATACCAAAATAAGTGACATGATCTATACTTGTTCGCTTCACATAGTAATGTTTGCATTATTAAAATAACTAAAATATGAACATATAATGTTTATAAAACTCATATCATAGCTTAGTATAGGTTGATCTTTTGATCGGGTAACCAGGGGTCCTCAATTCATGACCTTCCCCCTCATATCTAAGGTTTCGAACCAAGGCATCTTTGGTTATGATGAATAGTGGCATTTGACACAAGTCACGGGTTTCCTAATATTTCTAAAAGATAAGGTGGCAAATCTGAGATTTGGTGATGCAGTCCATTTCTGGCATATTTTGCAATAAATGGATTTGCTATAAAAGTTGCCAGATTTGGACTCTTATTTTCTATTTTACATTGCACTAGTGAGACTAGATCAGGAGATTGAGAGTCTAAATTGTTAGGCGCATATAGTATCCTCAAAAGCATCCCACAGTTTCTAGCGACTCTGCTGAGGAAATTAAGAGACCTTTACTCAAACTCCTGATCTGAGATTTATTTACATTTACATGTTTTAGCTTGCTTTTTGTGCTCCTTTCGGATACGGCTAGCCCTATAGTTCGGACTCCCGTGGTTCTCAACAAGGGTGCATAAAGATGCACAATGCTCACATGCGCAGTGTCCAGAAACTACTCTATTTGCCCAGATCATTCTGTTTCACCTTCAGCCACTGCCTTCTGTTTTCTGTAAAACATGCTGCTAACCAAACATTGATGGCCGGCCGTGCCACAATGAGGCCCGGCCGGGTCAAAAAAGGACTGGCCGTTCCTCAATTTATATAAAATCTTGTTTTTTGTGCTCTGAGGTGAAAACAGTGCAGACAGAGTTTTCTGAACTTTGTTTGTCCCTTCCACACTCCTATGTCATGGGAAAGCCTTAAGAGGAGGTTAGAATCATTTCCAAACCATCAATGAGAAATTTGTTTGCTTGATGATTTAGGGCATGATTTGGACAAAATTCAATGAATGCAATGAATAACAATCATCCCTCTCCTTTATCATGGGATAAGCTCAAACGCTTCAAAGGTTGTCAAAACACCATGAATTAACGTGTGACAACCCTTGACACAGACTCGGCATAACGTCCGGCTGAATCCAAGCAATATAACTCATTTTCTTTACATGGGTTGGTTCATTTTAGCAATTTTTCTTAGTCCTCTCCATTCTTTAGTCCATTAAGTCCAAGGTGATGATTACATCCACTACATGAGAAGCGTGTCAAACGGGAAGTGATTCTCAACATGAAAGAGAGACTATACCGTTGGCGATGAACCTCCATAGAGATTAGGCCATTAAACATAGATCTTTAGTTCATGTTTTGAACAACCATCAACAGGTTGAAATAACTCTCAAATGAAAGAAATGAATGATTGTTTTTTAAAATGAAGCATCTTAACATGGAAATTACTTAAAGAAAAGCTAGAACAAACATGCAATAAGCTATGTATGTGAACATATGAGATAACAACCAAACTAATCAAAGCATGACAACCTAGGACAGCCCTAAAATAGCCTCTAAAAGGTAAAAAAAAACAGTGGCTCAAAGTGCATGAAAATAGCCTAAAATGCTAAACAACAAAGAAAGAAAATAAGGCTAGTAAGCAAGAACAAGGGACATGAAAGCATGATTTTCAGCCTTTTTTAAACTCTAAAAATCAATTTGGAAAGCAAAGAAAATGGGTGTGAAGGTGTAAGAAAGAGTGTTAACTCTCTCTACCCTTTTGGTAGCCCTCCAAACCCAAGCTTAAACACTTGAAGGGAGATCAAAACAACACAAAGCTACAAGAACTAGATAGCAATAGATAAAACAAGAAGTAAAAGAGAGAATGACAAGCTTATACCTCTCAAAGAAGTGAGTCTTTGTTTGTGAATCAAACTAGGTCCAAACACACTCTCAAACTTGAATTGTGGTATGCAAAGCTTGACCAAGGTTCCAAGACTAAGGTGTCAAGGTGTGTATGGTGTATGGATATAGGTTAAAGGTTGTAAGCTTGCTCAAAGGTTGCTTGTACAAGAAGAAGGAACTCTCAAGAAGGTGTATAGGCTTTTTAGAAATTCTTCAACCCTCAAAAACAGAGATACAACTTCGTTTTTATAGAATTTGAGCAAGAGGGGTCATAAATATCTTCAAAAATAGACAGCTGGCGGGCTCGCTCCTAGAACAGTGTTTCTCACTATAAACGCATGGCCAGCCATCAATAGCCACGGCCGGCTCTCAATGAGGCATGGTCGGGCTTCAATCTGATCCCCTGTTTTTCTACTTCAGGCTTAGCACAGGGTGACACAATGTGTAAAAATGGATTTTTGAGGTACAAACAATGGGAATATGGAAGGTTTGGGATTGTTTCGAAGTTTAAACATAGTCCCTTTGTTGAGACCTCGAACCATGCACAACACCATTTTCATCATCGAGTGTACTGGGCAAAGCACTCAAGCCTTACAAGTGGTCAAAAATGGGGTGTCTACAGTTACTTCTCTTTGACAGAGCTCGAAGTCATAAAGTGATGTGAGTAAATGTCAAAGCCCAGAGACAACCCTTTTGTCGAGGCCACAAGGCTTGGGCAAGAAATCAAGACGTAAATGCAAATATTGAACTCAAGGGCAAAATGCAAAATGAAATGCAGCTAATAACTTATGATCATGCATTGAAACATTTGAATGCAAATTAAGCAACGCTTACAATCTAAACAAGAATGCAACATTTAACGAAAGCATAAATCAAAGCAAAACAAATCCCGCCATGCCTCACATGGAAAGAAATGAAAGCACAAACCGAACTACATCTCACGTAGAAAGGATGTAGAAAGCATAAACCAAACTACGTCTTATGTAGAAAGGATGTAAGAAAATGCAAACCTAACTACGCCTCGCGTAGGAAGAGTGAAGGGCGACATAGCCATCGAGCGCACTCGAGGTTTCAACTGAGATCCTAACGCGTCTCACGCGATAGGAGGAAGGGTGGTGTGAACAAACAGGCCCACCTGCTATTTTTAACCGAGTGAAACAATCTTAACGCGTCGCAAGCGATAGGAGGAAAAAAGGTTGTGTGAACAAACAGGCGCACCTGCTATTTTTAATCGAGGTAAACAATCCTAACGTGTTACATGCGATAGGAGGAAAAGTGGTGTGAACACCAGGACACGCCCGTTGTTTTTAACCGAAGTGAATAATCCTAACGCGTTGCATGCGATAGGAGGAAAGGTGGTGTGAACACCGGGACACGCCCAATGTTTTTAACCGCAGTAAACAACCCTAACGCATTGCACGCGATGGGAGGAGAGATGGTGTGAACATCGGGACACGCCCAATGTTTTTAACTGAAGTAAACAATCCTAACGCATTGCACACGATAGGAGGAGAGGTGGTGTGAACACCGGGACACGCCCAATGTTTTTAACCGAAGTAAACAATCCTAACGCGTTGCACGCGATGGGAGGAGAAATGGTGTGAACACCGAGACACGCCCGGTTTTTTTAACCGAAGTGAACAATCCTAACGCATTGCACGCGATAGGAGAAAAGGTGGATCAACGAAAGAGCAAACAAATTTTCAGATTGGTAAAGCAAAACTAACTCCCCCCAAGAAGGTCTCGAAAAAAGCAATCCATGGAGATAATTCAAAACAAGACACAACACATAAACATGAATTACAAGTAAACACGGATTCTACACAAAGGCACATAAAATCAAAACAATCAAAGCGATGTAGAAAAAAGAAAGCCAATTTGCCCATGTGTTAAAACATTGGGCTTTAATTTGAACACAACACACCGCGTTCCAATTTGGTTGTAAAACTGGATGATGATTTTACTATGGCACGAATGATTTTATCTGGAACTTCTCTAAATGAACCGTACACACAATATCATGTGTTACGAAATAACAGAACGGATTACAATTTAGGCGAAACAATTTAAAACAGAACAGTTTAAACAAATTAAAAGTTCAAAAGAAAACAAATCAAATTATGAGTTAAACAAATGAGTTTAAACAAAACAAATTATGAATCTATGAGACCATAAAATATCCCTTCACATGGATTGTTAGGTGAGATTCAACAAAGATAGTTTCATGAACCTGCAAGAGATAAATATGGTTGATGCCACCCAACCGGGGTTACCGGCCGGGGACACTTCGATGATGAAGTTAGAATCCATGAATGAAGAGTATAGATAATCAAGAGTGTTCTGTGTGAAGTGCAGAGAAAGATCATACCTATATGCCATGAGGTGCCTTCCTTTTATAGACGGGGGTGGGCTGAATAAGCCCAATAGTTGGCCCCTTGGCAGGCCTCGTTTGGGTTAGCCCAATAAGTTGATATATATTTTTTTCTGGCTCCCACAATTGCCCCAAACTTTCATTGTCTTCGGTAGAAGGAATGAGAGTTTTTATTGCCGAGTTATGCTATTCAAATAAATGTTAAGTCCTTTGACAAAGAATACATTTGATAAATGAATAACATAAATGAATGAGTGGCTGGATGAATGCATATATGTATGAATGTATGTACGAATATATGTATATAAAGGAGAGAGGTGAGCTAAAACCCAGTGAGTAATGCTATCTCTATAACGGTGGGACACGGTATTATAACCCCCGGGCAAGGGTGTAGGCCGCGGTATTATAATCCCGGGCAAGGGTGTAGTATATTTCCGAGTGCAAAGATCGCTTCCAAATATGGACTTCTGTGCGGAGCTAAAAATATTTCTATGTGCTGAGCACGGAAATGATTTCCTGAACCAAATAAGACAGATTAAATAAGGTAGATATATCAGCCAAAAAATGGACCACGGTATTATTACCCCCGAGTGAGGGTGTAGACCTGCGATATTATAACCCCTGGGTGAGGGTGTAGGCTGGGTATTCTAACCTCCAGGTGTAGGTGTAGGGCGCGGTATTCTAACCCCCAAGCATGGGTGTAGGCCGCGGTATTCTAATCTCCGGGCGTAGGTGTAAGCCGCGGTTTTCTAACCTCTGGGCGTAGGTATAGGCCGTGGTATTCTAACCCCTGGGCTTGGGTGTAGGTCGCGGTATTCTAACCTCTAGGCGTAGGTGTAGGTCGCGGTATTCTAACCCTCAGGCATGGGTGTAGGCCGCGGTATTCTAACCCCCGAGCATGGGTGTAGGCCGCGGTATTCTAACCTCCGGGCATAGGTGTTGGCCGCGATATTCTAACCCTCGGGCATGGGTGTAGACCACGGTATTCTAACCTCTGAGCGTAGGTGTAGGCCGCAGTATTCTAACCCCTAGGCATGGGTGTAGGCTGCGGTGTTCTAACCTCTGGGCATAGGTGTAGGCCGCGGTATTCTAACCCCCAGGCATGGGTGTAGGCCGCGGTATTCTAACCTCCAGGCGTAGGTGTTGGCTACGGTATTCTAACCCCCAAGCATGGGTGTAGGCCACGGTATTCTAACCTCCGGGTGTAGGTGTAGGTCTTTGCTAATGGCGCTCCGTGCCGAGTGCGAAGATTACGCTGTATTCAGAGACTTTTACTAATTTTAAGTGGCGACCAAGTGTCAATATGGCAAGGACTTTGAATAATGCATCCTGTGTCAGTGATAGCCAGTACCGAATGAGGTAGACATGTTAATCACAAAGAATATTGCTCCACTTGTAAGGAATGGCCAAGTAGATATTGGGCCAACTATTTAATTGCCGAGTAAATTTTGGGCCAATTAGCATTGCTCGGTTTGCGTTTAGTCCAATATAAACTTGCCCCTATTGCTTTCGAATGACAGGCATTAGTCAGAAGGAATGCAAATTGGACTTGCCCATTGCCCTATGTGGCGGGGTAGATTCGACTTTGGTAAAATGACGGCGTGCAAAAATATGCGAACTGCTGACTGCCAAATACGAACGGCTGACTGCCAAGTGTGAAATGTATTGCCCCAAAACTGGTGCTTGTTTGGAGTGGTGCGAAAAGGAGCGCGAGTTTTTAACTAAAGTAAATTTCGTTGCAATGTTTGTACCAAGTTAGCCGAGTATGCATGCATAAGAGAGATACCGAGATGATGATCGGCTGATAAATGGCCAAGGTAACGCGGGTAACATAATGAATGATCAGGGAAGACGAGGATTATATCCTCGCCCCAAGATCCTATTGCTGGAATTGCATGCCGATCAATTGAACTACCAAGTGGCCGCATTGAAAACGCCAAGTGAGAGTTGTTCAGTGAGTTCAGCGATAAGCGTTAAGCCGATTAAATTGTACCATTGTCATGGAATTAGTTAGGAAATTGCTTCCATTGTCGTGAATATGTAACATTGGATCGCCGTTGCCCCATTGCTTGCGAATGACGTTAGGTATTCGAAAGAAATTCAGATTGGACATTAGCCAACAATGCCGAGAAGTAAGCTGAGAACAAAGTATAGTTTCCCTACTGTGTTTGAATGACAGTGGTTATTCGGAAGGAATTCGGAATAGACTTGAGCCAAAATTCCAGAATGATGCAGGTTGTTATAGTGGCGGGAAGACGCCAAAATTATTGAATGCGGCATTGATCAAATGCCAGGCTTGGCGACAAAAGTATTGTTTAAGCTGCGATGGATATTTTCTAGTTGTTAAATTTGCAAAATCAGATCGTACGGATGTGTGCAGCAGGCTCCAAATAGTTGGAAATGACTGTTGGATCATTAGAATTGGACTCCGGATGGCGTAATTATAGCCAAAATCAATCTAATGGCTCGGATCGGTTGAGAATTGTGAGTGGTTGAAATCTGCAAATTTAGGGTATGGAATTTGCAAAATCGAACCATACAGATGTGTTCGAAATGTCCCAAATAACTGGAAACGACTATTGGATTGTTGTGATTGGACCACAAGCAGTGCAGTTTGCATGTTGCAGAGCCGAAAGTAAAAGAAATCCAAGTGGGTCTTGCCCTCGAAGGCAGTATACGGCCAAGTGATGAATGAAGGATCGGCGAAGATGGATAATTGTGTCCTAGCTTCATGAGCCTTTTGTTAAAAATGCATGCCAATCTGACACGATCTAACCGTTGATCTATCATGTAACATTCCCGATTTGCCGATTTATTGATCCTAATCTGAGACTCAGAATTTGCAAAATTGGACCTCAAAAATGGATTCTACACGGTGAAAAACTAGAAGGTAGGCATCCTCAAAGTTATTGGACCATCCGATTAATCGGAATGCAGTAAGATGCAACGAAGCACTTTGTGCAGAGAAACGCATGATAAATCCTTATTTCGTCATCTTCATCTTCATGCTGCATGTCGTGGAAGGCATAATGGTCCAATTTCGAACTCATGACTTTGAGGCCCTGTATCTCTTTCGTTTGAAGTCCGATTTTGACGCTGTCTGTCATGTTGGACTCATCTCAATGAGTGCTTCACACTGGTATCGTCAAAACTAGCTTTCAACAACTTTTAAAAGTTTAGTTTTCTGTAAATTTGGTCCGTTTCGCAACTACCAGCGAACTTTGGTGACCTCTTAGCTCATCGGGTTTGTGGGTTTGGATGCCTTGAGTTGACACAAATCCTCTGGTATATTCAGATGTTGATTTCGACCAACCGAGATGCTAGTTCCATGCCGAAAGAGAAATGCCGATCAATATTGCTACTGAGAAATCATGAGATTCGTGCCGAAGAGGTAGGTGAATTGATAGTGTTTGTTTCGAGTGCCCAATGCTGTGGAACATGTTGCCGAGATGTTACTCAAAGAGAACAACTAAATCTGTTCTCAGCATCGCGGTTGAGCTGTCGAAATTGTTCTCGGCATTATGCGACTAAATTTTGACAATTGGACGTATTGTCTTCTTAAAAGTCCGGTTAACGCGGAATGGTTGTCAAGTGGAATGAAGGTTCATGCGTGGACATGCCGAGTAGCTTTCTGCAAGTTGCGCTGCCACTTATGGGTTGCTTAGATGCCAAGTAACAATGGGCAGCTTGGGTGAGCTGTAGTGAGGCCGAGAAGGGTAATAGTTGTCGAACAGCCTTATAGGGTTGCCGAACATCTCCATTGTCGGTTTGCCGCACAACCTTTGTTGAAGAACTTGTAATTCTAGTTTTAACCAAAATGATTGGAAAGCTGAGGAACTTAGATTGTGTGCTGAGTAAGTAGCGCCAAAACACCTGGATCCCTCTCGTTTATAATGTGATGACTTAGCCGAGAGCTTGGTCAGCATCACTTAGGGCAGCAATTGTAGCCACCATGATTATGTATACTTGAACCAATGAGCGTGGTGATGGAATTGTGGTGCCGAGCATCCAGAAATGGTTGAACAGCTGCGTGAATTTAACAAGGTGGTGGTTGAATAACTTATGCTTGGCCAAGTAATGTGATGTAGGAAATGGGAATTTTTGAATAATGTTGACTAAGCAACTTGATAAAGTTGCCGAATAATGTTACTACTGTCAAAAAAAAAAACAATTTATATATATATATAATCCCTAATAGTGTTCTCTGCAAACTGATATATATAAAATTTCTAGTTGTAACGCCCCAAATTTCTAGCCCAAATGATAATGCAACAATCATGGCTCTCTGAAAGGAAAACCAAATATAACTTCCCATACTTGTATTACATAATAATAATAGTTCCTCATACGATATTACATTGTTTCAACATCAAGTAAATAACCAAATAAGCACCCCCAAAGGTTTACAATCTTCCAAGGCTTAAGCCCGATTACACAAAATGGTTATTCAAACCCACACATACATAGCTCTTGGCTTACAAATCGGATCACAGCAAATGAAAACTTTAGTGCTCTCAACACACACATTTCCACGCCCTCAATTAGGCGGATTCACCACATTTTTTCCTGCACAAAAATCCGGTAGGGTGAGCATAAAGCCCAGTAGGAAATCCTTAACAAAGTATATACATTTTATACAAGTCCCAAGAGATGAATGCACATGCCATGCCATGCCATGCATTTTTGAAAATAAAACACATCTTCATCTTTTGAAAACCATCATGCTCAATGATGTTATGCAACTTCAATTGTTTAAAATTTATCAATTTAATTCAAAGGGGCAGTAAATACAACTCTGGTAATCCCTAGGTCGGTGTCTGCAAGTAGACTATACAAGTACTACCAATTGTCATTTTTACCGGTATCAACCAGAAGGCTTGACACCTATCCGTGTGACTTTCTGGTCTTTCACCAAGGACACTCAGGCCAATTTAATCGATTTCATCTACACTACCTATCAAGACTTACCACCGTATTTACCCCAAAACCATTTCATGAAAATCTGCTTCCCAACATTCTTTTCTCAATGCAAGGTTTTCAAATCAACGTTCAAAGTTTAGTGCAATCAAATGAATTGATATGCCAATGCAACAATAATCAATGCAATGCAACAATTCTTCCATTTTCAATTCTTCCACACAATACTACTATTGTGATCAAAATTCCCATTTCTCCTTTCCATGCCATTTCACAAGATGAATAGGTACACATGTATTCCAATTCATTCAAGAGATAACCATTCCCCACATTTCAAGCATTCTCTACAAATTGGCCATTTCAAGACTAAATCAACATTTTGAATAACAATTTCCAAAATGAACAATAATTCATGTGATACCCCTGTTCTGTATTATGTTAATTGGTCCCTAATACGTATGCGATTATATGTTTCGATATGATTTGAGTGCCATTATGTGATATATGTGATTTTAGAATTCTATCTGTTCACCGTAGGAATATCTGTTTGAATAATCCGCTTCGGAAATTAAATTGAGGGCCTTATCAGCCACAGAACCCGAAATTGATTACGCCATTATGGTTGGCATAATTTTTAGAGCCTACGGTGAAATTTAATTGAAAATTGATTCTGGTCAATTTAAACTGATTAAATTGATGAATTAAGTGCCCAATTGTTATTATTATTTAAATGGACTTAGTGGAGGTTGTTGTAAAGAGGCTATACACCTCATTTCTCCTCCTTAGTTGCATTGTGGCTCATCTTGGACTCAAAACTTAGAGAGAGAGCAGACTATAGGAAGAGAGGAAGAAGAATTGGGCAATTTTGGTCTTGAGACTTGAAGATTGAAGATCAAGCTCAAGATTTGGCTAGAACTTGGGTGTATAAGGCTCCTAGGTGAGTAAGTATTCCTTGAATCATGGATTTGTGCTTGCTAATTGTAAATTCAGAGTTGAATGAGGATCAAGAGCATGAGTTAAGTTGGCCTTGTTGGAATTAAAGCTTGGTATATGCATGTATGTATAAATTTGTGTTGAAATAGCATGTACAAGCTTGAAATACATGATTCATGTAGAGTTTTAGTTGAAACTCATGTGTTGATCACCATTTGTGTTATCTAAGTTGGGAATGTGGCGAAATCATCACATGCATGTACAATTTGAGAAGATATGAGCTTGAATGCATGAACTTGTACATTGTTAATGAGTTCGATGGGGGATTGGGGCATGCATGTGACTTATTTGTGAAATTGAGCCTCATTGAGTTGTAATTTGGGGTCTATACCATGTTAGCATGATTATATTTGAGATTTGAGCCATTGCATGCAAGAATTGTAGTTGGAGAATTGTTTTGGAGCTCAAGAACACAATCTGGGAAACCCAGAATTTTGATGTCTGCTCGAGCGGGGGAATGTCCGCTCGAGCGGGGATTTCGAGCTCCCAGTATTTTGTTCTTGCAGGCATGGTATCCGCTCGAGCGGGGAAGTTCACGCTTGAGCGAGGATCATGGAGGATGAACTTCCGCTCGAGCGTCCTAGTTCACGCTCGAGCGTAAAAATGATGCATCCAGTACTTTTTGCAGACATAGCGTACGCTCGAGCGAGAAAGTTCACGCTCGAGCGGGGAGCTATGTTGAGAGGCCCTCCGCTCGAGCGCCATATTCACCTGTCCAGTACTTTTGCAGGCCTTAAGGGTCCGCTCGAGCGGGTAATTTGACGCTCGAGCGGGGACCCTATTTTCTGAAATTTTGAAAATGCATCCTGTGTTCTGTTTTCCGTTCTCTTTCACTTGTGAGCACTCTTAGGCATATGTTAAGCATTGTAAATGAGTTAATGAGATAAGAATAAAGCCTAATGAGGAGTATGTGAATTAAAGAACGGATTGAACTGTTAGTGACCCTTTTGTGTTCATGAAATGTGTAAGGTCAAGCTCCAGGGCAAATCCACAAACCGATCACTGTGAGTAATATCGATATTTGAATGCTTGTGAATGTCCAATTGTTTATTCCCGTATAAGCTTATGAATTGCTAATTGGGATTGTGGATGTAAGTTAAACATGAATGGACCAAAGGTCGTTTTGTTAAACATGAATGGACCAAAGGTCGTTTTGATAAACATGAATGGACCCAAGGTCGTTTTGACATGAATGAGTGGGCCGAAGGCCGTTCTGACATAAATGAATGGGCCAAAGGCCGTTTTGATACTAATGTGTGGGCCAAAGGCCGTTCTAACATAAATGAATGGGCCAAAGGCCGTTTTGATACCAATGTGTGGGCCAAAGGCCGTTTTGACATACATGACTGGGCCAAAGGCCATTTTGACATACATGACTGGGCCAAAGGCCGTTTTGACATAATCGAATGGGCCGAAGGCCGTTTTGACAAGAATGGAAATCTGAATGGGCCAAAGGCCGGAATGTTTGGAATTGCAGTCACTTGATTTGTATTTAGTTACATATATCAGTTAAATAGAAATATGAATTGGGCCCAAGGCCGTTTGGAATATGTTGTTCTACAATGTTATGTAAATGTTGTATTTGATATTATTCACTGGGCTATCGCTCACGCTCATTCATGTGTTTGTAGGTGAGCCAAGAGATGCACAAACCCAGCCCCAGTGAAGTTTGCCAGGAACAACATGAGTTTTGGGGAGTCAACCTTGTGTCTCACGCACGAGACCCATCCTTGTCATTTTGTTATGTATTTACACTTTGTCTTGTTGGCAAGGACTCTATGTATATTTGTAGATAGTCTGTCGTGGGTTGACTCGTTTTGGATGATCCTGTATGTAAAGAATTTTTGGAACTGTACTTTTGATGTGGGTTATTAACGCTTATGCGTATGGTTTGCTTGGAGTGCATATAAGCACGGCTCTATGGACAAAGTCTTTAATTTCTGCTTCCGTTTGGTCCCTTTACTCTGTTGAGTTACGTCTGTTTTGGTTTGAGGCCGTAGGTAATCTCAGGATTACTGGCCGGTTATGTCCTTAACCCATAGGGGCGGGTTTGGGTCATGACAATTCCCATATTTCACAAACTTCATCATTTATATATGTAAATAAACAATCTTCAAAACATCCATTTATTTTAACCAAAAAAAAATAAATATGACAACATCTTCCAAGGATTTTCAACATCTTTCAAAAACCCATATTTCTAGGTTTTCTTACCAAAACCATTCATCTCCAAAATATTTAGAAGAATCACCAAATCATCTTTCTTCAATCGATATAATTCAAACCCTCAATTTCCATTTTAAGGAAAAGAAAATAAACCCACTTCCAAAATTACTCTTCTTCTTGAATCCACAATCAATTTTCAAAACTAATCAAAGGATGATTTCGAAAATCATCTAGATCTTGCAAAAACATATATATAACTCAAAGGAAATCCCTACCTCAAGTTTGAAGAAGAATAGAGTTGAAACTCTAAAATCAACGATACTTAAACTCGATCTCCACCACACACAACGTAGCCCTCGCCTAGATAATCAACTTTGATGAAGAACTTGGGTCTAAATCCCAATGGATTCGGAAAAATCAAAGATCTTGTGAGGTTTTTGGTAGGAAATGTAAAGAGAAGGGAGAGGAAATGTTTTTAGAGAGAGAGAGATATATACAAAAAGTGACATTCAATCAGCCCAAAGAGAGAAGAAAAGGAAAATTTTAGGATCCACCAACTCTCCCGCACGTACGGAGCCTCTTCCCGCACGTGCGGCGCGTACTCCTGCACGTGCGGCACTCACCCCCGCACCTCACCCCGCACCTGCCTTTTTAGTAATATGCTGCACCTTCTGCCCTTGTTTCCCGCACGTGCAGCTTGGCCTCCCGCACGTGCGTCCCCCAGCCTGGAAAATCCTCGGCTCAATTCTGGACACTCCAGACCCGACCTCGCACCCTCCGGAACACATGAAACTCAACACCGAAATAAACAAGAACAAGAACTTTGGGGAAAAACTTCTAAAATGACAAACTCAAACGAACAACAAGACTCCAAGTCTAAACCGTCTCTCTAACACGGTTAACCCAAGATAAACAAAGAGGAACAAAAGACACACAACGGGACCGATCGTCACACTAATAATGGTCTCGACAAAAAGGTATGGGTTATAAGGGGAACAATGTTTTCGGCAAACTCCTAATACCATTATATATATAATTCATTTTAATAGCCGAATTAATTGTACCCACTAGAGTGCTCCACGGAAAGGTAGGTGATAAAAATTAGTTCCCAATTTTTAGAGAGAGAAAGTAAAGACCCAAGTTTGGAGTCCATAGAAATTGTTAGTATAGATATATATATATATATATATATATGTATATTCCAAGAAAAGATGAAATTTCATCAATCAACTTGAACAGTGTGAAGTGCACTTGCATAAGTTGGTAAGTGCCGACTAACAGCTTTAACAGATTCAACAAAAAAAATTTCATCACTCAGCTTTAATATGCCGAAAAGATGCTCTCTTCAAGAAAAGTGAAATCCATTTGTAGAGAGAGAAAATGGAGATGCAAAAGATTCACAGTGAACAAAAGGCTCTATTTTGTAAGCATAAACATATGTATATCCAATCCAAGAACCAATCTTAAAATAATTTTCAGAGAGCAAATAAATCAAAAGTGTTATTAAATTTGTACTTACAAGAACATGTTTGTTGTGTTCTTCGTTGATCTCATTCAGTCGTTCCCACAGACGGCGCCAATTGTGAGACCATGAAATATTCCCTCACATGGATTGTTAGGCAAGATTCAACAAAGATAGTTCCATGAACCTGTAAGAGATAAATATGGTTAATGCCACCCAACTGGGGTTACCGGCCGGGGACACTCCGATGATGAAGTTAGAATCCATGAATGAAGAGTATAGATAGTCAAGAGTGTTCTGTGTGAAGTGCAAAGAAAGATCATACCTATATGCCATGAGGTGCCTTCCTTTTATAGATGGGGGTGGGCCGAATAAGCCCAATAGTTGGCCCCTTGGCAGGCCTCGTTTGGGTTAGCCCAATAAGTTAATATATATTTTTTTTTGGCTCCCACATAATCAAATGAATCAAATTATGCATTCACACAGAATGAACCAAAATCCTCTCTTTTCTTTTTCTTCTCCTTTTTATATTTTCTTCTTCTTTTTTTATTTTCTTTTTGATTGTTCTTTGTTCCTTGTTTTTTTTTCTTTTCTTTTTTTTTCTTTTCTTCTCTTCTGTTTCTTTCTTTGTTTATTTTTTCAGATTAACACTCCATAATACAAGAAATAAAGTAAAATAATAATAAATAAATAAAAAACAAAGTTGAATTCACACTGAAAGCCGGCCGGGCTTTGATAGGGGCAGGGGCAGGGGCAAGGGCAGAATCGAGAATGTCGCACGACATGGTTGATTTAAACACATTCCAACCTCATTTTTTCACACAACCTAGGTCAAAATTCCCTTTCCTCTCTCTCTAACCTCCCTCTCTCTCTGCATTTCCCATTTTTCTTGAATTACCCAACAAACCTCACCATTTTTTCTTTGAAACCCTTTCCCTCCTCTACACTTTGAACTGAACAAAATTGAATTTGGTGGAGTTTTGGGGTTTCCCTTTGGTTTCCCTCATATTTGCCCACTTTGCTCGCACTTTCCTTCTATCCCCCTTTGATTTTCCAAAACTTCTTCACTTTCTCTCTCCTAGGGTTTGAATTTTGAGATTTTCACCCATTTTCACCCATCCCCTCCCTTTTTCTTCACTTTCTCCACTTTCTCTCTATGGCTAGTGATGAGGTTCCCATCCCGGACCCTGCCATTGGTATTGGAGCCGTTTTAGGTGCAGACATGGAGGCCGAGGATGCTCTCGCATTGCCTCCCCTCATTGACAGGATATTCGATGCAGCCATCTACTGGCCACGTACACATGTTCCGCCCCCAGGCAGTATCTTGAGATTTGAGGGCCTCATCCCAGGGATAGATGAGGACATCCTGCTGCGAGAGCCCGCGGAGCACTTGTCCGCTGATGCTTCCACGGTAAGCCACCTTTCCTTCGTTTTGTACATACGTTGAATTACTCGTCAGTGCTATTCGCATATTGATAATACTTCCAATTTACAAGTGATAGCTAGGAGGATCGAGGCCTATGGATTTATATCCGGCTCCAAGCACTAGTATGAGAGGCTTCCTGCAAAGGTCCGCACCCTGGTTGATGCTGCCAGCTTTGGGCCCTTCTGTTCAGGGTTCATACAGATGAGGGCTGAGTTGCTGCTATACGGGGCCCTAGTAGAGAGATGGTGGGACACCACTAACTCGTTCCACTTCTCATCGATCGGGGAGCTAACTCTGATCCCGTATGATTTCACGATGCTTACTAACCTACGAGTTGGGATTGGCGGCCCAATCCAATTCGATCCTGATATGACGCAGTGGAGAGCCGCACAGCGTCAGCTTCTTGGACCGATCCCGAACACTACCAGCCACGGGATGGTGAGGTATAGTTGGTTTTTGGAGCGCTTCACCGACTTTCAACCTGCTACTCCAGATGAGGTCATCCAATACACCCGCAACTTCCTTATGTATCTCCTCGATACTACCCTGTTTGTGAATAGGGAGAATACTGTGGGGTTATATCTTCTAGGGGCACTGGTGCACCTACCACATGTGACAGAGTATGACTGGGGTGGCGCCAACCTGGCCACCTTATACTGTTACATGAGCTCTGTATCCCGCCGAAAGGCGAACTCACTCGGCGGCTACTAGAGAGTTTGGGAGGTACATCTCACACCTACTTTTTCTGTATAGCTTTACATTCTGTTCAGTTTTGTATTTCCTGATCATCTTTGCTTTGCATTTCCTGTTTGAATCTACTTATCTGCTCTGTTCATAACTGCTCATCTACTTTATCCATGTCTTTCTGCTTGCAGCTATGGGTTTACACATATTTCACCTCTCGGGCTCTGGTCCCGGTGAGGTCAGTTGAGTTGTCAATACCCCACTCCAGGTACTATAACTCCCGTTTTGAGCGTCGTCGCCACGTAGACCAAGACTTCCCCTACTTTCGCCGCTTCTTTGACACGATCACTACGGATCAGATAACAAAATATCAACCTTTAACTTTTACATACTGTAATCATACTACACTGTTTCCCATTCTACACGGTCATTCTCATACTGTTGCTTCTATACTGCTTAGATCTTTGATATCTAACATCTGCTTCCACAGGTTAACTGGCATCCCTGGGCGGGTATCCCTCAAGTAGCGAGGACGACCTACGTTGTTGCATGGTATGCCTCCACCATGCGGATTCTATTTGAGGGCCCCTTCAGCAGGGCTTATTACTTGGGAAAGAGGTTCATCCGGCAGGCGCATGGCATTGTTGACCCTGACATTCCACATCCTCCTCCTCCGGGCATGAGGGTAGTTGATGAGCTTCATGACTATCCTCAGATCGACCTTCTGATGTTGGGAGAGGATGGTGATCGACATCATGAGCCCGGCGACTTCACCACCTTCTTACATACTCGGGTGATAACGCCTCTTACCTTGGATGTGGTCCGTGGTGTTCTGGAGGTTGAGGTTATTATTGTTGTTGCTGTTGCTGCAGCTGGCAATACCCTTGCTGAAGGTGCCTCTGCCGTTACTCTCATTCCTGGGTTTCCCGTGATTCCCACTGAGATCATGTACATGCATCCAGATGGAGTGATCGAGCAGTTCCCTCTTGAACATATCGAGGAGAAGGACCGCGTGCTAGCGTTCGCTCCTAGCATCGAGCAGGTACACATTTCTTTATGATTCTACTCACTGCACTTTATCTTATTTTGTTTTCTACTATTTTTGTTCATTGTTCTCTTTTACTTCTGTCTACCTTTCTCAAATTCTAATTCCTTTTGCAGATACCCCGGGTGTATGCTGATGACCTCCTCCAGACGATCGACCGACTGCTCCTTATGGTGCGGAGGAGACAGACCACTTTAGTCACTCATGGGATTGAGGTATACTCTGTCTATAGTTCACTGTTGTTGCCATACTATTTATACTCATGTTAGTCCATACTGATACCTGTACTCTTTTCAGCTTGAGCCGGTGCCAGTAATGCCCGCAGGACCTCTTCCAGCTGGGATGAGAATGAAACGAGGCCCAGTGAGGGGCTGAGGGGGAGCTGATCGAGGGAGAAGCCGAGCAAGGCAGTGCTCACCTTCTAAGGAGTCTTTTGACGGGTCTTCGACCCCCGTGAATGAGGGAGAGGAGGTAGACTTACAGTCCAGTAGCCCTAGCGATGACAGTGATGCACCTCCTTCGCAGCCGAGGAAGAAGAGGGCAAGAATGGGTTGCTGATAAGGATGACGATTTTGTTTTTTGTTTTTTTTTTTTTTGTTTTTTTTTTTGCTTTGTACTTAAAGACTAGCTTCAGATAGACCCTTTTGTTTTTGAAGAATTTTCTTTTATTTTGCTGCTTTGTAAAACAATGATCGGGGTTGGACCCGCTAGTTTATAAAAGACAAGTTTTTTTTGGATGATTTCCTTGCACAATGTGATGAATGGCATGTAATGAATGGCGTAACCTTTGCATGGTAGCTTCGCACAAGACTTAAAGCAATGAATATCTGCTCTTGCATTCATTCTTAAGTCAGATAGCAACCCACAACCGGACAAAATGTAAAATACAACTTGATAACAGGAAAACAAAATGAAAACAACTCGGAAATATTAAAAAACATTTGGTAGAAACAAAACAAGACTTAAAACACAACCGTGGTACATCAAGACAAAGTCCAACCATTTATGTAACTGCACTGATCTGAGCCACCATTTAGACCCAGCCAAGCCCAAATAGGCATGGCCAGGCTTCACTAAGACACGGCCGGGCCTAAATATGAGGTCGGTCAGTGCTGCCCAGCTGTCATGCAGTACTCCTTCTCAACCTCCATAAATAGTGCTCCTATGCTGTTTTTCTAGCAGAATAGCAAGTCTTTGATATTTTGCTCTCAAGATGGAGACATTGTGTAACAATAGGCTCCGAGACTGGGTAACCACTTTGGACGGCTCGGAAAATGTGAACTTTTATGGTTTCAGCCTAAATGCCCTTTTTTCTCTGAGCCGCACTTCTCTTTGCTTTCCATTCCTCCATGCCGTTGTTCGATGTTGGAACCCGATCACACATGTATTTCACTTTGGTTCACAAGAGGTATGTCCAACGATCGAAGAATTTCAAGCATTGATGGAATCCCGACGCGACGAAGAAATCATACAACAACCCCATTTTGGCCATGCCCAAGCTTTGGGATGAATGTGCAGGCTAACATTACATGCGGCTCGGTCCTTGGCACATAATGGAGAGCTAGACATCCCTAGTTTAGTCCATCGTTTTCTCCGCTATTGGAAACAGAATTTGGCGAGGCCACCGGCAGCATGCTCTCTGTTTATGCCTTCTTGCACAATTCCTCCTTGCCCCTAGTTTCGGCGAAGCTAGCATCCGGTTGATCGAAGTGGCCTAATGTTTGAAAGAGGGTAAGAGTTGTATGGGTTTGGCACTGGCTGAAACCTTGATGGGTTGGATGCTTTTCATCGGCAAGAGACCACCTGCTTTGCAGGGAGTCCGCTACTTCTCCAGGTATTATTTTCCAACCCTTTTAATTTATAATTCTCACATCACTCAACACTCACTCTCTATTTTTCTCTCAAAACCCTTTCCTTACTTTTCTCTCATCGTATACCTCTCTATTCTTTAATCTCTCTTATTTTTCATCCCTCCCCAGATATGGTTGATGGATAAACTGCAAGTAGTGGACCCTTGCCCCAAGTACTCAGCCTGAGCTTACTTCTTTCGCCAACGGCTGATCTATTTCCCTTCGGAGGGGTTATGGTGTGACGGATGTGTAACCGAACTGTAGCCGACATAGCTTGGCGTTACCCCTGGCTTGATCTGACCAAGATGAGCTATAACATGTCTCGACAATCGGGTGCAGAGTTGATTAGCCTGACACATTGTGTGTTCTATTTCCCTATCTGGTTCAGACTCCAGTTTGGCCATGATCAGACACGTCCAGATGAGGGGTGGAATACCTGGCTTCTTTTCCAATTCACACTTTGCACTTGCCTCGATGCCTTACTGCCTGGAGGACAAGGGGCTTCTAGCCCCTGCCCCTAGCTTCAGTTACACCCTTTCTTACGAGTGTTTAGCTTGGCTTGAAGACGAAGAACAAGTTAGGCCATCCTTAGCCGCGGAAACTTCTGCGAGTGCAAATAGAAGACATAGAGCTACCTGACTTAGATGTGCCCTTAGTTTTACTGCTTTGATCTTTCTTTTCAAGTTTTAATGATGTAAAAACAATTTTGATCTAAATCAAAGAGGGATAATGTACTTGTGTTTGAAATCAATAAAATTAAAGTTGCGAGTACTGAAAATTTTCCTTTTGGTCTAAAAATGGTCCAAGTTGTAACAAAAGAGTAAAAGTTTGAGCAAAACCAACTTTTATTAAAACTTTTCAAAACAATTTTCGAAAATGATCACCACCTGACACACACGGAATCAACCCTCGAGATGTACAGTCCCGAATTAGAAGATCATAATTGCCCATAACTGCATCGGCCACACCGGCTCTTCCGCCAATATAAAGATCACACAACCGAACTAACTAATAATGGAGGAAACAAAACCTGATCAAATATGAGCGAATAGGACAGTTGAGTTAGAGATGGTTACAGCTAAACTTCGGGATGAAGTTGCCTACGTATCCCAAAGATGGAAATCAGGCCTTACGTAGTTCGGTTCAGGTTCACTCAAGTATTAACTCTCTCCTTTTGCACTCTAACTTTTGTGCCAAAGTCACCTTTTAGGGTTTTCAACCTTGCGAGCTCAGTTTTTCTTTGTTTCTAATTTTTCATACTCTAACTTTTGCCTAGGCCGCCCTTTCGGGTTTTCGGCCTAGCGAGCCTCTCAGGGGTAATATTTCTTCAACTTGTCCATATTAACCGGTTATGAAAATTCCAGGCCATCTAGATCCATGAGAATGACTGCTTCCCCAGACCAGATTGACTTGATGATATAGGGACCAGTCCAATTAGGTCGGAACTTGCCCCTAGGATCGTGGATGGGAGCTCGGTTATCTTTCAGTACCATGTCTCCTTCTTTGAGATTCCGGGACTTAACTTTCTTGTTAAAAGCCCTAGCAATTCTGCACTGGTAGCCTTGAACATGATACAATGCTTTTAGTCTTCTCTCATTAAACAGCATTAACTCCTCAAACTTACTCGGTTGTCAGTCCGCCTCCGCTATCTGACACTCAACCATAACTCGTAGCGACGGTGCTTCAATCTCGATTGGCAGAACAGCCTCCATCCCATAGACAAGAAAATAGAGGGTTGCCCCTGTAGATGTTTGAATCGACATTCTATAGCCCCAAAGTGCAAACGGTAGCTTCTTCGGCCAATCCTTGTAGGTCTGAACCATCTTCTGTAAAGTTCTCTTGACATTTTTGTTTGCAGCCTCAATGGCTCCATTGGTTTGTGGCCTGTATGTGGATGACTTATGAATGGCCATAATGTATTTTTCTAACAAGTTTATCACCTCTTTCTTGAAGTGCGAGCCGTTATCTGATATGATATCGTTCGAAACTCCGTACCAGCAGATGATATTGTTCTTAATGAACTTAGCCACATGTGATGCTTTCAATACAGAATAGGACTGGGCCTCCACCCATTTAGAAAAGTAGTCGATTGCTACCAAATGAATTCATGTCCATTTGACCCCTTTGGCGTGACTGCACCGATAACGTCGACTCCCTAGACTGAGAAAGGCCATGGTGAAGTCATATTGTAGAGTTTAGACGGTGGTATGTTCATGCGATTGGCATGAATTTGACATTTATGGCAGCGCCGAACAAAACCAATACAATCTTCTTCCATGGTTGACCAATAGTAGCATTGCCTAATGATTTTTCTGGCTAGCATCACACCATTCATGTGGGCTCCACATCCTCCTCCATGAATGGCCTCCATAAGGCGCTTCAATTCCTCTTCCTTAACACACAGCTTATACATTTCCAAATGACCTCTTTTGTACAACCTGCCTCCGCAAATGATAAATTGGATGGCCAGACGCCGTATTCCCCTTTTGTCCTTGGCATTTGCTCCAGGTGGATACACCTCTTTTCGAGGAAATTCCAAATAGAGCTGTGCTTGAGACCCCCAGTCTCCAAGCACCCCCACCACCCCCACACACACGTGGGGGTTGGTCATTGGATCAAAAAAAAAAAACAACAGACCAATCACACCCCACTGGGGGCCCTAGGGGTCTGAAGCATTAACCTTCCAAATATCGTAATACCAGGGGTTCTTGTCTGAAGCCTTATCTATCGCGGCAATGGTTTCATAGGTTGACGTGTACTTCTGTTCAATAATTATAGGACGCATCCTGACTCCTAATGGAATGTCTACCATAGAATATAGAGTTGCTAGTGCATTAATGAATCGGTTGTTCTCCCTTAGCAGATAGGTAAACGTTAGCTTTTCAAACCTCAGAATTAATATATCCAAGGCCTGATGGTAAACCTTCATTTTCTCCTCTTTAACCCTCCAATCTCCGTTGGCTTGAGACACAACCAAGTTTCAATCACCGATGACGTCCAACCTTTTTTCCCTAGTTCTAGGGCGACTTCTAAACCAGCAATACACGCCTCATACTCTATTTCATTGTTGGATACTTTGAACCAGAGTTTGAAGGCTAAGGGTATATGGGAGTCATCAGGTGCTATCAGCAACACACCGATCCCATAACCGTATTGATTAGCTGCTCCGTCAAAGTACATCATCTACGTTTTCTCCTCTATTTGCAGAATATCTTCATGAGGAAAAAAGTACTCCACCACTTCATCCCCCTCTACTGGGTGATCTGCCAAGAATTTCGCTACAGCTCTCCCTTTTACCGACTTGCTTGTAACATATTTGAGATCAAATTTGAAGAGAAGAAGCAACCAACGGGCTAGCCTACCCGTAAGCACTGGTTTCTCGAAGAGATACTTGATGGGATTAATCTCAAAACTAGAATTACCGAGTGAGCTAACAAGTAGTGCCTCAACTTCCGGGTAGCTCATACCAAGGCTAGGCAAGCTTTCTTGAGGGAAGTGTAATGGATCTCGTAGTCCAGCATTTTCTTGCTCAAATAGTAAACGACTTTCTCCACCTTGGCCTCTGACTCCTGAGCTAACATACACCCCATGGTTGAGTTTGTCACCGACAGGTATAGGATCAATGGTTTTCTCGGTTCTAGTGGTGATAACACAGACGGATTCTGCAGGTACTACTTAACCTGTTCAAAAGCAAACTGACAGCGATCGTCCCATCGGAACTTCTTCCCTTTCTTCAGGAGACCAAATAGTGGTTCACAAGTCAAGGTTAGTTTTGAAATAAATCGCCTTATGAATTGCACTTTACCTAGAAAGCCACGCACCTCCTTTTTAGTCCTTGGTGGTGGCATTTCTAAGATGGCCTTGATTTTGGAAGGATCTACCTCAATTCCTCTCTGTGTGATTAGAGATCCTAGCATTTTTCCTATTGTTACGCCGAAAGTGTACTTTTGCGGGTTCAACCTCAGTCTATACTCTTTGATCCATTGAAAGAATTTCTCCAAGGCGGTATAATGGCCCTCTCAATCTTTGAACTTGACAATCATGTCATCCACATACACCTTAACCTCTTTGTGGATCATGTCGTGCAGAATGGTAGTTGCAGCCCTTTGATAAGTAGCTCCAGCATTCTTTAACCCAAACGGCATGACTCGATAGCAGTAGGTGCTCCACAGAGTAGTGAATGCGGTCTTCCCTCGGTCCTCAAGTGCCATCAGAATCAAGTTATACCCGAAAAACCCATCCATGAATGAGAGCAATGCATGGCCCGCGATGAATTCTACCAACTCGTCAATATGCAGCAGTGGAAAATCATCTTTTGGGCTGGCCTTATTCAGATCCCTGAAGTTGACACAAACTCTGATTCTGTCATCCTTCTTCGGAACTGGAACAATATTGGCCAACCACGTTGGATACTCAGATACAAGCATGAACCCTATCTCAATCTATTTGGTAACTTCTTCCTTGATCTTCAAAGCCCAATCTGGGCAGACTCTGCGCAGCTTCTGCTTAACTGGTCGGGCCTCAGGGTCAAGAGGGATCCGGTGCTGTACAATCTCAGGATCGATTCCTAGAATGTCTTCGTAGGACCACGCGAAAACATCTTTGAAATCTTTTAATAAAGCGATTAAACGCTCGCATTCCTCCGAAGACAACATGGACCCAATTTGGACCAAGCGAGGATCCTCCTCAGTACCCACGTTAATTGATACGATTTCATCTGTACAGGGCTTAACATGCCTCTTCTCCTCATGATCAGCCAAATTTTTCAAAACCCGAGGAATTTCTTCCTCTTTGTTTATGTCAAAATTTTTAAAATTAAGATCAGTACAACAAACCAAAGGCACAGAGAAGTAGGCAAAGTCCACAGCATTTTCATTTAAAAAGTCTGGATCTTCAGTTACAGTGGACTCAAAAGAAAAGCTAAAAGGTGACTTGGATAGGACTTTGGTATCTAGGTTACCACTCCCAGAAGTACCAGACTCAGAGGAACTCGAATCTGACCCTGACTCTACAGACTCGGAGGAGTCAAATTTAGACCCACTATTCGATCCAGAACTGTTGATGACGCCTTGTTGAAACTTCCAGACCAGGAGTGGAGCCTCAGATGCATCCACGATAAGATTAGAGAAATCCGCTGCTGGGTTATCCCAGATCATTGAGATAGTAAAACTATCCCCCAAGTTGGTGGTCTCAACTCCAATAGTAGAACTTACCGGTAGGTCAGCCAGTGCTTTTCCTATTAACTTATCCTCTTTAATGTCCAAGTTTGCAGTCCTATTGATCTGTGCTAGGGTTAAAGTCTTCTTGTTCATCCTCCTCTTCTGGTAACTGGTGTCTGAAGAAGATCTCGAACCACGAATACCTTGTTTTTGTTTCCTTGTCAAACTAGGGTTCTGGGAATCCACAGAAGGGGAAGTCTTCTCCTTGGCGGACAAAACGTCCATTCAAGGTTCCCCGTATGGGTTTATGGACTAACTCGTATTGCCTCCCAGTCCTCTTTGCTTTCAGCCTTTCTCGCAACTCCTCTCCCTTTTTTTGCCAATCTGCAGCGGTAGGTTTGTATTCCAGCCTGAAGGCATGGGGGTTGTGACTCATCTCCTTGGTGACAATGCCCCCTGCCTACCACTTCGGCCTAGTCCTAATTCGGGCATATGCCCCTGTTTGTTCATCAGGTAGATGGATTGCGGACTCACGTAGTTCCCATCACCCTCCGCTATGATAGTTTGGACCACCCAGGCTTTTGCCAAAGAGAAGCCAAAAATGAACACGTCCTCCTCTCCATGTATGATTTCCAATAATGACACAGTGGTTCCTTGGGAAGGATGGATTGCAGAATTTCCGTACACAATGGCAATCCCACCTTTGAAAGGGTACTTCACTAACTGATGGATTGTTGATGATACAGCCTTCATCTGATGTAGCCAGGACCTTCCTAATAGTAGATTAAAAGTGACCGAAACATCCATGACATGGAATTCCACCTCATGTTCGGACGGGCCGATTAGGATATGGCTCTTGAACGTTCCCATAACATCCCGGCTTGTATTGTCATAAGCCTGGATGGCTTGGGTCGTAGGTGTAAAGTCAACCGGTGTAAAGCAATTTTTCTTAGTCCTCTCCATTCTTTAGTCCATTAAGTCCAAGGTGATGATTACGTCCACTACATGAGAAGCGTGTCAAACAGGAAGTGATTCTCAACATGAAAGAGAGACTATACCATTGGTGATGAACCTCCGTAGAGATTAAGTCATTAAGCATAGATCTTTAGCTCATGTTTTGAACAACCATCAACCGATTGAAACAACTCTCAAATGAAAGAAATGAATGATTGTTTGTTAAAATGAAGCATCTTAAAATGGAAATTACTTAAAGAAAAGCTAGAACAAACATGCAATAAGCTATGTATGTGAACATATGAGACAACAACCAAACTAATCAAAGCATGACAACCTAGGATAGCCCTAAAATAGCCTCTAAAAGGTTAAAAAAATAGTGGCTCAAAGTGCATGAAAATAGCCTAAAATGCTAAACAACAAAGAAAGAAAATAAGGCTAGTAAGCAAGAACAAGGGACATGAAAGCATGATTTTCAACCTCTTTTAAACTCTGAAAATCAATTTGGAAAGCAAAGAAAATGGGTGTAAGACAAGGGTTTGAGCAATAGGTGAAGGTGTAAGAATGAGTGTTAACTCTCTCTACCCTTTTGGTAGCTCTCCAAACCCAAGCTTAGACACTTGAAAGGAGATCAAAACAACACAAAGCTACAAGAACTAGATAGCAATAGATAAAAACAAGAAGTAAAAGAGAGAATGACAAGCTTATACCTCTCAAAGAAGTGAGCCTTTGTTTGTGAATCAAACTAAGTCCAAACACACTCTCAAGCTTGAATTGTGGTATGCAAAGCTTGACCAAGGTTCCAAGACTAAGGTGTCAAGGTGTGTATGGTGTATGGATATAGGTTCAAAGTTGTAAGCTTGCTCAAAGGTTGCTTGTACAAGAAGAAGGAGCTCTCAAGAAGGTGTATAGGCTTTTTAGAAATTCTTCAACCCTCAAAAACAGAGATACAACTTCGTTTTTATAGAATTTGAGCAAGAGCGGTCGTAAATATCTTCAAAAATAGACAGCTGGCAGGCTCCCGCCCAGAACATTGTTTCTCGCTACTAAGGCACAGTCGGCCATCAATAGCCACGACTGGCTCTCAATGAGGCATGGCTGGGCTTCAATGTGATCCCCTCTTTTTCTACTTCAGACTTAGCACGAGGTGACACAATGTGTAAAAATGAATTTCTGAGGTACAAACAATGGGAATAGGGAAGGTTTGGGATTGTTTTGGAGCTTAAACATAGCCCCTTCGTTGAGACCTCGAACCACGTACAACGCCACTTTCATCATCGAGTCTACTGAACAAAGCGCTTGAGCCTTACGGGCGGTCAAAAATAGGGTGTCTACACATGTTCATTGCATTGCATGCATGGTGCGCATAACTCATTGTGTTTGCCATCTAAACGTGGGCTCTGTCACGGTGGAAATACAACCCTCGAATCTAGATCACCAACGTACAACTTGATCTTCCTTTCACTTATAGGTGTTGGGTAGGGTCGGTATATCGGTGTCTTGCTGAGGTACCTTTTTTTACCAGACTGACCTAGTGCATATATTGAGCTATAGCAACTTCCAAAATTTAGACATGATGCTTTCCCGTGTTTAAGATGTGATGATACTACTTGCTTAAATAGTGAAACTCTAGATCTATTCAAAGCTAGGATAGGGAAACCCTAACCTCTAGGGGTGTTTGGAATGATTGCTTATGTGCGAATATGAAATGCTTGTTATACAAATCTGAAATCTTGAGAAAAAGGGCACCCAATCCTTGGAGAGTGTTATTTTGTTAGGGGGTTTCTTTCAAAATTTGGGGCCATATCAAAATCAAAATTTGGGGTCAGAATCCAAGGGGTTGTGTTTGTTTGGTGAAGGATTAGAATTTGGGGATTGTATCTAAATGGTTGAATTTATAGCAAGATTAGAACTCAGAAGTCAAAATTGTGTCTTGATTTGTTTTGACCGACATGTCCAGTATCATGATCTGATGGGGTATTTGTTTTGATGCTAGGATTCACTGAGGTTAGGAGAGCTTGATTCTGTATGCTTTAGTGGGTCACACGCGATAAGTCATCCTTAATTCAAAAATAGCCATATCCAATCCAAAAAAAGCCCAATCCAATCTAACTAGGAAAAAGCCTAATCCAACTCACTCCATATAATCCGACCTATCCAAATAAAAAACACTCCAGTCCATTCAAAACCCGCAAAAGCCATATCCGAAAAACTATAGTCCATCTAATCTTGGAAAAGCCATCTCTGACAAGGTCACATCTACCTAGTTCCGCAATTGCTAATTTATCTGATCGCTTAATGGCCCAAAATCTAGTAGATCTAGTAGATATGATCCAACAGCTCTCCAACAGACTGTGGATACTCTTAACCACACAATAGCCGCTCAGGGTGATGTCATTGCTGGGATGCAACAACCGGCCGGAGTAACTGATGTACATCCACTGCCAATCAATCATTCGGTTCCAGACCCACCTCCATTAGTTGAGAATTTCCCGAGTCTTAGCCAACCAGGAGAGCCGACTAGGCTCTAGCTTCTAAAGCTCTAGCACATCCTGTCAAGGGGCTCTTTCCTCTTGACCTTAGTGAGTTTGACCTTGCCATGTTGAAAGTAGCTAAATTTGAAAAGCTGTTTAAAAAATCATAGGGAATCAACTCCATTCTAGACATTGGAGGTGCGTATATCAAAACTGTTGTCAGATTACCAGAAAGATTCATGATGCCCCGTGTAGACCTGTTTAATGGATTGGGGGACCCCATGGTGCATATCCAATTGTTCTTAGATGTCTTAAAGTTGGTGGGCTTAGCTCGGGCCCAAAACCTTTCCTTGTTTAGGAGAACCATGTTAGGTGTGGCTGCTACTTGGTATGCCAAGTTGGATGATTCAATCAAACAGAACTGGGAGATATTGGCTGAAGCATTCATTGCATAGTACTCTTACAACACACAGATCGAGGTAACCACCCGAGAGCTAGAGGTAACTCGCCAAGAACCCAATGAAAGCTTCGTGGCATTCATCACCAAACGGAGAGCAAAAGCAGCCATGATAACAAACAGGCTTTTGGAAAAAGGTCAAATCTACATGGTTGTAAGGAAGCTTCATGAAAGACTGCTATAGAAAATGATAGTTCTCACTCTCTTCAATTTCAAAGACCTATGTGAAATTTGGGTTCAAATTGAGAATGCTATCAAGTACGGAATCATTGTAGAGAGAAGCGAGCCCGTAAGGAAATCATTCACCCATAGTTCCAATACTACTACCAGTAGCAGCGCAGCTGCCAATGCCAAGCCCTCAAAAACTCAAAAATCAATGCAGTTACCACCATTGCCCAAATAGTTAATCCCTTCACCAATGTCGGCCCGCAAATAGCCAATTCAACCTGACCCCAAACCCGAAGCTTTCACCCTTTTTACATGTCCCTATTCCAAGCCATGAAAGTGTTGTTGGATAAGGGACACCTCGAACTCCTAGATCCTAAACCCTTTCCTGATCCTCTTCCACCTAGGTATGACGCATTCAAATATTGTTCTTTACACCAGCAACATGGCCATAGTACTGACTGATGTATCTGCCTCCGTCATAAGATCCAAGATCTCATTGACAATAAAATCATAGCTCCACTGCAAAGGCCAAGCGTCACCACTAACCCATCACCTACATATAACCGAGTACCACCACTTCCCCTTTTTAACCTCATCTATCTACTATCATCCACCTACAACCCCAGTAAATACATCACTCTGTTTTATCTACCCAAGTGTAAGGTGTTCATTCCAGAGGCCATCGACTTGTGCATGATAGACGCACCTAAACCCCAATTCTCTCAAACCCCAAAAAGTGAACTCTGGAAAGGCCTAGCTTAGTCAATCCATCTAGACCAATCCAGTTCAGATACAAATGGTCGAACCCAATACTTCTGAGATGTTGGGAATGATTAAAAACCTTCAAAGAATTGTGGTAGATTTAACCTTTGGGGTTTTGGCCCATCATCAACCACATCCCATGCTGGGAATTTCATATCAAAGAGCTCTCCAATTTTAGGGCAAGCTAAAAATAGAATGGAACAACCCAAAGCCGAAACTGTGATGAAGGCTAATGGTGATAACAGAAGGGTAGCCCGATTGGACACGTTGTTCAAAGATATCTCAAGCTTGGATGATACCATGTCAAAAGTCCAAAGGCCTAAACAATACGAATGAGTCTAGGGCAATCCCTTGACAAGACTAAAGCAAGCAGCACGAATGAGTCTAAGGCAAGTATTGATCCTTGTGTACATCTCCAATGGGTTATTGAGGCTCTAAAGTCCAAAGGCCTAAACAAGCAGCAAGTCCTTACCGTTGTTGAGAAGACTGTGGACAAAACCTTTGTCGCTCAATACCCCAATGCCAAGGTAGGGGTTACCACAAGTGAATTTAGTGTGAAAAGCCAGGTCGAGGGCACTTCGAATCAGGGATCAACAAACAACAGAAAGCCAAGTCATGGAAAATTGATGTTTTAGCAGAAATACTCATCCTAGCTCCAATCCCAAACCTATAGGTGTCCGTCCCATGAGTACCCAGTCTACACCCACCAACTCCTTTGCTAATGCTTTCAGGATTGGTGCTCGTTACTCCTAAAATCGCACCTTAAATCCCCTCTACATGGCCTCGTCCAAAGCTCTTTAAATCCTCACAAAGGAAGGCCACCTCAAACCTCTTGACCCCCGACCTCTCCCTGATATTCTCCCAACCCGACATGACCCTACCATATATTGCGCCTTTCACCAACAACACGGTCATGACACTGATCATTGCTATCGCCTTCGTCATAAGATTCAAGATCTCATCGACAACAAAACAATAGCTCCATTTCAAAAACCCAATGTCACTACTAACCTACTACCACCCGACCATATAAATTCTATCCATGTCTAGCCAACAGTCAACTAGGGGTAATTATTGAAAAGTGCTTAGATAGGACCTTCTAAACTAGGGGCATGGTGTAAGAAATTATAGAGGGAAGTTGCTTCAGTCGAAGAGAAGTTTGGAGGCTACCAGGTGGGTTTCGATAGTGATGCTGAAGTAAAGGCATGATGGGACCTACCAATGGGCTACTTAAAGTATGTCATGAATTCTGCCGATGGACTTGAAAAAATGAAAAACCCTTTTGTGTTTGGGATGCTAATGATGTTTTTTTTTTTGGTTGGTGTAGCTGGTTTCTCATGCTCCTCGAAGGGTTTTAGTCTCCTCGGATACGATAGCCCTACAGTTCGGACTCTCATGGTTCTGAATCTGGTTTCACAAGTGCAATGTGAAACAGAAAAATACAAATGAGAGTCCAAATCTAGGAAATCTTTGGAAAATCAATTTACAATCAAAAATGCCAAAAATGGACTGCATTGCCAGATTTCAGAGTTGTCATCTAAATGTTTTTGGGAAATTTAGGAAACCCATGACTCATGCCAAAGGCCACTTGTCCGTCATCACCAAAGTATCTCGGCTCGGGAACTTAGGTATGAGAGGAGAAGGTCATGATTGAGCACCCCACTCACCCGATCAAAGATCGGCTTGTGATTTTTATGTACAGTATATGCTCTTGTTCTGATTATTATGCTAACTTACTATGTGATGCATACAAGTATAGATTAAGTCACCCACTTTGGAATGTTTGGATTTCCTGTTTTGTTTGAAAAGATTTTTTGAATATGCGCCACTTGAAAAAGTAAACTCATATATGCATTAATCAAAGTCATCTGACTTAAGCGAAATAGCCTTCATCCACCGGCATTCAAACAAGTATATCAAATAAGCACTTAGCCTCATGGTAAATATGCTTAATATGGCAACACTAACATACATGCAATATGCTAAAGCAAAAATGTTCATCTAGTACTCAACCGAGGCAAGCCCAAATATAAGAAATAATTAGAAAATGCATGCTTTAATTAGCAAGTGACTAATGCAACACACACAAAAATACAACTACTAGGATTCGGCTTCTTAACATGGCATGTAGATTAATTCAAGGCCTATGATAGCACATGTATTCAAGCAAGAAATAATCGATATTTTTTAAAGGTGATGAGCCAAATCCTTGTGCATGCCAAAATGGATGCAAGTCATGGTAATGATATGGGACCAAAAATATGATACTACATGCAACCATCATAAGCAAGTAAATAAAAGGGAGAAAGAATGGGGGTTGAAAAACATACACAATATTACAAGTTTGCCCTTACACAGGAGGGTCCAAATAAATATCTGAATATTACAAGTTTGCCCCAGCTTCTGCTCTATTCTGCCAAAAAAATTACACTGCCTATACAACAAAATGTGGCCGGCCGGCCTTAAGAAGTGGTCAACCAGACAAAAAGGTGGTCGGCCGGCCATTATTTTTGAGTTCTGCCCTACTACCACAGAATCAAAACAGAGCAAAAACAGAGTGTTTCTAGGAGATGTTTATCCTCTCTATCTCTCTTTATCATGAAACTGATCGAGGGAGGAGTAGACTTGATTCACAAATCATCAATTATCGCAAAGTTGTTGCGTGATGATCTATGAATCGATAGGACAAAAGATCAATAAATAGAAATAAAAGACCAACAAAACCATTCCCCTATCATGGAGTTATCTCAAAGGAAGTGGTAGACATTGCTTCTCGAATCATTAACATCACTAAAGAGTATGTAATGATTTGAGACGCAATAAGTTCAATATAACATCCGATTGAACCTAACCCATTTTATTACTTTTTTACCTCACTTGATCCAATTTTAATCTCTTTTACGTTACCTTGCCATTCTTTATTCATTTTTGTCTCAAATGATGACTATGTCCACTAAGTGCAAAAAGGCGATAAAGGGAAGTGTCAAACAAGAAGTTGTGCTTAACATAAGAGAGATGTAATGCCTTGGTAATGAACCTCCGAATGGATTAAACCATTAAATATGGAAAGTCTCTTTTTCATGCCTTGAGCAACAAACTAGTGTTTAAGACAACTCTTAATCGAAGAAAGCAAATAAATGAGGGAGGTTGCAGAGATGATTAGGCAAAGGTGATCATGACAAACATGAATATTTACATAGAAATTATGTAAAGAAAACCATCAACTCAAACAGATTGGTATCTATGGCCTAAACCACCAAATCTATGAGGACTTACAACAATATAAGAATGGTATTCAAATCATAAACTAAGTAAACAATTAAAACAACCCTACAACAGCAAAAACACTGCTAGGATCATGTTGAAAAGCTAGGAAAAGTAAACTTAAAAAATGAGGAGAATAAAGCTAGTAAGCAAGCCTAAGGAAGGGTGGCTAACCCCTCCACTTTTTGGACCTTAAAATCACATGTTTTAGCCTCTGAAAACTCTAAAAATCAGTAGCTAAAAGTGAAGAAACAAGTGGGAAACACAAAGATATAAGCTATGGAATAAGGTTCAAAAAATGGTGGTTAACCTCTCCACCTTTGATAGCTTTTAAATCACAAGTTTCAACCCACAAAACCAGTCCAAAACAGTGTGAAAAATAGCAAGAAAAGAGTAGGAAAGAGTAGTGTACAGATGGCAAAAGTTATACCTCTTGAAGAGAGGATGTTCTTTGGTTCACAAACCACAAAGTGATTACCCTCAAGAGCTGAAATTTTAGCTCAATAATCTTAGCAAGAAGCCTCAAAAATTTTGTTTAGGAAGAGTGTGTATAGTGTATATAGTGCAAGATAGAAAGGGAGAGTGTTTGGCAAGTTTTGAGCACTTGACAAATTTTTCTAACCTAAAACCAAGAGGGATGGTCATCTATTTATAGAAAAACAAATTCCTTTGTTGAAAATATCTGTATTAAGCCAGCTGGTGCAAGGCATGCACATGGGGGGGACAGCTAGCAGCAAAATATCTGCTGGCCGCTGGACATGGCCTGCCAGCCATGAAGGGGGATAGCCGGCCAATAAAATTAGCCTGCCAGCCACTTTTTGGCTAGCAGGCCCAATGTAATTTACCCTAAAAAAATAAATAAATAAATAAAAACTCAAGATTTGACGTCAATAACAAATCAAACCATATCTTTTAATTAAATCAATTTAAATCCTAAATTTTTAAAATGGTATTAATTTTAATCATCCGTTTGTATAACTAACAGAAATGGGACAATTTTGACAATTTAAGTATTTCTTTTCCCTTTGTTATTGCTCCTTTACCATCATCCATCAGTCCCTTGTCTTCCTTAATCTATTGTTACCATCTCATCCATTTTCCCGTCTACCGCTACTCTTTTTTTCTTAGCACACTACCACCTTTTTCATTCCTTCCCTAGTCTATAGCCAATGTTGCATTCTAACACCACCAACAAAAAAAGTGGTTGAATTGTTCAAATTGCCCTTATTCCATTAGTCATAACTAAGATGATTGAAATTGATACCATTTAAAACATTCATGGTTTAAATTGAAACAATTTAATAAAAAAATATGGTCTGATTTGTTATCGGGATTAAATTCAAAATTTTATTTAATATAATTTTACCAATTATCAATTATAAATTTGATCTAAATTTTTTTAATTCTCAATACACAATTCAGTCCTGATTCTTAAAATAGGCAAACTGTACTTCAGGATTCGGTGCTTGATTTTATAGTTATGAATCCGCTTTGGAACTGCACTGGATTGTTTAAATAAATACACATATATAATTTGTTATCTACCGTAAACATTCAAATATCTTATTAGTATCAAATATATATACACATAAGTTGTTACATTTTACTGGCGCAAGTTTGTTCTTGTATACTAGTAAAACTAGTTCTAAACAATTCAAATCGAATCAAACCGTGATTTACTAGTTCGGTCTAATTTGATTTCAAATTTTTTTTAATTTAATTTAATTTAAAATTTTGTAAAACTATAAACAATTATTTGATTTTAATTTACTCTTAAAGTCAACCAATTTCAACCATCCTCACTCTTATTTAATGATGTTTTGAAAAGTTGGTAAAAAATTAATTTTTTAATTTTTTTGTGCCTTTATAGCTTTTTTGTATTAAAAAAGTAGAGAGGTAATATGATTCAAAAAAGCCAAAAAATCAAAAAATTGACTTTTACTATGTTGCCAAAATACCCCTATTACAGTTCCATTATAGTCCACAATTAGTTTTTTTTTTTTTTTTTGGGTAAATTACAATACCCCTGAGGTTTGCTTAAATACGAATTGTCCCTGTGGTTTGAAAATTATAAATCCTCTCTGGCCATAATTTTTTTATTTAACAGAATTAATGAAAAAGTAAAATTTCTAACTGTTCACCTATACAATATAAATTATATGATTATTAATTGAATAATTTTACATTATTAAAAACTGTTAATTACTTAATGATTTATTAATAAAATGCCTATTTGTTATGAAATTAAAAACCGTAAGTGACCTAATATAATTTTTAAAATTACATGAGATAATTTATAATTTAAGTAAACTTTAAGAATTATGTTTGTAATTTATTTTTACTTATTTATTTACTAGTCTATCACCCGTGCTATGCACGGGATAATTATAGATATTTATATTTGTTTTAGATTTTTTTAAATATATAAATTATGTTTTTTAAGATTTTTTATAAAAATAATTTAACAATCTCATCACTAATGATAGTGTATGGAAGAAGTTAAAAAGAGTACTGCAGTAACTATACACGGATTGTATCTATAATTATTTGTATGAAAAGATTTTAAATGCTGATTAGGGGATTGTATCAATAAATGCAGGCATGTAGATTGGAAAAAATTAATAAATGCTGATCAGTGAATTTTGACCAAATCAATAAATGCTGAGATATTTTTTTTTTTTTTTAAATCAAAAATTTAGAAAATTAAGATTGAGAGATTGGAACTCCCACAAGGCTTGGGGTTTAGATATCCCATTTTTCTTAATATATTTACAATTATCTATATATGTGAATTGCGATTTTTAAATGTCTTTTTTTTAATTTTTAAATGTCTTCTTTTTTTCCTTTTTTATATTATATTAAAGTTTAATATTTTGATAATAATTATATGTGTTGGACTTTTCAAGAAATTAAATGTCTTCTTTTTTTATTATATTATATTAAAGTTTAATATTTTGATAATAATCATATGTGTTGGACTTTTCAAGAAATTTTTTTATGCTTGTTCTTAATGCATTGAAGCGTTATTATGAGGGATAATAATCATATATATTGGGACTTTTCAAGGAATTCATATGTGTTGGATTTCAAAGAAATTTTTTTTATGCTTGTTTTTAATGCATTAAAGTGATATTATGATGGTAAGACTTGGGGATTGAGAGAAATTAATAAATGCTAAGTTTTTTTTTTTAATCAAAAAATTAGGAAATTTAGATTGGGAGATTGGAGCTCCCACAAGACTTGGGGTTAAAAACCCCCTTTTGCTTAATATATAGTATAGACTAGTCTATCACCCGTGCTATGCACGGGATAATTATAGATATTTATATTTGTTTTAGATTTTTTTTAATATATAAATTATGTTTTTTAAGATTTTTTTATAAAAATAATTTAACAATCTCATCACTAATGATAATGTATGGGAGAAGTTAAAAAGAGTACTGCAGTAACTATACACGGATTGTATCTATAATATTGTATGAAGAGATTTTAAATGCTGATCAGGGATTGTATAATAAATGCAGGCATGTTAAAGATATGTGGGTTGAAAAAGTTAATAAATGCAGATCAGGAGATTTTGACCAATCAATATATGTTGAGATTTTTTTTTTTAATAAAAATTTAGAAATTTAGATTGGAATATTGAAACTTTCACAGACCTTGGGGGTTAAAAACCATTTTTTGCTTAATATATAGTATAGATGTAATAGATAGATATATATTATATATATATTAAATAGATGATATATATATATATATAGATAATAGATAGATAGATAGATGTGTTGAAATTTTCAAGGAATTTTATTTATGTAGTCTTTAATGCATTAAAGTTTAATTATGTGGAGGTTTTGACCAAATCTCCCAAACGGCATGGGGATGCGGAGAAATTAATAAATGCTGAGTTTTTTTTTTTTTAAATCAAAAATTTAGAAAATTAGAATTAGGATATTGGAGCTCCCACAAGCCGTGGGAGTTAAAAACCTCCTTTTGCTTAATATATAACTAACATATCACCCGTGCTATGCACGGATTGCGTTTATAATTATCTATATATGTGAATTGCGATTTTTAAATGTCTTTTTTTTTTTTTAATGCCTTCTTTTTTTCCTTTTTTATATTATATTAAAGTTTAATATTTTGATAATAATCATATTTGTTAGATTTTTCAAGGAATTAAATGTCTTTTTTTTTATTATATTATATTAAAGTTTAATATTTTGATAATAATCATATGTGTTGAACTTTTCAAGAAATTTTTTTATGCTTGTTCTTAATGCATTAAAGTGTTATTATGAGGGATAATAATCATATGTGTTGAAACTTTTCAAGGAATTCATGTGTTGGATTTCAAAGAATTTTTTTTATGCTTATTCTTAATGTATTAAAGTGTTATTATGAGGGTAAGACTTGAAGGTTGGCAGAAGTTAATAAATACTAAGATTTTTTTTTTTTAAATCAAAAAATCAAAAAATTTAGATTGAAAGATTAGAACCCCCATAAAATTTAGGATTAAAAACTTTCTTTTACTCAATATATAGTATATATAAGGATAGATTTATTTTGGAGTTTAAAGTAGCCACGTGATGAGACACTACTACACTACTTAAATGTCCTACGTGAGACACCAATTTCAACCAATTACTTTTGTCCCGCATAATTGTCAACTTTTATAAATAAAGAAAAAATATGACATTATTACTTTTGCATTAGATAGATAGTCTTGAAGTGACATTAAAGTAATTTATTATTCCCAAAAATGTAGAAAACTTTTGATAACTGCACAGACTATGATTATGAACCAGTCAACGCCTGCTGCTAACCTCTAGTTCTTGTTTGTTTTATTCTTTTGTTGATTACACAAAATAGATAGAAATATCTCACTGTCCAGGATTTGCTTTTTTTTTTTCTTTTTTTCTTTTTTTATCATTCTGTCTTTAAAAAGTTTTATATTACTAGGCTCCACTCGAATAGATAAATCGAAAAAGTAAAGAACATTTTAAAATTAACCACCAACTAATTCTATTAAATAGATTTAAATCTATTGATTTGTTTAATGTATCAATAAATCACAAAATATTTATGTTGCTTTCATTAAAATATTATCTATTAAGTTCTTTTATCTTCTCTCTTCGTCATTTCACACCACCTTTGTTCATCACTATCGCTACTGTCACCGTCTGCCCGCCATCACTACTGTTGTCAAATTTCAAAGAAATCAATGTAATTTACCCTAAAATGGAGAATTATAAAACTAAAAAAAAATCCTCAAGATTTGACATTAGTAACAAATCAAACCTCATCTTTTGACTCCTGAATTTTTAAAATGATATTAATTTTAACCACCAATTTGTATAACTAATTGAAATAAGACAATTTTGACAATTTAAGTATTTCTTTTCACTTCATTATTGTTCCTTTACCATCATCCATCACCCCATATCTTCCTTAATCTACTGTTACCACCTCATTCATTTTTCCCGTCTACAGCTACTCTTTTTTTCTTAGCTTCCTACCACCTTTCTCATTCCTTCCCTAGTCTATATCCACTGTTGCATTCTAACACCGCCAACAAAAAAGTGGTTGAATTGTTTAAATTGCCCTTATTCCATTAGTCATACATAACATATGATTGAAATTGATACCATTTAAAAATTTATAGTTTAAATTGAAATAATTAAAAAAATTAAGATCTAATTTGTTATCGGGATTAAATTCAGAATTCTATTTAATATAATTTTACCAATTATCAATTATATATTTGATCTAAATTTTGTCAATTGTTTTATTACTAGAGCTGAGTTAAAAATTTGAAAGAAAAAAATCATAAATTGGTTCAACCCAGACCAAACGACAAGGTTTGGTTTGGTTTGGTTTGGTTTGATTTGATTTTCTCAATACACAGTTCAGTCCTGAGTCTTAAAATAGGCGAACTGTACTTCAGGATTCAGTGTGTGATTATATAGTTATGAATCTGATTTGGAACCGCACTAGATTGTTTAGATAAATACACATACATAATTTGTTATCTACCGTAAACATTCAAATATCTTATTAATGTCAAATATATATATATATACATAAGTTGTAACATTTGACTAGTGCAAGTTTGTTCTTGTATACTGGTTGAACCAATTCTAAATAACTACCTAAACAATTCATAAAATATGAACAATATTTTATAATTAAATTATGAATGATAATAATATTTCTAAAAATTATAATTTTAAATCGAACCAAATCATAATTCACTGGTTCAATCTAATTTGATTTCAAATTTTTTTAATTTAATTTAATTTTAAATTTTGTGAAACTATAAATAATTATTTGGTTTTAATTTTCTCCTAAAGCCAACCAACTTCAACCATCCTCACTCCTATTTATTACAGTTCCATTGTAGTCCACAATTACTTTTTTTTTTTTTTTTTCTTTTTTTTGGGAGTTTAAAAGGGCCACGTGATGAGACACTACTTCACTACTTAAATGTCCTACGTGAGACACCAATTTCAACCAATTACTTTTGTCACGCATAATTGTCAACCTTTAATAAAGAAAAAATATGACATTATTACTTGTCATGGCATGAATCACGACTAACAAAAAAAAAAAAAAAAAGTTATGTCGCATCAAAGTTATAATTTATTATATTTTTTTGAAACTTTTTTTACATAGATTATAGATAGTAAACTTGAAGTGACATTAAAGTAATTTATTATTCCCAAAAATGTAGAAAATTTTTGATAACTTCACAGACTCTGGTTACCAACCGGTCAACGTTCGCTGCTATCACTACTAAAAATATGACTTTTTACGTCTGTTTTTTTGCGATCGTTTATTTTGGCGGTCGCAAAAATCTCTTTTTAATTGACCTAATCGTGTTCTTAAATAAAAAAATAAAAAACCCCCAAATCATTAAAAAAAATTGACCCGTCTCCCTTTTTCCCCTTTATTTCTCAAATCTGAACTCTCTCTCTCGCAAAATATGTCTCTCTCACTCGACTCTCTCGCTCGAATCTCAGTCTCTCTCACTAGACTCTCACTTTGAAGAAGATTTGAAAAGTTTGATCGATTGTTGATGAAGATTTGAAGATTTCAATCTGCAGTTGATGAAGATTTCGATCGATCCATAATCGAGATTCATAATCGGTAAGCCTAAACACTTCTCTTTGTCTCTCTCTGTAATGTTTGGCACATCTTCATCGATTCATCTTCATCGCTCGAATCTTACTCTGTGTAATGTTTGACGTATCTTCATCGATTAATTTGTAATGTGTAAATTGAAACATTAATCGATTCAACTGTCTGTCTCTCTCTGTAATCTTGCTCTCCTCTCTGCTCTTCGTACTCTCTCTCTCTCTCTCTCTCTCTCTCTATATATATATATATATATATATCCATGTAATGTATCACCGATATGTGTTGTTCAATTACAACAGTGTGTAAATTACAACAGTATCACCTCTCACAAAGGTGTAAATTACATCTCACAACACATGTATCACTGTAATCGATTGAATGAGGCATTTTTTGGTAGTTTTATTTGATGGATTTACCTACAGTCCTTCCAAACCAGTAACTAGTCCCAAACATGCCTTGTTTTAAGCATGATTATTGACAGTCAATCTCAAGTAGTTGGGATAAGGCTTTATTAAGTTGTTGAGATATGCATGATAGATTAAGTGTAGGAAGGCCTGGGCTATGGAACAAAACCAATAAATCTTAGTGATGCACCAGATTTGACCGTTGTAAATTGTGTAATATGTTTGAGATATCAGATACGAGAAGGGTGCAAATTTAGGTCTTCTGCCAGAAAGTAATTACTATTCTAGTTGATCTTCTGCAATATATAATTATAAATAATTATGACCATATTAATTCTAGGCCTGTCTTTATATTTATTGTGTTAACTTTTCTGCCTTCTGTCTTGTTGCAGGTTGTATTGTCCACTCTTGCTTTCACAGCATTCGAGCTTCCCCCTAATGGAGCTATTGGAACAAAAATATTGCAGTTCCTTTTTAACTCGAGGCCTGATTTGGTGAGAAATATTTTTTCTTTATGTCAGTAATTCTAATCCTGAAGTGCACTACCATTGTTGTGTCATGCCATGGTTTTGGTTGGAAATTTTGAATCCCAATTGAAATGGAACAATTGCTGGGCAGTTCTCATGCTGTGGCTTTGCCAACTAGTTGAAACTCTAGTATTATATTTTTAGTTGGAAGCATAGTTCTGATTTGGATATTGCTTTGACAATCTGCTATCTCATATTTGGCACCTTCTCTCGATGGGAATGGTGTGTTGTGGGTAATTTAGATTTTGATTGGTCTTGCTTCTGAAGCAACAGGCTGCAAAGGAGCATATGTTGTTTGTTATTCATTGTCCAGAAGTATAGGTATTCCTTCTAGTTTATGCCACAAGTTAATATTGATTCAATTTTTCATGTTTATATGCTCTGTAATAGAAAGAGATCAAGTAGGATACTAATGTAGAATAGACAAGAAAGAAACAACTGAGAAGAGAAACAGAGAAGAAAGCAGCAACCTGAGAAGAAAAAGAGATTAGGGGTACCTCAGGGAAGAAGCACTCCCATTGATTTTATAGATTGAAATTCGAAAACCATCACAAGACCCCTTTCCACTAACCCAACCTATAATTCTTTTGTATTCCTCCATGAGGTCCCTTTTGAGGAGGTAGAAAAGAACATAGGTCCCTTGATGAATTCCTATTGGGTGATAGTCATCCTTTTTGCCTTCCCCTTTATTATTATTATTATTTTTTGTCCTTGTAGTAAATGCCTTGCATTTTCTGGAACTTGGACTTGAACCCATGTGTTTCCTTAGGATTTTATTTTTATGGAGGTCAGAGTACCCAATATGTTGTGTCTATATGAGACAACTCCCTTCGCTGGTGTCCTTGTTTCATAATATCCAAAAGTTTCAGATTGATTACATTTGAGGTAGCAGTACCACCTCAAGTATCACACTTGGATTCATGTTTTCTTTTGCTTGAAGAAGATGACTGCACTATTGGGCACAGAAAATCACACCAGATTTTTTCTAATCCCAGAAGCAATTGAAGTGATCTTCTCTTTACCTTTCAAATTATGTACTACAAAATACTATCTTTAAATGTTCAAACGTGGAATAGGTTTGGGATTATGGAGAGAATTATCTTGTGTTTGGATTTTGGGAGAATTGATGCTCACTGGAATAAGTGAAATCTTAAATGTAGAACCACAAGTGAAAAGAAATATATAATTTGCATAATTGACCTGTTCACTGAATAACGGTTTCATGTTTTAAATTTTGATAATTTGAGCATTAGTATGTGAGTTACATGGTGCTGGATCATTTTTTCCTTATATTCATCTACATTTCAAATTGTCCTCAAACTTTTTCTGTCTTTGTTTAGATGAATATAATTGAATTATATAGGATAAGCATGTATATGTGCTGCCTGCCAATTATCTCACTTCTTGTCATTACTAGTGCATTGAGGCGCTAACTTTGGGTATCATACTTCTGTTTTTGTTCTTCTAGGTTGCTGCACTATTCTATTTGGGAATGGCAGGCCATTTTGCTCTTGGTAACACCAACACTCTTGCTAGCATTGATGTTGCTGGAGCTTTCATTGTACTTCCTCCTCACCTGGCATTGTTAATTAACTATGATTTTTTGTGCTCAAACCTTGTTATCTTGCCTTCATTTATCTAATTTTCCCATGATTGTTTCAATTGTCAGGGCATCTCAAGTCACTCTACATTGCTTTCTGGCATCTTAATGTTCATTATTACCTATGCGTCCCCCTTATTAGCTTTTCTTAGCATGGTGATGTATATGTCCATGAAAGAGACAAGCTATCTTGTGAATCCGCAGGATGCGGATATTGGGCATTTTCTGAAGATGTCTGTTGGCTTTCCATGTCTGGTTCCACTGGGCTTGAATTCCGTTCTTTTGTTTGCATACACCATTGTTTTGCTGCTAATGAGGAATCATTTATTTGTTTGGAGTGTCTTCTCTCCAAAGTAAGTCTTAATTAGATGAAAATCACATTACAAAATGCATTTGTGGTGAACCTGCATGCGTCATCCCATGCTTGGTGAGGGGTGGTAATTAATGGCATCCTCTGTCAATGAGATTGATTGTAGTCCTTGAAAACTTGATGACAGACCAACAAATGACTGATATTGGAACCCCACCCTTCCTGTCTTCTGTCCCCTCTTTTTATTTATTATTTTATTATTTATTTAAATTGTTAGCATAGCCGAAATTCAACCCAGAAAAATATAGTGATGTTTTGTCGTAAATCCAGATGATCTAATTTCCGTAAATTACATGCCCTAATTTGCAATGAAATTGGCTGATTGAGTTTCCTTCAGAGTGGATTAGCTACTTGCTTAGTGGAAACCTTCGGGATATCTTAAGAAAATCCTGGATTGAATATTCTTTTTATTCAAATATGCTTGGGTTTACCATTCAGACTTATGATTGAATATTGATTTAGATATAATTTGCATCTCATTTAATCTCTCTAGTTAGCTAGAAGGCAGTTGAATTTCCAAGGATTCAGTGGTTGTCTGACTAAAGCAATACCCTAAGCTGAAGTGGGCATCAGTACACTTACCCATGAGAGTCTTTCACTGTGGTTCCCTTTCCTTCTGAAATCATCCCTTTCGACTGACCAATTTTGTCAAGATGGCTTTATAAAATAAATTCCTTACTAAATTACAAGTTTTTCCTCCATTTTGTTTTCCAGTTAGAAGATGAGGGTTGAAATTGATCTAAGTGTATTCTGGTCTCTTTCTTCAATACTTGTAATGTCGTCTTTTACATTGAATTTACTTATTTATGGTAACTCCATCTTCCTCCAGGTATCTGTATGTTTGTGCTACAACTGTTTGTGTATACATAGGAGTATCTGTCGTGTATTCAACTGCAATTTACACATCTTTGGTCTTTGCCTTGCGGAGTAGAACGTTGCAGTGCTCCATCAGAGATGAGTCAAGAGTGTCCATGGTGCGCCAATAATACCTACTTTCGATTCTTGCACATACATGCATGTCAACTGTTTCTCAGGCTTTGTTTGGTCCTGCAAAGTTTTGTGGGAGAATCAACATGAAGAAAAGTGAAAAGGAAATGGTAAGCAGCTTTTTACGTATCTGTTCGGTAATTATTATTATTATTATTTTTATAGCTACAATGTGATAATCATGTATTATTTACTTCGAATTATTTTCTCACCCCCCTATCCCCCGGCCCACCTCAAAAAGTGAAACTGAAAAAGAAAAAGAGGATATCATGAAGTGTTACAATGTTCAGATGTAAATTTTAACTCAAATGAGGAGACCTTGTTAAGAGTTCGGAGCTCATCCTCGCACACTCTCTCTTCAATTATATTCATCTACATGTGAGTTACATGGTATTGTTCTGTCTTTGTTTTTTTTCTTTTTTCTTTTTTTGGTGAACGGAGGGTCTGAATCTTACTGATGGCATAGAAGTATATTCACTACGGATATTTGACACAAAAGCAAAATGGCTGTTACATTGTGCACATTGGCATATTTCAAGGTTCTATAGAATTTGATTTCTATGCTGCCTCTAACTTATTTTGAAGATTGCATTAAGTTGTGTAGAGATTAAGAAAGTGGTGGGAATTGTTTTGTTGCTGCACAAGCTTTGTGCGTCGTCATCAGAGAAGATACTGGATGATGTTTCAGCTCGTTATGTGGTGCTCCTTTTGCCCAAAGGCTATTTATCCTCCTCTTTCTGTGTGTCTCTGATGTAGAGAAGATGTTCTTTCTCTTTTCCTTCATTTTCGATGTGCTTGTGTTTGCTTGAAAGAGAAGGACTTAGAGAGGAGTTTTGGGTGAGAGTACTTTTGATTTAAGCTCAGATTTATAATTTACTTTGCAAATTCATTTAGGCTTGCAGATGAGTCTTAGGCCACTGTGGAGCAATCCCCTTGTTTGGGAGTGGGAGGGGGCGTTATTGGCCGCGTGTTTTGATGAGTTATTGGGTTCAAATTCCATTTTCTTCGGATGGGATTTTTGGGAGAAGTGGGGAGGTTTATGAAGTGTGCTAATAAGTAGGCCAATTTGTGAACTTGTGGATGTCTAGTTTGTTCAAATTCCTTATTATTTCATTCTTTAGCTCTCTTTTCTATCTTAATATCTCTATGTAATTTCAGAAGTCATGATGAACTAGAGATTTTTAGTGGTTGATTTATTTCTTTGGTTTTTGTGTCTTGTTGCAGTTGATTTGCCTCAATGGTTCTCTTCAATGTCTATAGCGCTGGAGTCAGATGTAGACCTTGTAAGTATTCTTATCAAACTTTCTCCAGTTTGCTTGTTCAATGTACAATAAAAATGTTTGATAGCTACTTCCTGACTTTCGATTTGTTTTGTTGCAATAAGTGTTTTCTTGACTTTTGTATAGAAATCAGAGTTTTCCTACAGTTGTTTGATTGTTATCCTTTGGATTTCTCATGTTCATAATTCAAATTCTTTCATGTTTGATTGTTCTCCCCTTTGTAATTTTGTTTATATATTTTTTTTGTTAATTTTAGGAGGCTGCTCATGAGAAGAGCCAAAAGTACAAGGAAGGGAAATTTATTCTCGAGAGGTACTAAATATTATTTGTAGATTACGATTTTGTCGCCAAGCAATTTGAAACACAATTTTTTTGGTTGAGCAGGTTTAAGATTTTGGGTCCTGATGGAAGTCACTATATGGATCAGGAAGCTCAGATTGGTGGAAGCGATCCTGATGATGCTTGATTAGCCTCTCCCTTTGTCTTGTTTTCTTTCTTCATTAGTTTCGGTTAACTGGTTTTTAACTGTACATTCTTTGCACCTTGCCAGTCTTATTCTACCCTATTAGTTTCAATCATATTTTTGGATTAGTTGTTGCTAGAGACCAGTTTTGCAAAACAGTTAGAATCATATTCAGATTCTAGTAGATTTTATTAATAAATTCTGTTTAAGGATCATATTAAGATTCTAGTAGATTTTATTAATCAATAAAGACATATCAAGATTTAAGTATTTCTTTTTTACTATGGAATGGAGAACAAATGCATGTAAATGAAGGAGCTTTTCCCCTCGCCATATTTATTTATTTATTTATTTTTATTTTTATTTTTAATTTTTTGCGACGGTAACAAGATGGTCGCTAAGATCATGTTAGTGTTTTTCTTTATTTTTTGTGACGGCAAAATAGCGGTCGCAATAAGTAGTTTAGGTGGTCGCAAATAATTTGCGACCGTTTTTTTGCCGTCGCAAAAAGTATTTGCCACCCCATATTCGCGACCCCCATTTGTCGTCGCTATGAGCCGTCGCAAAAAGTCTTTTTGCGACTGTTTTTTATTATTTGCGACGGTTTATGGCGGTCGCAAAAAGTATTTTTTTTAGTAGTATATCTTCTAGTTCTCGTTTGTTTTATTTTATTTTTTGAGGACGTTTTTATTCTTTTATTGATGGAAAATGAGTTAGACTCTCAGTGGGGTGACGCCACCACCCTTACTATTTTTTGATTGGTCCAATTTTTTTTTTTTTTTTTTTTTTTTTTTTTTTTTTTTTTTTTAAGTCTTGCTCTCACGGCAAGACATATGGAGCTGGGGGTGCTGGGATCCAGCACAGTTGTTTGTTGATCACACAAAATAGATAGAAATATCTCACTGTCCAGGATTTGCTTTTTTTTGTTTTTTTTTTATTATTCCATCTTTAAAAAGTTTTACACTTTTAGGTTTTATTCATATAGACAAAACGAAAAAATAAAAAATATTTTAAGATTAGTTATCAATTAATTGTATTAAATAGATTTAAATACAAATTCTATGGACTTTTTGAATGCACCAATAAAGCCTAAAATATATATGTTGTCTTCATTAACATATTATCTACCAAGTTCTTTTATCTTCTCCCTTCACCTTTTTTTTTAAAATTTCACACCACCATTGTCCATCACCGTCGCTACTACCACCACTACTGTCGTCATTTCCATCCAGCCGCCACCATTACTGTGGTCATTTGGCCATTGTCACAGTTCACTAACTGACTCCGCTATTCCTGATCTACACATCACCATCATTATTCACTTACCTCGATTGTTACAGATCCACCACAGTTGTTACAGATCTACAATTTACTTTTGTCGATCTACACAACCACTACCACTGCCTCCTTTGTTGCTGCAATCATTCTTTATCATTATCATCCTCGTTAGCTACTGTTTTCTGGTAGCCTCATCTAAATCTATACTGATCTAGTTGTTTTAATAATAAAATCGACTCTAAATGACTTTAAACAATGATAATCTCTCTCTCTCTCTCTCTCTCTCACTCTCTCTCTCGTATCAGATCTGCTACAACCCATATTTAGAATTAGATTTATTTTTCCTTAATAAATTTATCAATCTCATGCTTTCTGTGTATGTGGGAGAGGAGGTTGAGTTCTTATAATAAGTGAGTGAGTGAATATAAGTAAGAATAAGTAAATCAAATTTGTCATTTGTATCTTTTTTCTTTTTTTTTTAACAAATCAATCAATAATAAATTCATCACTAAATGTATTTTTGATAAATTCATTAGACCAGTCTTTGTTACTTTCTCTGTGTCTATATTTGTGTGTGGTTGTGTTTCTATGAGTGAATAAATATACTAGTAAATGACAATGAGGGAGTGTCTGTGTGTGTATATGTAAATGTGAGTGAGTGAATATGTGAGAATGAATGACTAAGTGGTAAATGTGACAGTAGTGATGTGGTGGTGATAAATATTATTTTTTCTTGAAAATTAGCCAAAGAAATGTTGTCGAAATTTTGCCAGAGGTGGTAGCTGACAGTCGAGATGGTCGTCGATGGTCGTAGACTACAACTGGAGGTAGTCACTGACGGGAGAGAGGAGAATCATAATAGTGTTTCTAATGGGGATGAAGAAAGTAAATGAATGGTATTTTAGGGATATTGATAACTGAAAAAAGAGCATAACTTACAAATAAATAAGTTTGGTCCATAGGACCAACTCATATATGCCCCAAAATTTAAAAATAAAATAAAATAAGTTTAGAAATAAAAAAAAAAACATAATTGCCTTTTTTGGTTATTTTTGTTTTTGTAAAATGTTTTTTTCAATTTTTTAGTTTTTAGATTTGTTTACATTCGGGGAAAAGTAAAAAAAAAAAATTAAAATAATTTTGAAAAAAAAAATCATTAAAGAGAAACAAGTTCCAAAAAAATGTGATTTTTTTAAGTATATGGCAAACACTAGATAGTCAGCATTGCTCCCTTCCTTTTCTTCCACTAATCTGAGAATTTTTAAGGCGAGATAGGCTACACTTCTGTTTTACTTTTTTATTTTTTTGAATTTTTAAATTAAAAAAATAAATTATTTATTTTTAATTTATTTAGTTGACAACTGAGAAAAAAAAATAATTTAATTAACAAAATTCATCTTTATTATCAACTACTTAAAAAACCGCATTTTAATTTTTTTTTCATTTTTAACGAAATTTATAAAAAAAATTATAATGTTTTTATTTTATTTTTCAAGTCCTAGTTAGAAGGATATAAAAAAAAATTAAAAAATTACTAAAGATCAAAAAAAATAATACTAAAAAAATATTTTTTTAGCATTTTCCAAATACAATAACCCTTTTAGAAATAATTTTATGGGAAAATAACCAATAACTCTTGTTTTGTTGTTCCAATTACTATCAAGTCCTATCGAGTTTAATATAGATAATTAAGTCCTATTTTTCATAATATATTTCCAAAAAATTCATTGATCCATAATGGTGTTTTACCCCTCATTTAATATGAAAATATTTTTAATCTAAATAAAATAATCTTTTTTAATTGTAAAAATTATGATATTATATTAAAAAATCATAAATCACAATAAAAAAACTATCAAAAAGTTTTATTTTGTTTTGAAAATTATTATTGAGTTATATCGAATTCAATATTAACAAATAAATATTTTTTTTATTTATAAATTGTTATACATAAAAAAAATTCAATTGTTCATAATAGTATATTTTATTTTCATTTTATCTTTTTCATTAAAATATGAACAAAAAAATTCATAAATAATTTTAATTTATTAAAATTTTATAATTAAAATACTTTTTAATTGTTCAAATTAAATGATTTTTCATTAAAAAAAATTATAAGCATAAGATTAATAATCTTTACAATTAAAATTTTAAATTTTAATTAAGTTAAAATTATTTATAAAATTGTTGTTCATAGTAAATAAGAATGGTTAAATTGGGATGAGACAAACCATTATAGAGCAATGAATCTTGTGAGAATTTTTATCATAAATAAGACTTAGGGCATCTCCAACGGTTCACCAGATATTTCGTCAAATCTGAGTAAAAAAAGTATGAATTCCTCTATCTGATATAATCACTTCAACGTCATCAAAACAAAGGTCGTCCAGGGGGTCAATCGGCCGGTCGACCAGCAAGACTAAATGGAAATATATATATATATATATATTTCTGCTCTATGTCCATATCCAGAACTAGAAAAATGATGGTTTGCTCAATCCATAACCCATCTCATGGTTTGCTCAATCTAGGTATCAAGAAAAACGATGTTGTACTCATTTTCGCCCAAATTCAATCCAATTCCCTGTTTGTTTCTTCGAATCATCGCAACCGACGCTATTGCAACTATTGTAAATCCTATGTACACAGTCTCTGCGCTTTCGAAACTAATCAAAGATTGCAAACCAAAGCTTATCATCATTGTTTCTCAATTATGGTAAAAAGTTAAACGTTTTGGTTTACCATATATTTTTCTGGGTTTTGAAAATTTTGCTTTGATTGTTACGAACTCAAATTCAAAAGTTACATATTTTATTGATTTGCATAGGAGTGTTGGGCCGGTTTCAAATTTGCCTGAGGTTACAATTAGATCAAATAATATAGATGCTCTGTTGTATTCATCAGGGACACAGTTACAGAGAGGCAATGAAATAACTTTATTTGGTTAAAGAGGTGTCAACCTCCTAGTGTAAAATTTTTACAAAATTTTGCTTGAGGTGGTCATCTGGGCGGACATCCGCCGATCGTCCGGTGGGTCCACACTCAACGACTATGCATAGTAAATTGCTGAAAGGTACAAGACATCTTCAATTTGATAAAAAATTTGGAGCGTTCTCAATTTGATATCGTTTTGATAAAACTGTTAGAGCCAAAAAATGTGTACTTTTTCACCAAATTCAAATTTGGTGATACATCTGGTGAACCGTTGGAGATGGCCTTAGTTGTCCATATTGAAACTTAATAAGACTTGTTAGTAATCTTAAGAGCAAAATAGGACTTATTAGTTATTTTTTCTAATTTTATCCCCAAAAAAAAATTCCAAATAAATCTCCTTTTGTTTTTATCAAACTTAAGTACCTAAATTTACTTGCCCAATACACCTCATTGGGAGGTCAATGATTCGATTTATTATTGAGATTTTTTCTCACTTTACTAAAAAATTTCAACTATCACTATTCTGTCTTGATAGTTTTAGAAACTCAAATTTTCATTAAAGTCATCAAATTTGTTTGCATATTTCAATTTTTACGACCAGAATCTAACGAATTTGAACATTTAATATTTAACTATTTATGAATTGAATTTTGCTAAGTTCCGATGGAATGTTCAAAATTTGAAGATAAATTAAATGTCAGACATTTATTTTGTCAATCTTGAATTCAAATTTCACCAACGCTCCATTTGTTTAGGCAACAATATTTTCTTCAAAAAAAAAAAATTAGAAAATGTTTTTTGAAGAAAACATTTTTTTATGTTTGGTAGTGGTGGTGGTGAAATGAAAGTGGAGGTGGAGGTGGAAGTGGTGGCATGGTGGTGAGACGGCGGCAGCAATGGTGATAGCGATGGTGATAGTAACACTAGCAGGGGTGATGGTGGTAGAAGTGAGAGTGGCGGTGGTAGTGTGGTGACATTAATAACTAGAAACATTTTCCACCCTTTAATAGTGAAAAATATTTTCTACCTATATGAGCTTGTTTTCTATTGACCATAGAAAATATTTCTCGTTAACTTTCGTCATTATACCAAGCACCAGAAAATACATAAAATATTTTTCAAAAAACATTTTCCACCCAAACAAATGGAGTGTAAAAATATTTAGGTTTCTATGTCTCTATTTTGACTAATTCAAGCTCAAATAATTAATTATAACTAAATTTAGGCAAATTCAAGTTCAATCAATTTGTTTTAATCCTATAATAATGAAGCAAGAGTGACCAAAATAGAACAGGCTATAAGCACACTGTATTCTAAGTCACCTTATATATAATACAAACTAGTAGGTGTGTGTCTACCCAATAAGTTTGCTGGTAAATCTATAAAATATCGATTTTGAGATTGATTTAAAAATATATATATATTGTGTGGTCTTAGTAAAAATATTGTTTTCCAGATCGAAAGTTTCGGGTTTGAGTCTCCACCTACTTTCTATATGAAAAATCTAACATCTCCGACATTTTAATTTTGTGATTATGTTCCAATTTAAAACAATAAATAACACTCCCAATCAAACAATCAAGACAAGTAGACAGAATGATTTAACATGAAAAAATCACAATTGGAACGCCTCCAATTGTGATAAAAATAAAAAAAAATAAATAAAAAATTACGGGCTAAAACTACAAAACAATCCACTAAGAAGACAAAAAAAGAAATTATCCAAGTGCACTCTCAATTACCTAGCAAATTCACGTTCTAATTGAACCGACCCCACTGTGCCTTTTCCACCACCGTCTTTACCTCATAATTGTCTTGCCCAACGTTGAATCCACAACACTGATGTCGAATCTACGACGATGAGCCACTCCGGAATCTACCAAAGCTTCAGGCTCAAGTTCCCCAGAATCCATCGAAAAATAACTCTCTCTTTTGTAAACGAAACAATAATACCAACCATTGATGTTCGACAATCTAAAGTTCATTAATCAAACGATCACCTTCTATACATCAAGGAAACTCATATAAAATAGCCTCCAACATAAAATACTTTGTATTTTCTTCATCTCTGAAAATCTGGACCGCACAAGCCCTAAAAATAGCGAACAGTGCACTTTATAAATAATAGGATCATGCAGACCACTCGAGCGGTGTGACTAAAGACCGCGCAGAACATATAGGTTGACCTCTTGAGTGACCACTTCATAGCTTGAGCGAACTCATTAAAACGCATGCCCATCGCTCAAGCTAAGACTTCACCACTCGGGCGCGTATAAGATGCTCTCAGAAGTTTGGATGCTTTGTAAAAGTACTGGATGATGCCATTTATCGTTCGAGCGCACAAATAACTTTGACTACATTTTTTTTGCTTCGGGCAATTCAACCCCCATACATAGTCACCGAAGTGGCAAGCATAAAAGGATCAGGATTACAAACTCCTCTAGATAAGCACAATTCGAGTAGAATTCGCATCTAAACACTCATAACTTTACTGTAAAAAAAGAGCAAATAAAAATACAATTAAAGTAATTTTGTCAAATAAAATTGTCAATTACAAAAATCGAATACTATATAATTTTGTATTTCAAATAGATTAGAAAGATATTTTCAAAAATAAAAATGTTACATTATTCCAACATCATTGGAAACCTTCACTTTATAATGGTATGAATAATTAAAGACGAAAGGGTCAAGCTGTACTCGTGTTCAAACTTGCATAAAACAACTCACACGTGTCATGGATATGATCGTGGTGTGACCTTGAGGAAGAAAAATGACTTAGACCCCAGCTGGGGGTGCTGGGATTCGTTCCTGATTGGTGCAAAAATAGTTTTTTTTTTTTTTTTTATTTTGGCCAACCACACGTTGCCACGTCACTGGGGGTGGCACTAGGGTCGTCCGTACTGGGGGTCGGTAGCATTGTTGCCTTGAGGAATAATCATTACGGAAAAAACTAATCACCTTCTTTAAACTTCTTATTTTTCATAATTTTTTATTTTTAGTTAAAAATTTTAATATTTTAAATTTTTTTTATTTTTTAGATACATCTAATCTAGATATACTTAAAATGTATAATATTTATGAAAAAAAATTCATCAAATACAAAAAATACATATAAAAAAAATAGTACATTTTCGTATTCTTGTATATTTATTGAATTTTTAAAATATTTTTTTACAAATATTTTACTTTTTAGTGCATCTAAGTTATGTGCATCTACAAATTAAAAAATTACTTAAAATATTAAAAAAATGAAAAAAATTTAATTTTTAGAAAATCAATCAAAACCAAACAACAAATTACGTTTTGAAACACATGCTCTGAAACATTGAAACATTGTATATTTTAAAATGGTATTGTAGCAATCTAAAGCAATCCCAACAATTTTTTTTCAATATATTTTCTAAAAGATTTTTTAGAGTTTAAAAAATATATATTTAAATATAATCAACTAAAATCTGTTGAAAATTTTGAATTAAAATTTACTCCAGTGGTTGTATCTCTTGAGATGGAAAAGTGTGTTCTTTTGAAGGGTCACAACCTTTCTGAAAAGTTACGGAGGAATTTATAAATTCTATCTCCCTCACTTCAATTTGAAAAAGAGAATTCGTCATTTCTTCTTCATCTTTGCATTTATTCTTCATATTTTCCTGAATCTAAGTTTTCTATAAAGAAAGTGCATGCACAGTGAAATTCGCTAGACTTACAATAGTAGTGCTGCTACTACAAGACATTGATCGTTGTATCCTAAGAGATAGACGTCCATTGAATCCTGAGCACCGGTGAGAGGACGAATTTATCTTAAGGAAAGAGTGTCACACACTCGACTCAATCAGGTTTTATCTATTTATGTATTATAAGTTTTGTTACGTTATTATGTCGATTTATTTTAGTTTTGGTTTTAGCCAAAAACTGTTTACATATTTTTTAAATTATATTTTCTATATAAATTTGGTACTGATATTTCCTACAATCTTAAGACAGATTCATACCATCTTTATATAGGGATTTCAAAATTTTGGTTAAATATGTATTCGTTTGTTTCTTGGTTTTATACAACAGAATTTCTACAATCTACATTTAAAATTTTTTGTTAGATTGATTTTGTTGCATTGATACTTCCTTTCGTTGTTTGTCTTTTGGAAATTTCTATACCATTAATATACATGATGCTCCAATTGTTTGTGAGTCAATATATATTAAACAATATATTTTGATTTGGAGTGATACATTTCGGATTTGGAACAGTGTATTGAGTTATCCAATCCTAGAGACTCGATTCTCGTTTTTTCCAATTGGGTCTCAAATTCTATACTCTCATTCGACGATTTCACTTACACTTTCGTTCTCGGAGCCTGTGCCTGATCAAACATGGGTTTCTGTCGAATCTGATGATCCAAACCACTGCTATACATTTCTATGCGAGTAATGAGGATGTTTTCTCGGCACACCAAGTGTTTGATGAAATGTCTGTGAGAAATAGTTTTACTTGAAATGCAATGGTAAAGGGCAATTGTTCACAAAAATTGAGAGTTTGTAAACATGCCGGAAATAGATTGTTGTTGTTTAAGGACATGTTAGTTGATATCAGTGGATTGAAACCAACTGATACGACTATGATTTGTGTGTAAGTTGCAAATCCATGTTAGAATGGTAATTTATTAGAATTAATTAATTATCTTGTAGCAATTATGAATAGATGCAACGTTTTCCAGATGAGTCATATGTACATTCAAGTATTGAAATACGGTTTTGACCGTTTGGTTTTTGATTTTTAAATTTAAAACCAAGTGTATGGTTAGGTGCCTTTCTTTAGACTTATATGTATGTATCGATGTGAACTCTTGGTTTTTAAATAATTTCATATAATTAGAAATGATAAACAGATATATTCACTCTGTTGACAATTGTTTGTTATATTATTGATGTCATTTACCTAAGCGTATTAATTTTATTGTTTTTAATTAATTTGGAATGAATTTTATGGCATCATGCTGCCATAATTTATTTTTATTTATTTATTTTTTGAAATATTGTGTGATTTGTGTTTTTTTTTGACTGATTTAGTTTCAGTGTTATGTATGGGTTTTAATTAGAGTTTATTTAAAAGTTTGTGAAGTTTTAAATAAATTGTGGTAGTGCTACTACCAATGGATTTCTTTTGGAGTATTATATATGTAACTTGATTGTGGTAGTAATATTCTTGCAATATCAAAACAATCATTAATACTAAAGAAATTTAAACATGATATTTTACATAGTGGTGTTGTTCCATTTAATTGAAAATAGATTGAGGAATCTTTTGTATTGATTATTATTTTGTTAATAATCAAGTTGAAAGTTATTTTTAAAATAACTTTGACATAAGTTGTCATTATTTATTATAAAACTTGTGAAATAGAGTTGTTTTATATGTTTTAGTGAGTATTCAATTATGTCCGGATTACATAAATATTTGTTGCACTAAGCATTAACCATAAAAAATAAATAAATAAATAAAAAGAAAAGAAAAGAAAGTAAAGTATGTTACTCATGTGGGACTTTATCTCTTGAATTTGAAGAGAAAATTTAATTTTTCTTTTGTTACAAATATTTTTGAATAAATAATGTATGAATTTATCAAAAATGAGTTATTATTGTGACGGTGACACTTGTCTGGAAATTTTTGTTTAAATTTGTTTTATGATTTGCAATTCTGGAATTGTTTTTAGAAACTTTTTTTAACAGTTTTGACTGGTTTTCAGTGCTGGAAATTTTAATTTATTTGTATCCATGCCTACATATGTTATAGAGTTGATAATTAATGTTTACAATTCTTTGTGATATAATGTCATTAATTGATATATTTGATATATCGATTTGGTATATGGTGTATTATAAATGGATGTCAATTATTTATCAAAGTGATGATAAAAATGTGAACTTTTGTGTTTTGACATAAGGGGAATTCTAACTATTCTTTGGGTTAATGACTGTGAAATTGGTGTGGTGACCAATAACTCCATAATGAAATATTATATGGGTTAAAACATTTCATGGGCGAAAGACGCTTTGGTAATTGTCGACGTAGTCATCAATACTGGATAAGATAAATAAGATGTAAATGTGATGTAAATGTAATTATACAGTGATATAATGCATGGCTAAAGAAATGTTATTTAACAAAGTGTTGTGGCCACAACCGGTATTTAGCCATTTTTCATTTGTATTGTAAAAGAAAGTTATGAAGTCTAATTGTATTTTAGACAAAGTAGTATTGTGATTATATTCACAAAGTAATTTACATCTTGTTATTTAGTTCAAGCACGCCAATTAATGATATATTCTGATTTACCTCAGAATGGTAGAGGTGTATTAATATTTTTGTGTAATTATACATCAGCAAGAGAATTAAGTTTCCTTAGAATGCTTAAAATATGGGGGTGCTTGGAGGATTTTATCAAAGTAACAGTTCCGATAATAGGTCCATAAAGAATCTCAATTCTTTCTATAGGACAAAGTTGGAATAGAAACAAAAATGGTTTCATTAACCCCTAAGGAACAACTCTATGTTTATTATTTAAATTTGAAAATGGGAGTGACATAGAATAACGGTAAGTCTCAATGTAATCAAAGACTTAATATATAGCGACCCCGGTCTTTTCCCATTTGGTTGTTGTATCCGGACTTAGGTTCCGTGGATCCTATTGTTATAAAATTGTTGTTGTCGTCCTTTAATTTCTTATTTCTGAGTTATGGGATGCAATGGGCAGGTTTGTTACAGGTTGGTAGTGTTTGGGAGCCAAGGGTTGCTGCCTAGAATTTGGACTCTTCGCTCGAGCGAGCAGTTCTTCGCTCGAGCGAGATCTTTGTTTTTGGTCCGTCGCTCGAGCCAGGGTTTCTTCGCTCGAGCGAGCGAGCGATTGCGTCTAGGTATAGACCTGAGGGTTGTGTTTCTTGGCTCGAGCGAGCTGGTTTGTTCTTCGCTCGAGCGTGCGTTCCTTCGCTCGAGCGTGCGTTCCTTCGCTCGAGCGTGCGTCTGGTTGCAGACCTGAGGGGTTGAGTTGTTGGCTCGAGCGATCTTTTCTTCGCTCGAGCGAGCTTATGGGTTGTTGGCTCGAGCGAGGCTTTATTGGCTCGAGCGAGGGTTTTCTGTGTCTGGTCGCTCGAGCGACCAAGTCTTCGCTCGAGCGAGCCTGTTTTATTTAAATAGGCAGCAGCGGTTTTTAAAACATTTTTTTCAGCCTCTTTTTGATTTTAAAACCCTAGGTCCGTCTTCTCTCTCCCTCTACACATCTTCTCTCTTAGGTTTGATCTACTTAGAGTGTATTTCTACCCTAGATCCTTTGTTAAAAAGATAGAGTGGGTCGAGGGCTACATTTTAATCTGAACAATCTTGGATTTGAAGCACATTGGGTTTTCACCATCTTCACCATTTGAGTTCTTCACTTCGAGGTAGGGATTTCCTACTCCATATTATAGATGTTGTTCTAAGTTTTGGTATTTTGATATGTTGGGGTTGTTTGGTAATTTTGGGAAAAACCCTAGTTGTTGTAATAAATTAATTTGTATAATTAATTTAAGAAAAATTGGGGAATTTAGTTGAATTCATGGAATTGGGAAATTATAAGCTTAAATGGTGTAGTTGGATAGTTTAATAACACACCCATGAAATTGTTGAGTTTATATTTGTTGTAACATTTATTTCCTGTTTAGAGATAATTGTTTTGGGCTATCGGTGGAAGATAGTCGTGATTGTTGTAGACTTTGCATGTAGATTAGGGAAAACTGAAACTAATCACATTGGTTAAGTCATCGATTTTGATTGTTGAATTAATACAGAAAATACGTGTATTGATTGAGTATTGTATATGGCAAGTGTTTAATACATTGTATATGCATATTGTTGGGAGGAGATAGGGGATGTACTCCACGGTTTGGAAGGAGATAGGGGATGGACTCCTAAACCGGATATTGTTTGGGAGGAGATAGGGGATGGACTCCATTAGCACCACTAATATGTGTGCTTATTAATTTATGGAAGTGTTTTTACATGTTATTGATACATCACTAAAATGTGTATCAATTGGGAAGTATGGAAGTGAATTTTGGTTGAGGTTGATACAACACCAACATGTGTATCCATTATGATATAAGAAATGTTTAACATGATTTGATATCCCCATTGAATTGGAAATATTGTTAATGTGAGATGTAGTCTCACTGTTATAGTTTGGCCAGGTTCTGAGCCATATTGATAATAATGGAAAGTGAAACGTGTCATAGACATTAGTGTTGTGAGACTGTATAATGATGTAATTGATTATCTTGGTTAACCATCTATCGAATGCTATTGCTTTATTCAATGCTTATATTTGGTTTAGTATATTTCTACTGGGCTGTGGCTCACCCTATACGGGAACATCATTTTCAGGTTCAGGTGATATGCTACCTCCAAGGGCTTAGCTTGGATGGATTTGGAGTTGAAGACTCTGTTTAGATTAGTTGTTTATTTTGTTTTATTTTGATGTTACATGTAAACTCAAGCCTAGGGCTTAATGTGTAAATGAGTTAGTACTCATACTTTTGTGTCCAAGTATTGGCTTGGAAAGATGTAAGCCCGTAGGGCATTTACTTTCGTTATTACATGTAATGTCTTTTAATAAGATTACTCTGATGAATGAAATAATATTTTGTTTTCTTATATCGATGCATGTTAATATTATATATTATGGGTTTAATTTTGAGGGCGTTACATAATACCGTAGGACATTTGCTTTCAGTTGTGAATATTGTCTAAGGATAATATAATGGATTCACTAATAATATATAATTGAGAAGGTCAAATGAAAAATAATGGCTACTAAACAAAAAGTTTGACCAGAGAGCAAATGAGGAAAAGTTCATTGAGGGAAATGTAATTAAAGCCTATTACATCAAAGTCATCATAATGGTAACCCCACTTAGATGATTGGAGATCCCAAGAACTAAGTTCAAAGGGACAACTAAGTTATGTATGGCTTGTCAGAAATCACTAAAGAAGTCTATCTCCTATCCATTCCTATGATGAGACTGATATCCGCAACATGTGTTGTAGTAGGAGACTTAGGGTAAGCTATACTTTTAATGATCACTTATATCTTGAAAACCCTAGAGGGGTATCTTTCAAGAGGAGTATTTAAGAGACTCGAAATAAGGATCACCTATATGAGTGTAAAGGGGCCGCTTCTATGAGAATTGATAAGGCTAAATTTTTTAAAGCACTCATGAAATACCAAGAGATGCCCAAAGCCAAAACGGGCACAATCATGAGAACTAAGCTGTGTCTGGAAATATTCTGTGTAAATTCTATTGTCTTGGCTTATATTAACGGCTGAACAATTCAAGGCATCACGTCCACTGATTAACTAGTAAGTCCAATAGACTTTCACTAGGGAAGGTTCAAAGCCAAAAGTTACCTATCCCGATGCCGGGTATTTCCTTAATGTACTCTCTCTTTATCTGCATGGTGTTGCATGTCCTTTCTATAAATTTCATTCATGTGGGGGATTGTTAAAAAATTTAAATTAAAATTTACTATAATGGTTGTATCTTTTGAGATGGAAGAGTGTGTCCTTTTAAAGGGTCACAACCTTTCTTTTAAAGAGTCACAATGTAGACGTCCCCGAACGCAATCCCGGGCGAGGAGTGCGAATCCCCCCCCCCCCGGTTCTGGTTCGATATTGGGTCTACTACAGTTCAGACTCGATTTGTGTCGCTCTAAATCTGAACCAAAGAGTCCAAATCCGGCAAATCATTTGAGAAAACAGATTTTTGAAAAGTAGTGCCAAACATGGACTGCTTTGCCAGATTACAGAGTCGCCACCTAAATATTTTAAAATGGGAAATTTAGGAAACCCTGACTCGGTGCCAAAGGCCACGTGTCCGTCATCACCAAATGTCTTGGCTCGGGAGCTTGGGTACGATCGGGGAAGGTCAGCTATGAGCACCCCCTTTCGCCCGGTCCGAAAACCGGCCTCTACTAACCGTGATATCCGATTTTGAAAACATTATGCGTTCTTAACCGAATTATTAACCTAGAATTACTATGTTATGCGCACAGCAAACAAGTATAGACTAGATCGCCTAATTTGGAAATAAACATTGCATATCCGTTTTATCTCGAAAAACGTGTTGGTTTTTGCTACTCACAAGTAGACTAAAATACGGATTTCAATGAGTTGTTCCAACTCACGCAATCCAACCTCCACCCACAGGCATTCAAACAGTAATATCACATAAGCATTTAGTCGCATGGCAATCATACTGTTATGTTAGCATTCACACGCATGCGATATGCTAAAGCGCAAAAACTTACATCGTACTCCGTGCCAGAAACAATAACCCGGTTAGCAAACATGCATGGCCTAGTTCATGTTAAGTGGCTAATGCGACACAAGCATAGATGCAATCTAGAGTAGGCTCGGCTAACCCTAAACATGGCATATGAAATGTGCGAATAGCACGTATTCAATTTGGAATTGAAAATTGCAATGCAGTTTGCATGATGTACCGAGCCCGGCGCATGTAAACAAATGCATGAATGCACGCATGCATTGCATAAGGTATGCTAAAATAGACGTGCCCTAATCTACCATTGTAAGCAGGTAAATAAAAGGGATAGAAAGAAATGGGGGTTTGGAAGACATACACCCACTCACACACACTTATTACAATTTTGCCCTCGCTCGGAGGGGCCAAAAGAATAATACAAATAATTAACTACGCAAGCTAATTAAATATTACAAATTAATTAAATTAACAAATTTAATTAAAGCAGTAAACCGCCTCGGGATGAGGGCCGGATGCGACACGCGCTCGGGACTGGTTCGGAACCATACTGCCATGCACGGATTGCCTCTGTTTCCCCTGCTATCCTCCTCAGAAAATTGCCAAAGTCCCAAGAGTGCCTCTCAGGGCACTAGGGAGTACCACCGGCTGGGGTGGAGACCACCGGCCGAAGAAGGAGGCCACCGGCACTAGATGAAGTTATCGGCTGGAAATTGACTGCCGGTCGGCACTAAACAGTGCCGGTCGGCACAAAATACCTGCAGAACCTGCAACTCACAGCAGCAGAGGGCAACAACATGCATGGCAATATAATTCAAGCCATTTATGCACTACACACACCCCTTATCATGTTTTTGACTCAAAGGGGCACGTGCCTCGATTCCCGGACCACCAATCGCGCGTTTCATGCATGATGGCCCTAAGAACCAAGAGTGCAACTTTGATTTCAAATGCATGCAATGCAAACAAGCAAACAAGGGTGCTCAACCTCCATCATACTTCACTTCAAGAGGCCAAACATGCACAATATAAATGCAACCCAAACATGTCAACTAGGCATGGGACATGGACTATGCAACTTCATGCAAAGGGGTTCAAGCAAGCATGTAAGGTAAGCATGCAAACCAATGGAATGATGGACTTATACATGAATTAGGTACCTCAAATAGTCCTAAAATCAGTGGCCATGATGCTAAGAAAATGAGGGCCAAACACACATGCACACATGCACAAATTAAGGCACCAACACTTAAGCATAACAAACAACATTCAAGCACACTTGAGATGAGTTGAACATGGGTGTAACAACCCTCGTACTGATTACCGTTAAACCACTGAATTATGTACTGATCATTGCTAAACTGAACTGATAATGACTGGTAATTGGATTAACTGAGTTACTGAATAAACCGATTGAAATCGAAACTGAAATTGAATGAGTTTGTCTATTGAATTGCATATTGCATCTGTTTGATTGAATGATTATCTGTTTGAATTTATACGTTTAAACTGCTAATTGAAGGCCTTATCGGCGGCCGAATGGAGAACCGTTTAGTGTTTTGTAATCGGTAGAATATTTGTGATTTAATGGTATAATTATCTGAAAATTGATTAGGAATGATTAAAGTAGATTTAAATGAGTTAATTGCCAAGTTCAACTTATTTACCAAAATGCCATCAGGAGTGGACTATTGTTTATTCAATTCTATTGTGCCTTATACACTTAGAGATACATTTTGATCAGCCCTCCTTCTTGTTCATTGCCGACCAAAAACATAGAGAGAGAGAGAGGGACTTGTTCTTGTCAAATTTGCTTGGAGATTGCTAGAGAATTGAAGTAAAATTAGCATAAGTGGACTCTTAAGCCTTGCATTCAAGAATTAGGTATGAGTTTCACCCTTTTGATTATGTTTTAAGCTCCATCTTGCATGTATCATGGTTTTAGAGAAGTTGAGTCTTGAATTTGCTCATAAATGGTGAATTGGAGCTCCATTGTTACATGCATGCTTGAATTAGTGCATTGTGAAGTTGATTTCATGGTGGATTGTACATGCATGTCCATGTTTAAGCCATAGTCCATGTTTTCAGTTTGTTTTCCAGTTATTGAGCTCCATTGAGCAAGAATGAAAGCTTGATTTTGGTTTAAAGATCATGCATTTCATGTTTTGAAAGTGTTCTTGAAAATGGGTTTGAAAATGGCTTGAATTGACTCACCTTTGGCCCTTGCATGTGTAAATTGGTTTTTGAAACTTGTTGTATATTGAATGTGGATGTATTTTCCAGAATTTGGGCCCAAGAGGTCGAGATTTGAGTTGTGAATGCTTGGTTTGAGCTTGGAAGGCAAATCTGGAAATTTCCAGATTTGGCTTCTTCGCTCGAGCGAAGGATTCCTCGCTCGAGCGAGCACCTTTATTCAGGGCTCCGCTCGAGCGAGCATCGAGCGTGGTATCGCGCGTAAAATTCGAGCATCCAGTACTTTTACTGTTCATCAGACCGCTCGAGCGAAGGATTGTTCGCTCGAGCGAAGCCTTTGATTTTGAAGCTCGCTCGAGCGAAGGAAGGCTCGCTCGAGCGAAGAGCCTATTTTCAGCAACTTTTGAAAAATGCCTTCCAACTGTATTTTTGCATCCTCATCTCATCCTAGGCATTCTTAGGCCTAGTTTAAGACATCTTAATGAGGATTTAGACGTAGAACCACACCGAGGAAATTTAGGGATTTAATTATCACCCTTTCCGACTGTGAAACTTAGTGTGGGTTCTATTTGTTAACTGTTTAGGGTTGGCTCTCGGGGACGCGCTCTAGCTGCTACTAGCCCAATCTCTGTGAGTAACAATTGTGTAAAGATATGTTCAAAATGACTATCTTTTGAATACTGAACTGAACTGTTTACTGAACTGGAATTATTTACTGAATGAATGTATGTCCTTTATTTCTGAACTGTATTGTGGCATCCTTAGCACTACTGTTACTGACTGTTACTGTTACAGAGATCTCTGTCGGTTCCCTTGTGGAACCATACTGTTTACTGAATGACTGGCCATCATTACTGTTCGGTCTTTTTGACCTACTGTTACTGTTATGCTAACGGATGTACCACATATGACTGTTTATCGTACTGAACAACTGTAATATTGATTGAAATGAACTGATTTCATTACTGTAAGGACATTACATTCTTAACCTCTTTATACATTATGTTATTCACTGGGCTTTAGCTCACTGTTTATATATATATGTAGGTTCTCAGCAGCCAGACCAGAGCTAGGAGCGTGGGTTGGTCCCCAGTTGTCAAGCCAGCCTATGTGCCTCACCGTGAGGTTCCGTGTTGCCGTGTGATGGCCTTGGGATTTTGTTTTAAGTTTTTCCCATCGGTCTCCTCACTGTTTTGTATTGACCTAACGGATTGTATAGACTGTTTACTGTTTACTGTACTGTTATCGAGGGTTAAGTCCCCGTACTGAATGTTGTATGACTGTATATAGACGTACTGTTTGAACTGTATGAATGCATGAAAATGTTTTTGGCATACAGATTTTCACAGCTCAATGGACACTAGTTATTTACTGTATTGGCTTCCGCCAGGCCCTGAACTCTGTTATACTGTGTTATGTTAAGCAGGCCTTCGGTAATCATGGATTACTGGCCGGTTACGGTGCTAAACCCATAGGGCCGGGTTTGGGTCGTGACAGAGTGGTATCAGAGCGATACTTAACCACGAGTTATACCGCACACACGTGTCCAAATGAGCTATAGGGTGTCCTAGAAAAGCAATTAGGGCATCTCATGAATTTGAAAAGTGTGTGCTTATGACTGATTGATTAAGTGTTAAATGTTAAACTGTCTAATTGTACAACTGCCTATAATGATAACTGTTATTGTTTATAGTGAAATGGATAACATAAACACTGCAAATGAAACTGGATCATCATCCTCTGAGGCCAGAATGGCCAGACTTGAACTAATGATGGGCTGATAATTGAAAGACTGGATCAACAACAGAACCAACCGCCCCACCTCCTCCTCCTCCGGTGCAACCGGAACCGAATGTGCAAAATGTGAATGCAAATGAGGAGGATATTATTGCTCTTACCCAGAAATTCAGCAAGCTAAAACCGCCATCCTTTCAGGGAGGCCTTGAACCATTGAAGGCTGAAGCTTGGGTACTTGAAACAGAAAAATTATTTGAAGTGTTTCCGTGTTCCGAAGCCAACAAAGTGTTGTTAGCAACCTTCACCCTTCAAGAAGAAGCAAGAAGGTGGTGGATGTTGACCCGCGATGCAAATGCTATTATGACTTGGGCTCAGTTCAAGGAGTCCTTCTTTGAAAAGTACTTTCCCCAGTGCATCCGAGACAGAAAAGTAACGGAGTTTGAGCAACTGAAACAGGGCAAAATGTCTGTTGCCGAGTATGAGAAGAAATTCACCGAACTTGCTAGGTATGCACCACACATGGTGGACACCGATTATAAGAAGGCCAGGAGATTGGAAGGTGGCCTGAATGTTGCTATCCTTGACCGAGTCAACATGTTGAAATTGCCAACTTATGTGGGTGTTCTCGACAGGGCCTTGATGGCCGAATCAAATATTGAAGCACTGAAAACTGAAACACCAACAACTGAGTGGCAAGGAAAAAGGCAGGGTTTCAAATTCAAGAAAGGCAAGCATAACCCAGCAAACAAGAAACAGAATACGGGGTCGACAACTAGCCCCAGCCAAGGGAGTGGATTTACTCCACCCTGCTCCATATGTGGCAACAAGCACAAAGGGGTTTGCTATCAGATTTCTGGAGCTTGTTTCAGGTGTGGCAAGGTGGGCCACAGAATTAAAGACTGTCCCTCTGCCCCGCAATCCAGTAGTAAAGCTGCACCGAGCGTAGCAGCATCAAATGTAGCACCGAAGCCTAACCCCAAAGCTACCGGGAAAGAGCCTATGAGGCAGGGCCGAGTGTTTGCCCTAGTACCGGGAGACGTGCAGAATACCGAGACGTGTGTCAGGTATCCTCTCTATCTGTGCTCAAAATGCATATGTATTGATTGATTCGGGGTCTACACATTCTTATGTATCGCATGCTTTTCACGAAAATTGAATAGACCCTTAGAACCATGAACATTACTGCTAGCTGTATCATCACCTGTTGGGGGATCCATGACATGTGCATATATGTATCCTGCTTGTGAGATTATTGTTGGGGATATGCATCTTTATTGATTTACTGCCATTGAATATCGATCATTTTGATGTAATATTGGGGATGGATTGGTTACAAAAGTATCATGCCACTATAGACTGTGTAACAAAACAAGTAGTTTTCCGTCCACCGGGCTTACCGGAATTTGTGTTTAATGGAATTGGAGTAGTACCCCCACCGTATCTGATTTCTTCTGTAAAAGCTGTTAGACTGATTAGAAAGGGGTGTAAAGGATATCTGTGTTCTGTGTTGACTGTGCCTACTGATGATAGTGTTAAAACTGATATGAATTGTATTCCTATAGTCAGAGAATTCCCAGATGTGTTTCCAGATGATTGCCAGGGGATTTGATTGACAGGGAAATTGAATTTACTGTGGATGTGATTCCGGGTACACAGCCGATATCGAAAGCTCCTTACAGAATGGCTCCAACTGAACTGAAGGAATTGAAAGTGCAATTGCAGGAACTGTTAGAAAAAGTTTATCAGACCCAGTACTTCACCGTGGGGTGCACCTGTTTTGTTTGTAAAGAAGAAAGATGGCTCACTGAGACTGTGTATTGATTACCGCGAACTGAACAAGGTAACTGTAAAGAATAAATATCCATTACCGCGTATTGATGATTTATTTGACCAGTTACAGGGTGCACAAGTGTTTTCCAAGATTGATCTTAGATCGGGGTACCATCAATTGAAGGTTAAACCGGGAGATATTGATAAGACTGCTTTTAGAACAAGGTATGGACATTATGAATTTTTAGTTATGCCATTCGGAGTCACGAATGCCCCAGCTGCATTTATGGACCTTATGAACAGAATTTTTAAACCGTACCTTGATGATTTCATTGTAGTATTTATTGATGACATCCTGATTTATTCTAAGACTGTTGAAGAACATGAACACCATCTAAGACTTGCCCTGCAGACCTTAAGAGAACAGAAATTGTATGCTAAACTGTCTAAATGTGAATTTTGGCTTGATCATGTGATGTTTTTGGGGCATGTTATTAGCAAAGACGGAATTTCTGTTGATCCGCAGAAAATTGAAGCTGTAGTGAACTGGCCTAGACCAACGAATGTAACCGAAGTCCGAAGCTTTTTGGGATTGGCTGGATATTACAGGAGATTTGTCAAAGATTTCTCCAAGATTGCCTTACCACTGACCCAGTTGACACAGAAGGGGACATCATTTGACTGGACTGACCAGAGGGAATCAGCGTTCCAAGAATTGAAAACTCGACTTGTGACTGCACCGGTCCTTGACTCTACCTTCAGGTACAGATGGTTACACTGTTTTTAGTGATGCTTCTCATAAGGGTTTGGGATGTGTTTTAATGCAGAATGGGAGAGTTATTGCTTATGCTTCCCGACAGTTGAGACCGCATGAAAAGAATTACCCAACCCATGATCTTGAACTTGCTGCAGTGGTTTTTGCATTGAAAATTTGGCGTCACTATTTGTATGGGGCGACATGTGAAGTATACACCGACCACAAGAGCCTGAAGTATTTCTTCACCAGAAAGAACTGAATATGAGACAGCGGAGATGGCTTGAACTGATCAAAGATTATGACCTACAGATTCTGTACCATCCGGGAAAAGCCAATACCGTTGCCGATGCTTTGAGCCGAAATCGATTGGGAACTTAGCCTGTTTGCTGACTGGCAAAGAATTGCTTTGATCTTGAAAAGTCTGAGATTGAAATTGTTTTGAAGGAACAAGGTGGAACCTTAGCTGCCATTACTGCCCAACCGGCATTGATTGAAGAGATTAAGGAGAAACAGCAACTGGATGATTTCTTGAAAAAGGTTATTGAAGAGAGAGATTCAAAACCGAGACCGGGGTTCAAATTTGAGAACAATGTATTGAAGTTTCAAGAAAGACTGTGTGTACCAAATGACACTGAATTGAAAAGAAGAGTTCTGCAAGAAGGCCACAATTCGAAGTTTTCGATTCATCCGGGGAACACAAAAATGTATCAAGATCTGAAACAGAATTTCTGGTGGCCGGGAATGAAGAAAGAGATCGCTGAATTTGTGTCCAAGTGTCTCCATTGCCAACAAGTTAAAGCGGAACACCAGCGACCCGCAGGCTTACTGCAACCCTTACCCATACCAGAGTGGAAATGGGAGCATATCACAATGGATTTTATCGTGGGGTTACCTCGCTCCAGGAAAGGTATGGATTCTATTTGGGTTATTGTTGATAGACTGACCAAATCTGCCCACTTCTTACCTGTCAAGACAATCTATAATGCGGATAAATTGGCTGTTATCTATATTGATGAAATTATTAGATTGCACGGAGTGCCTGTGTCTATTGTTTCTGACAGGGATGCGAAGTTTACGTCGAGGTTCTGGCAAAGCCTACAGACTGCATTGGGTACTGAATTGAGGCTGAGTAGCGCCTATCATCCTCAGACAGATGGACAGTCAGAAAGGACCATCCAGACTTTAGAGGATCTACTGAGAATGTGCGTCCTTGATTTCCAAGGGAACTGGGAAAGTCATTTGCCATTGGCTGAATTCGCCTACAACAACAGCTACCATTCGAGTATTGGTATGGCGCCTTTCGAGGCATTGTATGGCAGAAAGTGTAGATCTCCAATTTGCTGGGCAGAAGTTGGAGATGGGCCTTTGCTTGGGCCCGAAATTGTTTATGAGACGACTGAAAAGATCAAACTGATACAACAGAGATTGAAAACTGCACAGAGTAGACAGAAAAGTTATGCGGATATCAGAAGGCGGGATAGAGAGTATGAAGTGGGTGATCACGTTTTTGTGAAAGTGACACCAATGAAAGGCCAGACTCGTTTTGGAGTCAAAGGCAAATTAGCGCCGCGGTATGTCGGACCGTATGAGGTGATTGAGAAAATCAATCCGGTGGCGTATCAAGTTGCACTTCCTCCTGAAATGGAGCATATGCATAACGTCTTCCACATTTCGATGTTGAGAGATTATCTTCGGGATCCGTTTCATGTGATTGAGCCTACCCGTATCGTGTTGAGTGATGACTACACTTACGAGGAAAGGCCCATACAGATTGTAAACCGACGGATCAAGAAACTGAGAAACAAAGAGATCCCATTAGTAAAAGTTGACTGGCAGAATCATGGTGGTGTGTATGCCACTTGGGAGAGGGAAGATGACATGGCTAGGCGATATCCTGATTTGTTCCCGCTGAGTCCTGTTTTCTTCCAGAATGAAGGTAACTCGAGTTTAGAGGACTAAACTCCTTATAAGGAGGGGAGACTGTAACAACCCTCGTACTGATTACCGTTAAACCACTGAATTATGTACTGATCATTGCTAAACTGAACTGATAATGACTGGTAATTGGATTAACTGAGTTACTGAATAAACCGATTGAAATCGAAACTGAAATTGAATAAGTTTGTCTATTGAATTGCATATTGCATCTGTTTGATGAATGATTATCTGTTTGAATTTATACGTTTAAACTGCTAATTGAAGGCCTTATCGGCGGCCGAATGGAGAACCGTTTAGTGTTTTGTAATCGGTAGAATATTTGTGATTTAATGGTATAATTATCTGAAAATTGATTAGGAATGATTAAAGTAGATTTAAATGAGTTAATTGCCAAGTTCAACTTATTTACCAAAATGCCATCAGGAGTGGACTATTGTTTATTCAATTCTATTGTGCCTTATACACTTAGAGATACATTTTGATCAGCCCTCCTTCTTGTTCATTGCCGACCAAAACATAGAGAGAGAGAGAGGGACTTGTTCTTGTCAAATTTGCTTGGAGATTGCTAGAGAATTGAAGTAAAATTGGCATAAGTGGACTCTTAAGCCTTGCATTCAAGAATTAGGTATGAGTTTCACCCTTTTGATTATGTTTTAAGCTCCATCTTGCATGTATCATGGTTTTGAGAAGTTGAGTCTTGAATTTGCTCATAAATGGTGAATTGGAGCTCCATTGTTACATGCATGCTTGAATTAGTGCATTGTGAAGTTGATTTCATGGTGGATTGTACATGCATGTTCATGTTTAAGCCATAGTCCATGTTTTCAGTTTGTTTTCCAGTTATTGAGCTCCATTGAGCAAGAATGAAAGCTTGATTTTGGTTTAAAGAGCATGCATTTCATGTTTTGAAAGTGTTCTTGAAAATGGGTTTGAAAATGGCGGAATTGGACTCACCTTTGGCCCTTGCATGTTGTAAATTGGTTTTTGAAACTTGTTGTATATTGAATGTGGATGTATTTTCCAGAATTTGGGCCAAGAGGTCGAGATTTGAGTTTGTGAATGCTTGGTTTGAGCTTGGAAGGCAAATCTGGAAATTTCCAGATTTGGCTTCTTCGCTCGAGCGAAGGATTCCTCGCTCGAGCGAGCACCTTTATTCAGGGCTCCGCTCGAGCGAGCATCGAGCGTGGTATCGCGCGTAAAATTCGAGCATCCAGTACTTTTTACTGTTCATCAGATCGCTCGAGCGAAGGATTGTTCGCTCGAGCGAAGCCTTTGATTTTTGAAGCTCGCTCGAGCGAAGGAAGGCTCGCTCGAGCGAAGGAAGGCTCGCTCGAGCGAAGAGCCTATTTCAGCAACTTTTGAAAATGCTTCCAACTGTATTTTTGCATCCTCATTCATCCTAGGCATTCTTAGGCCTAGTTAAGACATCTTAATGAGGATTTAGAGTAGAACCACACCGGAGGAAATTTAGGGATTTAATTATCCCTTCCGACTGTGAAACTTAGTGTTGGGTTCTATTTGTTAACTGTTTAGGGTTGGCTCTCGGGGGACGCGCTCTAGCTGCTACTAGCCCAATCTCGTGTGAGTAACAATTGTGTAAAGATATGTTCAAAATGACTATTTTTGAATACTGAACTGAAATGTTTACTGAACTGGAATTATTTACTGAATGAATGTATGTCCTTTATTTCTGAACTGTATTGTGGCATCCTTAGCACTATTGTTACTGACTGTTACTGTTACAGATCTCTGTCGGTTCCCTTGTGGAACCATACTGTTTACTGAATGACGGCCATCATTACTGTTCGGTCTTTTTGACCTACTGTTACTGTTATGCTACGGATGTACCAATATGACTGTTTATCGCACTGAACCTGTAATATTGATTGAAATGAACTGATTTTTTACTGTAAGGACATTACATTCTTAACCTCTTTATACTTTATGTTATTCGCTGGGCTTTAGCTCCTGTTTATATATATATGTAGTTTCAGCAGCCAGACCAGAGCTAGGAGCGTGGGTTGGTCAAGTTGTGTCAAGCCAGCCTATGTGCCTCACCGTGAGGTTCCGTGTTGCCGTGTGATGGCCTTGGGATTTTGTTTTAAGTTTTTCCCATCGGTCTCCTCACTGTTTTGTATTGACCTACGGATTGTATAGACTGTTTACTGTTTACTGTACTGTTACCGAGGGTTAAGTCCCCGTACTGAATGTTGTATCTGACTGTATATAGACCGTACTGTTTGAACGTATGAATGCATGAAAATGTTTTTGGCATACAGATTTTCACAGCTCAATGGACACTAGTTATTTACTGTATTGGCTTCCGCCAGGCCCTGAACTCTGTTATAGTGGTTATTGTTAAGCAGGCCTTCGGTAATCATGGATTACTGGCCGGTTACGGTGCTAAACCATAGGGCCGGGTTTGGGTCGTGAATGGGCTACTAGCATACATATAAAGCTCTGAAAATCATGCAAAACATGATGCCAAATCATGTAACAAAGCAAGCTAAAATGCAACAATGGCCAAGTATTAAGGCAAGCCATAAGGCTTTGAATCACACCTATGCGAGGCAATTATGGCATGCATTAATCAACCTAAAACGATTTTTAGCATGTCAAATTAGGCCCAAAGGACCACTTAGATGGCATCTAAGAGGCTTGAAATCAAAGGTATGCAACATGACCAAAACATGAGGCATACAAACATGCTTTTAAAGCATTAAAGAGGCAACTAAGGCAAGCATACAAGCATACCAATGGACTGAAATAGCATGTGAAATGGTTCCAAACCATCAAAAATGAAGCAAGCAAGGCATGCTACACACTCATGCTCTTAAGGCCAACAAGCCCAATGCAAAGAGGCTATATTAAGCATGCTAAGATTGACCAAAATAACTTTGGACAGAGCTAAAACATGCCAAAATAAGCATACAAGCTTCATGGATCGAGGCCTAAAACATGCTAGAAAGAAGGCATACAAACCTAGAGCAAGTTAAGGCAATCAAGGCATACAAAGCATCTATGCGAGGCATGCAAGGAGTGCTAAAACCAACTTAAAACAGAGTTTATCATGGCATAATAAGCATGAAAAACAGCCAAGACATACTCAAAAACAACCAAAAGATGGTGCTCTTTGGAGGCCAAAACTTGCCCTTTTCAAGGACATCAAGGAGAGGGGGTGGCCTCTCCTTTTGGAGACTTCAAGGCACCATCTCCACCACTGAAATCCTCAAGATTTCAGTGGGGGGGAGGCCCAAGTACCAAAGTCTCGGAGCTCTCACAAAATGGCCTAAAAATGGCCCTTTTCAAGGCCTAAGGGTGGTCAAACCTACCCAAAGTGCAAACACTCTTGATAAACAATGAAGAGGGTTAAAAAACAGAACTTTTATGTGTTTGGACTAAGCACAAAAACAACTCTAAGCTAGGTAAAAACAAGGTGCAAAAATGGGGGAAATAAAGTAAGTTTTGTTACCTTTGAAGACCACCTTCACAAAGGTTGGAGTTGTTGGTTCCTTGAGCTCCAAACCAGTCAAGAACTTCAAGAACAAGCCCTTAGCACCTCAACTCCAGAGGAAAGTGAAACACTAGGTGCTTGTGTGCAATAGTAAGGCACAAAACACCTAGACTAACAAGAGAGGGATAGAGATAGAATAGATATGGAATTTCTAACCTAAACCAGAGCTTCTCCCTTGTGTAAAAATGGCTAAGTCTCTCAAGAAGTTCCACCCTTGAGCCAAGAAGAGCCTTCTCTTGTATAGGCATGAACTTACAAGTTAAGCAAGCCTAAAGGCTCATCCCTCCATACACGTGTATGGAGGGAAAAAAAAAACACCAGAAAGCTGTCTGAAAATCTCTCCAAAAACAGCTGTAAAGTGGTCGGCAGGGCAAAATGGTCATTTTGCCAAAAAGAGTGCGACCGGCACAAAATAGTGCCGACCGGCACAATATAGTGCCGGTGGCCACACCAGCCAGCCGGTGGCCTCTAGCCACAGCCGGTGGTATGTGGGGATGCCTCACAAAGCATTCCCTGCCCTCCCAAGGCACAACACAAGTGTTTGGTGCAAAACCAAACACCAAACGGTCGAGTTCGGAGGTCCTGAGGCAAGGCGCGCGTAGCCGAGAACTCCGGGAACTCCAAACGAACACAAACATGGATAATCACCGAGTGTTCCAACGGTGACGTCCAAGTCTTGAGGACAGTCAAAAATGGGGTGTCTACACACAACCTTTCTGAAAAGTTACGGAGGAGTCTATAAATTTCATCTCCCTCACTTCAATTTAAAAAAGAGAATTCGCCATTTCTTCTTCATCTTTGCATTTATTCTTCATATTTTCCTAAGTCTAATTTTTTAATAAAGAGAGTGCATACACAGCGAAATTCACTAGGCTTGCAATAGTAGTACTGCTAGTACAAGACATTGATCGTTATATCCTAGGAGATAGACGTCCATTGAATCTTGAGCACCGGTGGGAGGACGAATCTGTCTTAAGGAAAGAGTGCCACACACTTGACTCGATCAGGTTTTATCTATTTATGTACTATAAGTTTTGTTACGTTATTATGTCGATTTATTTCAGTTTTGGTTTTGGCCAAAAACTGTTTACATATTTTTAAATTATATTTTCTATATAAATTTGATACTGAGATTTCCTACAATATCTAAGGTGGGCGAAATTTTGACAGAATAGAACGTCAAAAATAGTCATGATACTCGCAATTATTTATAAAGTTAAGAAATCCAGAAATAAAAATACATATGAAGAAGCAAGATAGTAAAATTATAAGAATTCCAACAATTTAACGTTCTAACCAATTTGAACATATTATCACATATTATCACATGTAGAGTCATTCACCAACCCATATCTAGTGTATGCCAAATATGAAATAATTATAGTAAAGAATTTATACATAAAGAGGTTCAACCCAATTTTGAAGCGAGTGATCTAATTGTTGATATTTTTCCATAATAATATAAGAAAAATATATAACATAAATTAAATAGAAAAAACAAAATAATTTTTTTTTTAATTTAAAGAATGAAATACAGAATAAACTATACAACTAAAATTACATAAATGAATTAGATTACGTTACTAATTAAACAAATTATTAACATGGATAACTAAAGATTAGAACTCATCTTTGTAAACTAGTATTGAAAAATTTAAGAATAAATGATAAGAAAATAAGAAAACCGAAGCCTGCACTAGATAGTTTCCTTAAAACGGATTCACCGCCTCCCGATGGACACTGGAGGTACGCCGGTGTCTGTCTCCCAAGATATGACGGTTGAAACTAGCTAAGGCAAAAGCACATTCTGAATAGTTTCGGCGAACTTGACAATAGATGCACTCTCTCTAACAAGAACCAAAGAAGGGGCTAACAAAAGAAGATAAGAAAATTTTTCTTTGGTGTAAATGTTAGGTTTTTATCTTGGCAATCCCATTTGACAAAATTCCTTTCAGTTGCAATTGTATTCGATCTTTCTATTTCAGTGAGGCTATGAGTTTTAGATGCGAATCCAATGCGAATCCAACCCGAATTGTGCCTTGCACAGAAGTTAATTCTTTCATGTTTTCCACTTCACTGACTATGTTGGGGATCGAGCTGCCCGATCAACTCGCGGGGGTCCAAGGAGGAGCACCCCTTGGCGGGTCTGGGGCAGGGCAACGCCCCCGAAGCAAAAGGCAAAATTGCAATCGAAGTTGTTTGTCCGCTCAAGCGGAGATCACAACCTTTCAGAAGTTTCACTCGCCTGCAAAAGTATTGGGAGTTGTTTTTTCCCACTCGAGCGGCCATTCCTACGCTCGAGCGTAGATCCACTCAAGCGGCCATTCTTGCGCTCGAGCGGAGATCGCGGATCTATTTTCTATAAATATGTGTTTCAATCCGATATTAGGGTACGACTTCCAGATCTTCTTCTTGGGTATTAAGGTTTTCATCTGGAGCTTCTTTGCTTGTTTCCTTTGATATCTGTGATAGTTTAATCATGAATTGAGCGGATTATATCAAAGGGGTCTGTTTATTTTGTTTTATTCAAAAAGAGAGAGTGTTCTTCGGTGGATTCCGTTGAATTCGGACCTGAAGCTTTGGTGGATTTCGAAGTGGCTCATCATCGTGGATTCAACATTGGCGTTGTGGATTCAACATTGGGCAAGACAATTCTGAGGTGAAGACGGAGCTAGAAGAGGCACATAAGGGTCAGTTCAATTTGGGCGTGGATTCGCTAGGTAGTTAAGAGTACACTTGTGTAATTCCTTTATGTCTTCTTAGTGGATTTTTTTATGACTTTTACCCGTAGTTTTTTATCACAATTGGAGGTGCTCCAATTGTGGTTTTTTCCACGTTAAAATCGTTATGTCAATTTGTCTTGATTGTTTGATTGGGATTGTTATTTACTACTTAAAATTGATACATAATCACAAATCAATATCTAGAGATTTTTTAGATTTTTCAATAAAAAATCATCTCCAATTTTTTTTATCTCAAAACACCATCTCCATTTTTCATCAAAAATCTCTCAAAAACTTTTCTACTAAGTTGGAGAGGAAAGACCTTTTTTATACTTGTAGAGAAGGGGTGTTACCCATGAAGGCTATCATAAAACCTAGTATCAATGGCTATCAACTTTAGCCATTAGGGCTAAAGTTACAAAGGTGCAAAACTCCCATGTGCATAATATGATCATCAACTCTATCATCAAAAGATGAGAGTTACAAAGGTTGAATAAATAAATAAATATATATAATGCTATTTAAATAATCTAACTAGATGGATCACAAAATGAATACGAATGTTGGGTCACAACCCGATCCAAACCTAGTCTAAAACATATGCACAAGATAATCCCAGTCCAGCATAGCATAATCTAGCTCATGCCCAAGAAGTCCAACACATGCACATACACAAGCCTAGACTAGTCCAGACCAAGACTAAAACTAGGTCCAAGTCCAAGCCTAGGCCCAAGCCTAACTTCTATTGATGCTCACTTTATGAGACAATTCTCATTCACAACTCAATGGTTTCGGCCCATCATTTTTATATTGTAATCTTTTTACTTGAGAGAATACAAAACCACTCAGACCCACCTCAACCAGAGGTTGGGTCCCACTTTAATTTCGAATTAAAATTGCCGAAAAATCATTATTTTCCAACACTGATCAAGGTCAGAGTGGCCATCTGGATGAGGACTAATCAGGTAGCTAGAGATTACTCAGTTGATCAATTTGTGTTTAATCTACAACAGGGTAGGAGGAGCTTAAAATAATTCTGAGGATTAATGTTGGGTTTGAAGGGCACGGAGGTGTTTGGTTCAATCCACTCTCTGTTGCAGTGCTATGACTGCGGCTGCCGGCTGCACCAATATGTGGCTGGTGCACATCATTCTGCTGCAGGGTGGTTGTTACTGCATTCTTGTATTTTTGTAGCATTGCCTTTCGTGCTTTAGCTTTGTTTGGGAGTTGATCTAGTTTTGTAATTGGTTGGTTTCTCACCAACTTGGTGGGGGTGCTAGCAAATGATTGAGCTAGTTTTGCGGTGTCAGCCTAGTTGGGATCACTTAGTTTAGCTTTGATATTTTTTGCACTCTTCTTTTGTTGATGTAATTCATTGTGTGTACTCTGATTCTTGCATCAATAAAATAGTCTCTTTTTGCCAATTAAAATATATATATATATATATTCAACAAGAATTTGGAGACTAAAATATACCATGCAAGGCAGACCAACACATCTCTTAGGTAGCAACAATGTGATTTTATTAATTTTTTTTTCATTTTGCACAAATTGTTTCGAAATTAAAATTTTTATTGCTTTTCACATCAAAGTCAAGACATGAGTGGCATCATAGTGATTCAATTTTGTAGTAAAAAATATATAATGAATACCTTGTGCATTGAATTTAACTCTTTTGTCTCAACCACACAATTGATTTTATCACATTCACAAGTGAAAAATATCGTGAATACCTTGTGCATTGAATTTGACTTCACTGTTTTTGTCTCAACCATATGCACAAATTGTCCCCAAATATGTTTGGTTACATTTTAGTCCTTCAATCTTTTAATTGTTCTATTTTGATCTTTAAATATGTGTTATACTTTTGTCATTAATATCAATACCATTCAAAATCAGTAATGGGATAATAGGCTTTTTTAAATTTTGTAGAGGTTTCATGCAAAATTTTAAAAACACTCGTCACTAATATTGAATGATGTTGGTGCTAAAAGTATATAAGATTGTATACTTTACGCTATGTTGAGGTTATAAATTTAGATAAGGATTTGAAAAGGAAAAGGAAAAAATGAAAGAAAAGAAAATTAGTTTTTATTTCATTTACATTTTTTTTACATTTTCTCTTTTTCTTTTAAATTTTTACTTAAATTTATGATTCAAACGCAATTTTAAAAACTAAAGTGGAACAATTAAAAAATTATAGACTAAAATGTAACAAAATATTCAGTTTAGGGTCACTAATGTAATTAATCTGATTTTATCTCATTCATAAGTGGTTTAATTTGTGGGGTTCTGAGTCACTGTTGTTGGGTTTGATTTGGCTGAGAATAGCTGCAACTGTGGAATCAATTGCACCTGTGACCCTTGCACTTGCAAATGACAGTAATGACAACTTCCTAACTAGCTTTTTACAAAAACAGAGATGATCCTCTCATCAAAATCTGAATATGTAGCATCTTTGTGCTTGTGGGGGTTTGTACTTCTTTAAATTAAGAAACTTTTTATTGTTTAAAAATGAAATGAACATGTTTACAGCAAAATAACTAAGGGTGTGTTTGGTAACGTTTACGTTTTCAGTTTATATTTACAAAAATTTTATAAACTGGTTTTTGTTTATTTTTTGTTTATTTTTAGAAAAACATAAACTACAAACGCGTTTGGTAATTGACAAAATGTTTAAAAAAATTTAAAAATATAAAAAAAAGGTGAGAAATGGCAAGTGGTGACAAGTGGCGGCGGAAGACGGTGGTGGAAAGTGATGACGGTGGGTGGTGGGTAGATGGTGGCGGATGGGTGGTGGTGGGTGGGTGGGTGGGTGGATGGGTAACGGTGGCGGGTGGTGGGTTGTAGCGAGTGGGTGGTGGTGGTGGTGGTGGTGGTGGTAGGTGGGTGGTGGGTGGGTGACGGTGGTGGGTGGTGGTGGCAGGTGGGTGGTGGATGGCGGGTGGTGGCAGGTGGGTAGTGATGGTGGGTGAGTGGGTAACGGTGGCGGGTGGTAGGTGGTAGCGAGTGGGTGGTAGGTGGTGGCGGCGGGTCGTGGGTGGTGGTGGCAAGTGGGTGGGTAGTGGGTGGTGGCGGCAATGGGGTGGGGCGGTGACGATGGCGGCCATGGCGACGGCGGCGCGGCGGGGCTGGCCGGGGGGAGGGGGGCGGGCGGGGTAGGTGGTGGTGGTGGTGGCGGTAGGTAGCAGGTGGTGGTTGGTGGTGTGTGGGTGGGGGGTGACGGTGGCGGGTGGTAGGTGGTAACGAGTGGGTGGTGGTGGTGGTGGGTGGTGAGTGGTGGTGGCGAGCGGTGGATGGTAGTGGTGGGTGGTGGGTGGTGGCGGTGGATGGCAGGTGGGTGGTGGTGGTGGTGGCGGCGATGAGTGGGTGGTGGCGACGAGTGGGTGGCAGGTGGGTGGTGGCTGGTGGTGGCAGGTGGTTGGTGAGTGGTGGTGGCAGGTGGTGGTAGGGAGTGGGGGGTGGGTGGTGGTGGTGGCGGAAAACGGTGGTGGAAAATGGTGGCGGGTGGTGGCTAATGTTAGGTGGTAAAAAAAAAAAAACTCAAAACTCAAAACGGAAACACATTTTTTGTGTTTTCATTTTTTGGTCAAATTTATAAACTGAGACCACTGATTTATAAATCAAAAATTTTACCAAACAAATTTTTATTTGAGTTTTTAAAATTTTTGTAAATATAAACAGAAAATTAAAAACGTAAGTGTTAGCAAACGGCACCTAAGTAATCATGCATTTTTAATTATTGCGATTACTTTTCCACACACCAAAAAAAATTTTAAAAAATTGCGTGCTTATGTCTCTTAGCGAGTACCGTTGTCACACTAGAGTCAAATCTAAAATCAAACAATCTCGGAAGATTTAGGGTTATTTAGGACAGATGATTAAAAGTTGAGTTATTAATTTTTTTTTGACTTTTTTAAAAAAAATATTTCTTTCGTCTCAAAATATTAGTCTCTTATTCTATTTTTTATTGTCTCAAAATATTAGTCCATTTTAAAAAATCAAGTACAAAAATGATAGAAATTTTCTATTTTATCCTTCTTTTAAATTCATTAATAACAAAAAAAAGTATAATTATGATATTGATATTCTCTAAAAATGTATTATTAAAGGGTAATTTTGAAAAATTAATTTTTTTAAAATGTAATAATTGTACTACCAAAAAAGTTAAATTCCCCAGAAATGACCATTATTTTGGGACAGAGAGTATAAAATGTAAGAGATGATATGACCTAAAATAAATTAAAAGCTGAGAAGTAATTTTTAATCCATTTTCCAAAAGAGCCTTAATGATGGCACAAGCTTTGTACCAACACATCCAAACAAACAAATAATAATTTGTTTGGTTTTTAATTTTTTGAGTTTTTTATTTTGTGTGTTTTGTTATCTTTAATGGACCTTTTTTTAAAAAATATATATATATATATTTTTTAGTCAATTTTTTATTTTATTTGGGAGAATTTTTTTTTTAAACTCAAGGTTTGATCCTTATAACTGAATAAATCCTAAATTTTTAATTTTATCAATTTAATAATATTTCAATTTGTTTAATCTAAACTATTAGTCTATTTTTGTTAAGTAAAATCGACCAAAGAAAATGGTAATTTAGCAATTAAAATTAATAAAAAAATGATGTTTTAAACATTTTATGTACACTTACATTGAGTTTAATGACTAAAATATATTTTTTTTCATCAATTTTACTTAACAGAAATAGGTGAATGGTTTAAATTGAAGATAAATAAAAAATTATGGTTTAAATTGACAAATTTAAAAGGGTAAATTACACTGACACCCCATTGAGATTTCTGTTTAATACAAATTCCCCCTTCACATTTAAAAAATTATGCTTACCCCCCTATCAGGTTAAAATGACATATTTGCCTCTTAGCCTTTATATATCTAAAATAATAAAATAATATAGATATTTTATTCATGTCATTTTAAGGAAAATAACAATAATCTTCTTTGGTTTAACTCATACAAAAAATTGAGTTTTTTTTTCGTGTTTTTTATTGAATTTTTTTAATATTTTAAGCAATTTTTTATTTTTTATATACACCTAATCTAAATATACTTAAGAAGTATAATATTTTGTGATTTTTTTTAAATTCACCAAATACACAAAAATACAAAAATATAAAAATTCAATACATTATCTTATTTTGTTGTATTCAATGGATTTTTTTTTAAGCTTTTTATACAAATTTTATGCTTTTTAAATATATCTAGATTAAATTGATCTAATCTACATATAATGGTGGAAATAAAAATGAAAAATTATAGTCATATATAAAAATTTATACAAAAAATATCATAAAAACGTTATGATAGTGATATAGTTGTAAATATAAATCATGTTTATGGATATTTTGTTTTAAAGTGGAAGGTCGCCATTAAGCTATATCATTGTGTTTGAAAATTCTATATAAAATTTTTGTTCCACAATAAGAATATACTCAGGTAGAATTTAATGATAAAAAGTTGTAAAACGTAGTCATGATGATTGAAAGAAGAAATGATAGGAAAAAGGGCAAGATAGCCATTTAGAAAATTTTAGGATATGACATCAGCAATTTATGAGGCAATTTGTAATGAGATTACAAACCTTAGGGAAGAGAATGTAATTTTCCAAATGTGAGGAGAGAATCTGTATTAAACAGAAATCTCAAGGGATGTCAGTGTAATTTATCCAATTTAAAAATTCAGGGTCTATTTTGTTACAAAGGTCAAACTTTGAGATTTTTTTTATAATTTTTTTTTTTTTTTTTGATATATCTAATCTAAATGTAATTTAAAAGTAATTTTTTTTTTGTAAATTTTTTTTAAAAAAATCAATAAATACAAAAAAAAATACGAAAATGCACTATGTGAGATCTCTCACACGAGGTGTTCGAGTGCTCCCAACAATTTAAACCCTTGGTCTGATTTCACGAGTGCAATATGAAATAGAATGAGAGTCCAAATTTGTTAAATCCGTAGAAAATTCACTAATCACAAGAAATGCCAAAAGTGGACTACATCACCAGGCTCAGAGTTGCCATATTATCTTTTTGAGAAAACTAAGAAATCCTTAACTCGTGCCAAGCCCACTATCCATCACAACCAAAATGTCTCAACTCGAGAACCTAGGTATGAGAGAGGAAAAGTCATGAATTGAGCACTCCCGCTCCCCGATCAAAGATCAACTTTTATTAATTCATGATATAAGATTCATTACCAATATATGCTCATGTTCTGATTATTAATGCCAAAATTACTATGTGAAGCAAATAAGTATAGACTAAGCAACTTACTTTAGAATACTTTGTTCTTATGCATTATAAAAAAGAGTTTGAAAATGGGCAACTAAAAGAAAAATATTAGTTCAAATGCATAGAAATCTATATCATCCCAACTTAAGCTAAATAACCTCCGTCCACCGGTAATCATAGAGATATCTCAAGTAAGCAAGTAGCCACATTGTCACGACCCCATTCCGCCCCTAGTAGAATGGTGACATGATGGCCAGTAATCCGAGATTACCAAGGCCAACTTACAAGGATTCACACAGTCAAAGTATACATATGGGGCTTACATGTGCGGAAGCAATAAATTTAAATCTAATTAGTCCATGAGAGCAGTGCATAGATCAAATGAAATGGCATACATCTTATCATGATTTTACAACTTGGATACAAAATAAAACACATCTTGATCAAAAGGCTTCTCAAGCCGACATACACAAAAGAAATGAGCTACAAAGCTAAGAAGCATAATCTTCAAGATGATACAAAACATGAATCCAACACATCTTTCAAACAAGGCTTAGGCGGCAGCGCCCTCTTGCTCATCAACTATATATATATAAGGAGAGGGTGAGCTTGGATACTCAGTGAATGATATTAGTAATAAAGGTTTAAATGAATGATATCCGAGATCTTTATCAAAACAATACATATCATAGCTTGTACAAAATCAATGGATGAACCAAATTCATCTATCAAGTCTTTCAAAACTTCAAGGGATGCTTACTAGCATCAACATAATACAAGGGATGACATTCCTGACAAAATAAGGGAATAATCGACCCGGAATTGATTAGACAAACCCACCCGTACAAGACCGTCGGTGGCAAGAGAGATATCTCAAACAAGGGTACTAGTTGCATTATAGTCCCCTAGCACTAAGGACTTTCCAAGAATGCCATCAAAACAAGATAATACTTGATACAAAACTAAGGATAATCATTCATACTTAAACAAATACTTTTCCAAAACAAAACAAAGCAAAGATTTTATCAAACACTATAACATAGCTTTATTAAAAATACCACTCACATAGCTCTTCGGGTGTAGGGCTTAAGGCAAGAGTCCAAGACCTACAAATACATGGCAAGGTCCACTGAATGCATTTCAAGAAGACAAGAAGTAATGCTCAAAGATGGTTGTGCAATGCATCCTTAAAACAAGCTCTACATGAGCGTAAATGATCTCGGCATTTCTTTCCAAAAACCAAGTCAAGACAAGGTAAAACATGTGCTGGGAGTTAAAACACTATTTTTCATCTCGGGAAAAACATATTGGGTACTAACCAGGTCTTGGCTGAGGTCCCACACCTCTTGGCCGAGGTGTGGTCCCGGTAACTACATTCAGGGAAATGAAGTCTGGAAAAATCTAGGTTTCCTTTTGAAGAATATGAAGAATATGAACATGAAGAACATGAATGCTAAAATCATAACTTCTTTATTCAAAATCTGAGATTTCATGATATGAGTTCAAAAACATGGACCTGGGTACCCATACTTGAAGATTCCATGAAAACAAATACAAAAACATGGATTTTGATACAAACTTTCGGATCAAAACGTGGGTTTTTCTTGAAGAACACAAGAACATCATTTTCTCTTTCTAAAACCAAACTTCAAATCAATGCATGGCTCGTGAATCATGCTAGATCATGCAATGTGATCAAATCAATATAAAAAATAATAAGAGTAGATCCAAGACTCTAACCTCAAAACACAAATCCAACGGTTCAAACTCTAAGAATTAAGCTTGGAAATCTATTCTCACTCTAAGAGCTCCTTCTTCTTCTCTTCCTAGAGCTTCTCTCTCTTCTAGGACAAAGATATAGCAAATGATACGTTTTCTCTACTGCCGGCGGACTTAACCCTTTGCTGGGACACGTGGCACTACTGGATTGGATTTTCTCAAAAAGGTGGCTGAGTGAAAAGACAAGGATATGACAAAGTGTGTATGACAAGTAAGGTGACAAGGTCACTCTGACAAGGCAAGGATCTCGGATCAAGACATAGGCTTCGGCAAGTAAGGTCTCAATGATCTCGGCTAGGAAGGATAACACTTGACCTAGCTATGCCACACCTCGGCCTAGATATGCCACACCTCGGTCTAGGTCATACCAGTCCAGGAACAAGATCACTAGGTGCAAGGATCAAAGATCTAGGATGTCTAGATGATAACACCTCGGCCCAGATGATACACATCTCAGCTTAGGTGATGCACACCTTGGCCTAGATGATGACATCTCGGCCAATGTACCAGGATGAAGGTGTAGGTCAACCAAAGTGGATTCTAAGATGGTCCTAGGTGTAAAAGGTTCAAGGGTGTGATCTAGGTTTAACACACCAAGCAAGAAACAAAGCATACAAGCAATACTCAGGCAAATCACATAAGCACAAAACAAGACAGGGACCTTCACTTAAGCAAAACAAGTCAAAATCTACAAATGCAAGCTTAACAAGATAAAATCACACAGATGCACATGAACGTGACCAATACAAGAATGAGGGTCATTACACACATGCTAAAATGCTAGACATAGTAAGAAAAACATGCACAAATGAGATGCAAAGATGAAAGAAGCTCACCTAGTACTCATCGGCACCAAGCCAAGCGTAAAGGATTAGAAAACATGAATGATCCTATACACAAAAAGAACTAATCTAACACATATAGAAATGAAACTAAAGAGTTAGCTACTAACATATGAGATATGAATCATCTCAAAGCATAAGATTGCATACATAATCACATAAAAAAAATAGAAGAAGATGAATATAATGAGCCAAACCTTATGCATGAAAAATGGATGCAAAACATATAAAATGATAAAGAAAACGTGATGCCAACAATATGAAAAGTTCCAAATAAAAGGGATAGAGAGGGATAGGAGAGAAGAAAAAAATATGAATATACATACTTCTAAACTAAAAGGAACAAAATGACGAGAGTAATGAAAGCTAAATATACTAACAAAAACTACCAAATGAAAACATGAGAAGCTACCAAACAAAATAAGCTAAGGTAAAATGATGGAAAGAAAATAAGTTAAAGTGTCTCTCTAACATAGAAATGCAAAAGAGAAACACTAATTCTCTTGAAATGCCACTAGAAGTTAGATATAATGAGTTCATCCTTAATCATTATGAATAATGAGATAATCGAATTCATCTAAGCAATGGAAGCTTCAAAGTGAACATAGTAAAGAATCTTAATCTCAATCACCACAAGATAAGAAAAAGAGTAGCAAATAAAAAAGAAAATGATCTATCACTTCTTATCATGAAGATAATCAAAGAAGAGATAGATTGGCTTCCTCAATCGTCAAGTAATACAAAACACTACATGATGATTATGGAAGCAACAAAGTAATGAAAAATGAAGAATTAAAACAAGCAAAATCCACCATTCTCATCATGGAATAATCATGAGAAGGTGGAATTTCCTTGATCACCAAGGATATAGAAAATCAATGATGATCATAGAAGCAAAGTAGAGATGGAACCAAATAAAAAGCAAATCAAATAAATGAATATGAATTTACATCATCTCTCATGGAAAAGAGCAAATATATACTCAAATCCATGTAAAGAGTGGGTGGAGAGAGTATATTACAAATTATTTCTAGGTGGAAACCACAATTGGCTTCCATTAAAAAATACAGAGAAAGTATGAGAAAATGAAATAAAATAAAGATAGAAAGCTCTCTAATCTCCCAATTAAACTCATGGATCATTCAATTAGCCCCATAGAAAAAATCACAAAATCTCATTAGAATATGAACAAGGATTGAATTATGAAAGTTAAACTTTGTTTGGATAGTGAGAAAATAAGTGAAAAAGTGAGAGAAAACGAAAGAAAATGAAAACAATCAAGAGAATTATGAAAATAAAACATAGGGTAGGACTAAAACCCTCCATACAAGTCCATATCTAATCTAAATAAGCAATAAAAACTTAGAAAATAAAGTGTTTGGGACGTGAGAAAATGAAAGAAAACAAGAATTTAAGCAATTCCAACAACTCTTATGAAGGGGTGGCTAATCCCCCTCCCCCCCCTCCACTTTCCACAAAGACCAATCACATTATAAACATAGAAATCAAAAGTATAGAGTGTTTGGCAAGAGAGAAAAGAAAAGAAAATGGAAGAGAAAATGATGAGAAAGTTCAAGAGTTTACCTTAAGTAAAGACGATGAGCACCTTAATTGACAATCCTTCTTCTAATCACCCTCAAGCTTCTGAAATTGGACTTGAATCTCCATCAAAAATCTCCATTGATGATAGCTTCAATGGTATATGTATATGTGTGAGTATAGAGAGAGAATAATTGAAGAGTTTTTGGGTATCTTCATTAATTCAATCCTCCAACAGTTTAAGGGTCAAGGGTCCTCTAATTCAATGATCTCAGGGGGTTTTATAGGCTAAAAAGTTGAGAAAGGTTCCTTGGGGTGCAATTTTTCATAAATTATGGAATAGGTTGCATGGAGGGATCTTCTAGAAACTGATCTATTTGCCTCAAAAATTGTCTGGTCATACAAAAATTGTCTCGCCAAACAAAAATTGTCCTCCCAAACAAAAAAGTGCAGGCTAAACAAAAAGGTTGTCTGGAAAAATAATTTTTGTACGACTAAGGCCAAAATGGTGCAAACAGGGTATTACCAAAGGATTCTTCTCCTTTATACTCATTTCTACTCTGTCTTTACTCAATTATTGAAATATACAATGTTTTTATTGAAAAGTTAGTTTGGACATCACAGAATGATTGGATTTTGCAAGTCTAAAAATATTTTGAAAATAGTTTTAAAGGTCTAAAAATAGTTTTGGTCAAAATGGGTGTAAGGTTGGAATCCGCTTTCAATCATGAATTTTGCTGGAGATATTGAAGTCATGTGTTCCGATTATCATTATTGGATGACTAGAAAAGACGCCTAAGTCTTACGGTTGGTCAAATGGGGTGTCTACACACTATTTTTTTGTATTTAACAAATTTTAAAAGGTTTTTGATAAATTTTATACTTTGTAAGTGTTTCTAAGTTAAGTGGTTTTAAAAAGTAAAATGATTTGATTAAAATATTTTTAAAAAATTACTAAAAATTTAAAAATATGAATTAAAAATTGAAAATTATTTTTGAAAACTCTTAAACCAAATAAATAAAGAGTAAATTGGTGATAAATCCAATCTAAGAATAGTATAAGGCATTAGGTCCAATGGATGTGAAATAGTTAGGTGAGAAGTCCTTTGGTTATTTTGGGAAGACATTTTGTTTTCAATTTTATCTCTTAATTTATCTGTTAAATTTTTTTATCTGTTGACGTGTTTTGATTATTTGTCCAAATTTATGTCTATCTGTTTAAAAATTTTGTATATCTATTGAATTTTTTTAACTTATATGTTGAATTTTTTTTATCTGTTGATTTTTTATAGCCTAATTTTTCTATTTATTCAAATTCACACCATTTTCAAACTTTCTCTCTATATGTTCCTCTCTCTACTTCTCTTTTCTCTCTCTATCTGTTCCTCTATCCACTTCTATTTTCTCTCTTTATCTGTCCAAAATCCCAAAATTCCTCTAGATCTACATCTTCACCATTTATCTGTCCAAATTCCCTCAGAAGAAAGATCTGTTCCAATCTGGAAAAAAAAAAATGACTTTGAACGATAACACCAAACCATGCCACTATCATTGGGGAAAAAAAAAATTTAAAAAAAACAAGGATGACATCACAAAATTGTCAAACAATTTCGAATAAAACTACAAACCTAGAATCCATAGACCAACAAAGACTATGAAAATCAATGTAACTAGTTCAATTACACCCTACAATATTTATATATATATTATATAGATATGTATATGGATATAGATTGATGTAGACACATATCCAGATTCATATACATATATAGATTAGATACAAATTGATTACTAATTATGATCGCTGGAACTGTAGCAGTAGAGGTCAAAGCAGAGTTAACTCAACTACGGAGTTTTAGAGAGAGAAAGTATAGAGTTTAGAGAGAGAAAGAGAGAGTTAAAAGCATCAAAAGCAGATCCAGTCTCTTAGATCAAAACCAGGCCATCATCGATGTAAGAAACACTAGTGGAGAAGGCCATTTCGGTATCTTCGACTATAATGGCGATTCATCACATGGCGGAGGTTAGGGTTTCGGCGGTGGCGATGGCAAATCTAGCACTACAACAAACGCGTCTGATATAAGCTGAAATGTACCACATTGAAGCCACTGAAGTTACATTTATAGTCCTTGAAGTGTGGTTATTTGGCAGAGATGATGCGTTTCGTGTACTTGTGCATGTTTGGTGAACAACATGCAATTTCAAACGAAAAGTGGCACATAAACAGGTCCTCCACTCGAACAATGGAAATTCATTGCCTATCAGTCCACCGAACGTACAACCATCTTTTACCGTATGTGTGACCCACCACCAACCTACCTTGGGAAACATGCACAAAATTTCTAGTGCATTTTTCTGAGAATAAAAGGAAGAAAAATATACTGGATTAGGGTTCTAAATTTTCTAAGGCTGCACTAGAGAGGCTACGAAGCTAAGGCAAGCAACTTGTGATCATCCATGGAGGCTACCATCACTACCATCATCATCTCATCTTACCTCCCCTTCCATTAGTGGTTGAGCATCTCTCTTAAGGTTTCGATGAAACCCTAGCCAAGTAACTGGAGTTATAGTACTTGATTTTGTAATGTTTTTTAAGATATTTGTAAAACTTTTGAGTTTTGATTCAATGTTATTCTACCTTTACTCTTTATTCAATATCTGTGATTGAGAATGAATGTTTTACTATGTTTTCATTGTGTTGTATTTGAAACTCGAGACAGGCTATGCTATAACTAAACGAATTGTGCCATGAACCCTAGTTTAGAGTGGACAATCTGTGCTAGTTGAGATAGTGCATGCTCGGGCTTCAAACATAACTTTATCTTTATGTCCAATTCCCAACTTATAGTTGAGGAATTGGCTTGTTTCACTCATTCATTGCATAATTCAAGTTGTAATTCCGAGTATAAGCTAGTGGTGGATTCGAACCCCTAAGTTCCCAATTCCAATTAATTCATTATCATCTTGTTGCTTTATCAATTAGGGTTTTATAAATTACTTTTGGAAACAAACCATCAAATATCAACTAAACTAATTGAGAAATTAATAATTAAAATAGTTCTGGAATACACAATAGTCCTTGTGGATACGATAACCATACTTGCTATCTGTACTTATTTAATAAAGTTTAGGAAGATTGGTTCATGACATACCAATTTTTGGCGCCGTTGCCTGGGGCTTTTGGCATATTTAACTATTTTAGTGTTAATTTTTAATTTAGGAATTTGATTTTATTGCTATTTTCTTGTGCCGATTTTGTGTGTAGAATTTGCAGGTCTTGTGTGAAGCAACACTAAGCCTAGCAATGACCTAAAAATTGCAGTGCGAAAGGACATTAAAAAAACCAGACTTGCAAAAACTTAAATTATAAGCAAAATAACTGCAAGCTTGAGATTGATCACGGAGTTGAAGCAACCAACTTGGCATGCCCAGAATTCCCTTGGCGAGTAAAGCATTGTCGTACCCCACTGAAAATATTTCTTGTCTTTAAGTTGTGAAGTCCTTTTGGCACACTAAAGACAACACGAGTAGGGTAATTGTCTTTTATGCACGAACGACATTCATGTCTACTGGACTTAGTTGAATTGGACCCTAAGATTGAGAAGACTATCAAGTTTTTTTGTACATTATCCATTGAATCTAGAGTTGTAGGAGCACCCTCACCTCAAACAATGACCGATGCACCTTGAAGCCGATCTGGGAACTTAAGACATATTTCACACCAACTACATACACATCATCTAATTGCATCATGTTATCGGGCACTAATGTTACCCACTATAAGATCAAGTCTGGCACCATACAGATGCTTCTATCGTTCCATGGGCATAATAATAATGATCCTTACCGGCATTTGCATGAAATTCTAGAGATTTTCTCTATAGTGAAATTCCAGAATTTCATTGAAGAGACATTGAAACTGAAATTGTTCCCTTTTTCACTCAAAGACAAAACCAAACACTGGTTGAATATTTTGACTCCAAATTCCATCGCTACTTGGATTAGTTACAGTAGAAATTCCTAGAGAAATATTTCCCAATTGGTAAGACCAGCCAAGTAAGATGAGCCATCATGAATTTCTCACAGATTGATGGCGAGCAATTTCATGAGGCTTGGGAAAGGCTTAATGATTTGCTCAACCAATGTCCCCACCACCAGGTTCCAAAATGGCAACTTGTCCACACATTTTATTGTGGTTTGACTGACCCTCACCGCCAAATGGTGGATTCTTGAGAATGAGGCATGGAAGCTGTTTGGGAACCTAAGTAAGAATTCACTCATTCACGTCTCTGCATCTAGACAAGCAAGACCTGTCACTGGAACCCCAAAAAGAGGGGGTTTATATGAGGTTAGGCATAATATGGATATGGCTCAACAAATTGAGGCCCTATCACGTAAGCTTGACCAATTTATGGTAGTAGGGCCCATTCCTTCACAATCGGCCACCACAATACAATAAGGTGTGTGTCATTAGTGCGAGCCCTATCCATTCTTTGACTGAGTGCCCAATGGCACCCCCAAAACTTGTCCAAGAGCATGTCAATATAGATCAAGGTTACTCTAAATCTGGTAATGATCCTTTTCCAACACATATAACTCAGGATGGAGAAATCACCTTAATTTCTCTTGGCATTTGCAAGTACCAACTCTTTTGCTCCTTCACCGCAAAGGCAAAACTACAATAGTTTTGCCAACCAATCTTCATACCGCCCACCACAACAATCATATCAACAACTACCTCTACCACTACCACCACCACCACCACAAAGAAACTCCGCCTTTGAGCAAATTGTTTTAGAGGCTTTTCAAGAGTTAAAAGGTATTCCCCAACTTGTGCACTCCCATACCCACTCTATAGCCAAGTTGAGACCCAATTGGGTCAAATGGCTTCCACCACGAATAGAATAGAGGAAGGAAAATTACCTAGCCAAACGGTGAATAACCCTAAGGGCCAATACGGAGCTGAGAACTCTCATATGAATGGCTCCGGCGAAGAGCACATTCAAGCAGTGATTAACCTTAGAAGTAAGTGGGAGTTAGATACTTGCCTGGTTGAGACCAAGGAAAAGGGGGGTAGAAAATGTGTGCACGGTGACCTACCTCCAAAGTTAGGGGATGAGGGTAGTCTGGCTAAGGAGCCTATTTTGCCTCGAAGTAACTCAGGGGATAAAGGTGTTTTGGTTAAGGAGCCTGCTTTGCCTCCAAGTTTTTCATGTGAGCCAGCGGTACCATAAGTGCCAATGATGCCTTTTCCACAACTCCTAGACACACCATCTCTTTTTCGAGAAAAAAATGGGCCACTATGGAGTCCATAATGAAGGTTTTTAAGCAAGTGAAAATCAACCTCCCCTGTTGGAGGCAAATAAGCAAGTCCCTTCCTATACTAAAATATTGAAGGACCTTTGCACACAAAAACATAAGTCTCGAACTCACGTATCCAACAAGGTCCTTCTTACCGAGCAAGTAAAGTTCATTCTCATGAGTGACACACCGCCTAAGCTCAAAGGCCCCTGTGCACCTACCATTGCATGTGTCATAGGTAATCATTACATTGATAAGGCCTTGCTAGACTCATGAGCTAATATCAATTTGTTGCCTTACTCGGTTTATGAGGAGTTTGGGGTTGGCAAGTTGAAGCCTACCACGATCACATTGCAATTAGCTGACCAGTCTCTCAAAGTGCCCGTGGCATAATTGAGGACGTTCTTGTCAAGGTTGACCAACTCTTGTTTCCCGATGGACTTCATTGTTTTAGACATGAAGCTGGTGGCCACCTCTAAGAAATAAATTCTTCTGATTGTAGGTCGTCCCTTCTTGGCCACAACCAATGCTTGCATTAATTGTTGGACCGGGGTCATGGAGGTCTCTTTTGGACACATGCAAGTGAAATTGTACATCTTCCAGGCTGCTCAACAGCCGTTTGGAGAGGATTAATATGATTGTTTTATGGTGGACATGGTGGATGAGCTGGTTAAGGATGCACTGTGCCATCCATTCTGATAATGACCCTTTAAAGGCTTGTCTAGCTCATTTTGGATTTGATAACTTCAATATTAATGGGTCTATTGAGGAGGTGAATGCCTTACTTAATTCCCTATCTTTATCAGATTTTCCTTATTGGAAAGCCTGGTTTGAGTCATTCTGTCATCTGTTTAGTGAGCCTGATGTACCATCTCTTGTCACACCACCTACACTTGAATTGAAGCCACTCCCAACCACACTTAAGTATGAATTTTTATGTCCTAAGAACACTTTACCTGTCATCATTACATCAGAATTAACTATCGAGTAGGAGAGTTAATTAGTGAGTATTCTAGGGGCACATCGGAGTGCTATAGGGTGGTTGATGGCTAACTTGAGAGGAATAAATCCCTTTGTGTGCATACATTGTATACATTTAGAGAAGGACACCAAGCCTTCTCATGAAATGCAGTAGAGGTTCAATCCTAACATGAAAGAGGTAGTGAAAAATGAGGTGTTGAAGTTGTCGGATGTGGGTATTAAATACCCCCATCTTGGATAGTAAATGGGTGAGCCCCACACAAGTGGTGCCTAAGAAATCAGGCATCACTATTGTTAAGAATGAGTAAGGAGAGTTAGTTCCCACACATACCACCACCAGGTGGCGCATGTGCATTGACTATAAGAGGCTCAATTCCATGACAAGGAAGGATCATTTTCCACTGCCATTTATTGATCAAATCCTTGAGCGGTTAGTAAGGAAAAGTTATTATTGCTTTCTTGATGGCTACTCGGGCTATAATTAAGTTCCAGCGTACCTAGCTGACCAAGACAAAACTACATTAACATGTCCCTTTGGCACTTTGCCTATATGAGGATGCCTTTTGGGCTATGCAATGGACCCGTGACCATTCAAAGGTACATGATGGCTATATTTTCTGACATGGTGGAGAAGTTTCTCAAAGTCTTCATGGATGACTTCTCAATGTTTGGGCCATCCTTTCAGGAATGCCTCTAGAATTTGACTAAAGTTTTGGAACATTGCACGAAGGAAAACTTGATCTTGAGGTGGGAGAAGAGACATTTTATGGTTCGTGAGGGTATTGTGTTGGGACACATTGTGTCCCCATGTGGTATAGAGGTTGACAAAGCTAAGGTTGACCTCATTTTAGGAATTCCCCCACCCACTTCTGTGTTCCAAGTGCACTTTTTCCTAGGGCACGCGGGTTTTTACTACTGGTTTATCAAAGACTTTAACAAAATATCACGTCCCTTGCTACTTTACTTGCCAAGGACACACCTTTTGTCTTTGATGATGCGTGTTTAGGGGATTTTGAAATACTTCAAATGGCTCTTATTTCTACCCCAATCATGCAATTACCGAATTGATCTCTTCCATTTGAGATCATGTATGACGCCTCCGACTACGCTATCGTGGTTGTGTTGGGCCAAATGGTGAATAAAGTTCCCTATGTTGTTTACTATGCTAGCTGCATTCTATCAGATGCGCAACTCAATTACACTGCCACCAAGAAAGAGTTACTAGCTATGGTGTTTACATTGGACAAATTTCAGTCCTATCTCCTAGGTTCTAAGGTCATATTTTTCATTGATCACATCGCTTTGTAATACTTATTATCCAAAAAACAGACCAAACCTAGGTTGATTAGATAGACCCTACTCCTTCGGATGTTTGACCTAGAAATCCGGGACAATAAGGGGTCTAAGAATGTTGTTGCGGATCATCTCTCTCGAATCCTTGTTGAGCACACTAGTGACCCCTTAGCTTTGCATGACTCATTTCCGAACGAGCAACTTTTTGCGGTGTCACAAGTGAACCCCCCATGGTTTGTTCACATTATGAATTACTAGGCGGTTAGGCAGATTCCTAGAAAATGGTCTAAGCAAGGCAAGACCAATTTTTCTCACAAGTCAAGCACTATTTCTGGGAAGACTCAGAATTGTTCAAGTATTGTCCAAATCAAGTGATTCGGCAATGTGTGCCCGAGAGTGAGATACATGGCATTCTCACATTTTGTCACTCACTGCATGTGGCGGCCATTACAGTGGGTGGAAAACAACCGCCAAGATTTTACAATGTGGGTTCTATTGGCCCTATATCTTTAAGGATGCCCATAATTTTTGTAGAGCTTGTTTGCAATGTCAGCAAATGGGCTCTATGTCCTATAGAAACATGATACTGATGACCCTTATTTTGATTGTTGAGATTTTTTATGTTTGGGGCATTGACTCTATGGGTCCATTTCCACCACCTTTTGGGTTTGAATACATTGATCTCAAAGTGGGTTAAGGTAGTGGCAACCAAAACGAATGATCACAAAGTTGTGGTCAAATTCCTTCATGAAACTATATTCAATCGTTCTAGGTTTCCACGCTCCATAATTAGTGATGGTGGTAAGCATTTTTGCAACCAATTCTTTGAGGCCTTAGTGTGCAAATACCTGATCACTCACAAAGTTGGCACTCCTTATCACCTACAGACTAGTGGTCAAGTGGAGGTTTCTAATAGGAAGGTCAATCACATCCTTGAGAAACTGTTAGGTCGGATACGAAAGATTGGTCAACTAGGTTGTTTGATGCACTTTGGGCCTATCGTGCATATACGACAACCATCAAGATGTCTCCATATAGGATTGTGTTTAGGAAGGCTTGTCATATCCCTATGGAGTTAGAACACCATGCCTTGTGGGCCATTAAAAAGTTCAACTTTGATATGGTAAGGGTCAGTGACCATCGAAAACTCCAACTTAATGAGTTGGAGGAACTACGCAATGATGCATATGAGAGCTCTAAGATTTATAAGGCTAGGACTAAAGCATTTCATGATAAACACATTTCTCAAAAGTCCTTTGAGCGTCACCAAAAAGTGTGGCTCTTCAATGCCAAATTGAGTTTGTTTCCAGGTAAACTTCGATCTAGGTGGGATGGATCATTTGAGGTCGTTAAAGTATTTCCGCATGGGGCGGTTGAAATAAAAAATCCACAAGGTGGCATGACCTTCAAGGTCAATGGCCAAAGATTGAAACATTACGTGGATGGTATTAAAGAGGAAGAGATGATTGAATCCTTTCAATTGACAGACCCAGTGTATCTTCTCTAGTGATTGTTTGATATCTGGGAGATTTTAAATTCTTTAAAGGTGCAATTCTTTTGGAGTTTGTCATGCCCGAATTGCATCTGACAGATCTGGTATAACCACTTGACTGTGTTTATAATGAGTTCCTAGAAGACCAACTAAGACGGTAGAAACTAAAGGTCGAATGGCAAAGCCTAGAATGCAAATGTTTGAAAATTCCGAGACTAAAGTCTGGTTTAAAAACCTAGAGATGTAGAGATTGCTTCAAAACCACCTCGGTTTGAAATCTACATGGCAGCCCTATAGGTTGAAGTAGCTTTTGGCACCTCAATTCTGGTTACTAAATCAACTAGTCTGTTACCTGTTGGAGAAAAGGAAAAATTACAACATAGTCAGGGAAAGAAGTAGTACCCATGGTTTTCGCATGAAGATTATACATTTGTTGAGCATTTAGGTGTTTTGAAGTGCTATTTTTATTTCCAAATGCGAAATAGAGGTAGAAGTTGTGTTGGGGTTTTTTTTTTTTTTTTTTTTTCAGCAGTGTATCAGTAGTGTGTAAAAAATAAAAAAATAAAAATAAAAATAAATAAAAAGGGAGAAAACTCAGTATTAGTTTATTTAATTTAGGTTAGTAGTTGTTTTATAGTCGTTAGTTTAATATATCTTTACATTATTTAATTTAGCTTAGTTCCTTCAGTTTTTAGTTTTACTTGTTTTATTTATTCTCAGTTTATTTAGTATATCATAAATTTAATCTAAAAAATTGATAATGAATTTATTATTATAAGACATTGATAATAAATAATTTATACATAATGTTTAAATTTATTATTATAAGACATTCTATCTTAGATAAAAAAAAAAATTATACATAAATATACATAACTATTCATTTCATAGTATTAACATAAATATATAAGCTTTTTACTTGAGTTTAAATTTTTTAATAAATATGCATAAAGTATGTTCATATGTTCATATTTTTATTATAAAAAATATATTTACCAATTTAATAAATAAATAGGTTAAATGATTCATAAGTTGGATATGGATCAAGAAAATTTTTAATGATTAGGTGAATGTCATATTGGCATAAATATTGATTTGACTAGCTCATAGGTCACTTCTAATGTTAAATGTAACTTTAATACCACTAGTCAATCCTAATCCGTTCTCACGTAAGAGTTATAACATAAAATAATTTACAATTTTTAGAAGACAAATTTTTAGATTTTACAAAATAGGAAAAAAAAAATTAGTATATTAACAAATGTAATTTACTAGTATCATATGGTAAATTAAAATTACGAAACTTATAAAATAATAAGGGTATTTATATTTTATTATAAATTAACTTTTGTAAATTTTTTTTTTAATTTTTACCAATTAAATTATGACATATATTTTTTATTAAGAACTTAGAATACATAATTATTGACATTAAAATAAAACTTTCTTTTATTTGTAATTTCGAAAAAAATGAATAAAATTTAATTAATTATAAATCATTTTTACTATATATTTTAGATAAATTTTATATTATTATTTAAAATTTAAAATTAATTTTTAATTATTTATTTATACTCATTCATAGCACAAATAATATGCTAGTACAGTATAAGTGAATGATCACGTCTTCTAGTGGTTTAGGCTCCTTAAAGTTTTTTTGGAAAATAAAAAATAATATTTTGAAATTTCATGCCAATCTTGATAGTTTGACTTGCTTGTTGTATAACATTAGATCTTTTGATTGTCAAGAATTTGTCTAAGCCATGTTTATTTGTTAAAACGTTTGCGTAGAAATTCACTTTTTATGTCGTTATTATTATTCATGGACGCTCGATCGCTGCCATCCATCTTTTGGATTTTCTTTGCTCAAATGTGTAAGCAGTGAAATAATTTGTCTATAAAGACAAACTCTTACAAAATAATTAAATTGACCATATATATATAGCACCACCCATCCAAACCCTATATTTCTCCAAACCAAACCCTACTCTCTCTCTCTACTCTCTTTTCTCTCTCTCTCTCTCTCTCTCTCTACCGACGGACTTCACCTCCATCATTGTTGTCTTGTTCGATCTGTTGCTGTCAACATCCTTTCCCCACTTCCCCACCGCCACATCTCCTCCCGCCACTACCACCATCTCTCCCTCATCTCCTCTCTTCGTCACCAGTGCCTCCCTAACTATGTTTGGGAACCTAGAAGAGAAAAGAAAAGAAATGATTACTTAAGTAATAAGAGAAAAGAAAAGAAAAGAAATGACTGTGATTTCTCTTCTTTTTGTTTGGATAAGGAAGAAATAAAAGAAAAGAAATGATTGAAGGGTCACAATCTTTCTGAAGAGTTACGGAGGAATCTATAAATTCCATCTCCCACACTTCAATTTGAAAAAGAGAATTCGTCATTTCTTCTTCATCTTTGCATATTCTTCATGTTTTCCTGAATCTAAGTTTTTTATAAAGAAAGTGCATGCACAGTGAAATTTGCTAGGCTTACAATAGTAGTGTTGCTAGTACAAGACATTGATCGTTGTATCTTGAGAGATAGACGTCCATTGAATCCTGAGCACCGGTGAGAGGATGAATTTGTCTTAAGGAAAGAGTGTCACACACTCGACTCGATCAGGCTTTATCTATTTATGTATTATAAGTTTTGTTACGTTATTATGTCGATTTATTTCAGTTTTGGTTTTAGCCAAAAATTGTTTACATATTTTTTAAATTATATTTTCTATATAAATTTGGTACTAATATTTCCTACAATCTTAAGACAGATTCGTACCATCTTTATATATGGATTTCAAAATTTTGGTTAAATATGTATTCGTTTGTTTCTTGGTTTTATACAACAGAATTTCTACAATCTACCTTTAAAATTTTTTGTTAGATTGATTTTGTTCCATTGATACTTCCTTTCGTTATTTGTCTTTTGGAAATTTCTATACCATTAATATACATGATGCTCCAATTGTTTGTGAGTCAATATATATTAAACAATATATTTTGATTTGGAGCGATACATTTCGAATTTGGAATGGTGTATTGAGTTATCCAATCCTAGAGACTCAATTCTCGTTTTTTCCAATTGGGTCTCAAATTTTATACTCTCATTCGACAATTTCACTTACAATTTCGTTCTCGAAGCCTGTGCCTGATCAAACATGGGTTTCTGTCAAATCTGATGATCCAAACCACTGCTATACATTTCTATGCGAGTAATAAGGATGTTTTCTCGGCACACCAAGTGTTTGATGAAATGTCTGTGAGAAATAGTTTTACTTGAAATGCAATGATAAATGGCAATTGTTCACAGAAATTGAGAGTTTGTAAACATGCCGGAAATGGATTGTTGTTGTTTAAGGACATGTTAGTTGATATCAGTGGATTGAAACCAACTGATACGACTATGATTTGTGTGTAAGTTGCAACTCCATGTTAGAATGGTAATTTTTAGAATTAATTAATTATCTTGTAGCAATTATGAATAGACGCAACGTTTTCCTGATAAGTCATATGTACATTCAAGTATTGAAATACGGTTTTGACCGTTTGGTTTTTCATTTTTAAATTTAAAACCAAGTGTATGGTTAGGTGCCTTTCTTTAGACTTATAGTATGTATCGATGTGAACTCTTGGTTTTTAAATAATTTCATATCAATTAGAAATGATAACAGATATATTCACTCTGTTGACAATTGTTTGTTATATTATTGATGTCATTTACATGAGCGTATTAATTTTATTATTTTTAATTAATTTGGAATTAATTTTATGACATCATGCTGCCATAATTTTATTTTATTTTTTTTTTTTTTTTGAAATATTGTGTGATTTGTGTTATTTTTTGACTGATTTAGTTTCAGTGTTATGTATGGGTTTTAATTAGAGTTTATTTAAAAGTTTGTGAACTTTTAAATAAATTGTGGTGGTGCTACTACCAATGGATTTCTTTTGGAGTATTATATATGTAATTTTGATTATGGTAGTAATATTCTTGCAATATCAAAACAATCATTATACTAAAGAAATTAAACATGATATTTTAAATAGTGGTGTTGTTCCATTTAATTGGAATAGATTGAGGAATTCTTTGTCATTGATTATTATTTGTTAAACAATCAAGTTGAAGTTATTTTTAAAAATTTTTGACATAAGTTGTCATTATTTATTATAAAACTTGTGAAATAGAGTTGTTTTATATGTTTTAGTGAGTATCCAATTATGTCCGGATTTACATAAATATTTGTTGCACTAAGCATTAACCATAAAAAAAAATAAAAAAGAAAAAAAGAAAAGAAAAATATGTTACTCATGTGGGACTTTATCTCTTGAATTTGAAGAGAAAATTTAATTTTTCTTTTGTTACAAATATTTTTGAATAAATAGTATGAATTTATCAAAATGAGTTATTATTGTGACAATGACACTTGTCTGGAATTTTTGTTTAAATTTGTTTTATGATTTTCAATTCTGGAATTGTTTTTTAAAAACTATTTTTAACAGTTTTGAACTGGTTTTCAGTGCTGGAACTTTTAATTTATTTGTATCCATGCCTACATATGTTATAGAGTTGATAATTAATGTTTACAATTCTTTGTGATATGATGTCATTAATTGATATATTTGATATATCAATTTAGTATGTGATGTATTAAAAATGGATGTCAATTATTTATCAAAGTGATGATAAAAATGTGAACTTTTGTGTTTTGACATAAGGGGAATTCTAACTATTCTTTGGGTTAATGACTATGAAATTGGTGTGGTGACCGATAACTTCGTAATGAAATATTATATGGGTTAAAACATTTCATGGGCGAAAGACGCTTTGGTAATTGTCGACGTAGTCATCAATACTAGATAAGACAAACAAGATGTAAATGTAATTATATGTGATATAATGCATGGCTAAAGAAATGTTATTTGACAAAGTGTTGTGGCCACAACCAGTATTTAGCCATTTTTCCTTTGTATTGTAAAAGAAAGTTATGAAGTCTAATTGTATTTTAGACAAATTAGTATTGTGATTATATTCACAAAGTGTAAATCTAAGGTAAACGCAGCGGATGAAAAATTATGGTCATACCTTTTTCTGCAGAGTCTGAATCGAAGGATCTCGTGGGTAAATCACGTGCTTCCTGAATCTAATCAATCAACCCAGCAATGGAGTGATATTACAAAATGAATATCACCCACACAAGTCACAGTGCAAAATGTCTCTTAATCGTTGTATTTTGGAAGAGAGTCAGTATATGGGAAAAAACATACGACATACATTGTTTTTCTCTTAATCACCCATATCCCATATCATATCAGATATATAGGATAATATCACATCTATCTATATAGTTGATATGATAGATATGGATATCCTGAGTGGTTATCCAAATAGGTTTTGAATTCAAATTCAAACTTATTTGGATAAGGTTCAAAAGGTTCAAAGAAGAGTCAAGCCACATGGGCGCCCAATTTCTAACACAAAGTAATTTACATCTTGTTATTTAGTTCAAACACGCCAATTAATGATATATTCTAATTTACCTCAGAATGGTGGGGGTGTATTAATATTTTTGTGTAATTATACATCAGCAAGAGAATTAAGTTTCCTTAGAATGCTTAAAATGTGGGGGTGCTTGGAGGATTTTATCAAAGTAACGGTTCCAATAATAGGTCCATAAAGAATCTCAATTCTTTCTATAGGACAAAGTTGGAATAGAAACAAAAATGATTTCATTAACTCCTAAGGTACAACTATATGTTTATTATTTAAATTTGAAAATGGGAGTGACATAGAATAATGGTAAGTCTCGATGTAATCAAAGACTTAACACCATAGGACATTTGCTTTCAGTTGTGAATATTGTCTAAGGATAACATAATGGATTCACTAATAATATATAATTGAGAAGGTCAAATGAAAAATAGCGGCTGCTAAACAAAAAGTTTGACCAGAGAGCAAATGAGGAAAAGTTCATTGAGGGAAATGTGATTAAAGCCTATTACATCAGAGTCATCATAATGGTAACCCCACTTAGATGATTGGAGATCCCAAGAACTAAGTTCAAAGGGACAACTAAGTTATGTATGGCTTGCCAAAAATCACTAAAGGAGTCTATCTCCTATCCATTTCTATGATGAGACTGATATCCGCAACATGCGTTATAGTAGGAGAGTTAGGGTAAACTATGCTTTTAATGATCACTTATATCTTGAAAACCCTAGAGGGGTATCTTTCAAGAGAGTATTTAAAAGACTCAAATAAGGATCACCTATATGAGTGTGAAGGGGCTGCTTCTATGAGAATTGATAAGGCTAAATTTTTTAAAGCACTCATGAAATACCAAGAGATGCCCAAGGCCAAAACGGGTACAATCATGAGAACTAAGCTGTGTTGGAGATATTCTGTGTGAATTCTATTGTCTTGGCTTACATTAACGGCTGAATAGTTCAAGGTATCATGTCCACTGATTAGCTAGCAAATCCGATAGACTTTCACTAGGAAAGGTTCAAAACCAAAAGCTACCTATCCCGATGCCGGGTATTTCCTTAATGTACTCTCTCTTTATCTGCATGTTGTTGCATGTCCTTTCTGTAAATTCCATTCATGTGGGGGATTGTTAGAAAATTTGAATTAAAATTTACTCCAATGATTGTATCTCTTGAGATGGAAGAGTGTATCCTTTTAAAGGGTCACAACCTTTCTGAAAAGTTACGGAGGAATCTATAAATTTCATCTCCCTCACTTCAATTTAAAAAAGAGAATTCACCATTTCTTCTTCATATTTTCCTAAGTCTAATTTTTCTATAAAGAGAGTACATGCACAGCGAAATTCGCTAGGCTTGCAATAGTAATACTGCTAGTACAAGACATTGATCGTTATATCCTGGGAGATAGACGTCCATTAAATCCTAAGCACCGGTGGGAGGACGAATCTGTATTAAGGAAAGAGTGTCACACACTTGACTCGATCAGGTTTTATCTATTTATGTACTGTAAGTTTTGTTACGTTATTATGTCGATTTATTTCAGTTTTGGTTTTGGCCAAAACTGCTTACATATTTTTAAATTATGTTTTCTATATAAATTTGATACTGATATTTCCTACAATATCTAAGGTGGGCGAAATTTTGACAGAATAGAACGTCAAAAATAGTCATGATACTCGCAGTTATTTATAAAGTTAAGAAATCCAGAAAAAATAAATAAAAAAAATACATATGAAGAAGCAAGATAGTAAAATTATAAGAATTCCAACAATTTAACGTTCTAACCAACTTGAACATATTATCACATGTAGAGTCATTCACCAACCCATATCTAGTGTATGCCAAATATGAAATAATTATAGTAAAGAATTTATACATAAAGAGGTTCAGCCCAATTTTGAAGAGATCAGTGATCTGATTGTTGATATTTTTCCATAATAATATAAGAAAAATATATAACATAAATTAAATAGAAAAAACAAAATAATTTTTTTTTTAAATTTAAAGAATGAAATACAGAATAAACTATACAACTAAAATTACATAAATGAATTAGATTACATTACTAATTAAACAAATTATTAACATGGATAACTAAATATTAGAACTCATCTTTGTAAACTAGCATTGAAAAATTTAAGAATAAATGATAAGAAAATAAGAAAACCGAAGCCTACACTAGATAGTTTCCTTAAAATAGATTCACCGCCTCCCGATGGACGCTGGAGGTACACCGGTGTCTATCTCCCAAGATACGACGGTTGAAACTAGTTAATGCAAAAGCACATTCTGAATAGTTTCGGCGAACTTGACAATGGATGCACTCTCTCTAACAAGAACCAAAGAAGGGGCTAACAAAAGAAGATAGGAAAATTTTTCTTTGGTGTAAATGTTAGGTTTTTATCTTGGCAATCCCATTTGACAAAACTCCTTTTAGTTGTAATTGTATTCGATCTTTCTATTTCAGTGAGGCTATGAGTTTTAGATGCGAATCCAACCCGAATTATACCTTGCACAGAAGTTAATTCTTTTATGTTTGCCACTTCACTGACTATGTTGGGGATCAAGCTGCCCGATCAACTCGCGGGGGTCCAAGGAGGAGTGCCCCTTGGCGGGTCTGGGGCAGGGCAACACCGCCGAAGCAAAAGGCAAAATTGCAATTGAAGTTGTTTGTCCGCTCGAGCTGAGATCGCGACCTTTTAGAAGTTTCACTCGCTTGCAAAAGTATTGGGAGTTGTTTTTTCCCACTCGAGCATAGATCCGCTTGAGCAGCCATTCTTGAGCTCAAGCGGAGATCGTGGATCTGTTTTCTATAAATATGTGTTTCAATCCGATTTTAGGGTACGACTTCCATATCTTCTTCTTGGGTATTAAGGTTTTCATCTGGAGCTTCTTTGCTTGTTTCCTTTGATATCTGTGAGAGTTTAATCATGAATTGAGTGAATTATATCAAAGGGGTCTATTTATTTTGTTTTATTCAAAAAGAGAGAGTGTTCTTCGGTGGATTCCGTTGAATTCAGGCCTGAAGCTTTGGTGGATTCCGGAGTGGCTCATCATCGTGGATTCAACATTGGCGTTGTGGATTCAACGTTGGGCAAGACAATTTCGAGGTGAAGATGGAGCTAGAAGAGGCACATAGGGGTCAATTCAATTCGGGTGTGGATTCGGTAGGTAGTTAAAAGTACACTTGTGTAATTCCTTTATTTCTTCTTAGTGAATTGTTTTGTGACTTTTACCCGTAGTTTTTTATCACAATTGGAGGTGCTCTAATTGTGGTTTTTTCCACGTTAAAATCGTTGTGTCAATTTGTCTTGATTGTTTGATTGGAATTGTTATTTACTACTTAAAATTGATACATAATCACAAATCAATATCTAGAGATTTTTTAGATTTTTCAATAAAAAATCATCTCCAATTTTTTTATCTCAAAACATCATCTCCATTTTTCATCAAAAATCTCTCAAAACTCTTCTACTAAGTTGGAGAGGAAAGACCTTTTTTATACTTGTAAAGAAAGGGTCTTACCCATGAAGGCTATCATAAAACCTAGCATCAATGGCTATCAACTCTAGCCATTAGGGCTAAAGTTACAAAGGTGCAAAACTCCCATGTGCATAATATGATCATCAACTCTATCATCAAAAGATGAGAGTTACAAAGTTGAATAAATAAATAAATAAATATATATATATATATATATAATGCTATTTAAATAATTCAACTAGATGGGTCGCAAAATGAATACGGATGTTGGGTCACAACCTGATCCAAACCCAGTCTGAAACATATGCACAAGATAATCCCAGTCCAGTTAGCATAATCTAACCCATGCCCAAGACTAAGTCGAACACATGCACATACACAAGCCTAGACTAGTCCAGACCAAGACTAAAACTAGGTCCAAGTCCAAACCTAGGCCCAAGCCCAACTTCTATTGATGTCCACTTTATGAGACAACTCTCATTCACAACTCAATGGTTTCGGCCCATCATTTTTATATTGTAATCTTCTCACTTGAGAGAATACAAAACCACTCAGACCCACCTTAAGCAAAGGTTGGGTCCCACTTTAATTTCGAATTAAAATTACCGAAAAATCATTATTTTCCAACATTGATCAAGGTCAGAGTGGCCATCTGGATGAGGACTAATCAGGTAGCTAGAGATTACTCAGTTGATCAATTTGTGTTTAATCTACAACAGGTTAGGAGGAGCTTAAAATAATTCTGAGGATTAATGTTGGGTTTGAAGGGCATGGAGGTGTTTTGGTTCAATCCACTCTCTGTTGCAGTGCTATGATTGTTGCTGCCGGTTGCACCAATATGTGGCTAGTGCACATCATTCTGCTGCAGGGTGGTTGTTACTGCTGATTTTTTTGTATTTTTGTAGCATTGCCTTTCGTGCTTTAGCTTTGTTTGGGAGTTGATCTAGTTTTGTAATTTGTTGGTTTCTCACCAACTAGGTGGGAGTGCTAGCAAATGATTGAGCTAGTTTTGCAGTGTCAGCCTAGTTAGGATTACTTAGTTTAGCTTTGATGTTTTTTGCACTCTTCTTTTGTTGATGTAATTCATTGTGTGTACTCTGATTCTTGCATCAATAAAATAGTCTCTTTTTGCCAATTAAATATATATATATATATATAAATAATTCAACAAGAATTTGAAGACTAAAATATACCATGCAAGGCAGACCAACACATCTCTTAGATAGCAACAATGTGATTTTATTAAAAAATTTTCATTTTGCACAAATTGTTTCGAAATTAAAATTTTTATTGCTTTTCACATCAAAGTCAAGACATGAGTGGCATCATAGTGATTCAATTTTGTAGTAAAAAATATATAATGAATACCTTGTGCATTGAATTTAACTCTTTTCTCAACCACACAATTGATTTTATCACATTCACAAGTGAAAAATATCGTGATACCTTGTGCATTGAATTTGACTTCACTCTTTTTGTCTCAACCATATGCACAAATTGTCCCCAAATATGTTTGGTTACATTTTAGTCCTTCAATCTTTTAATTGTTCTATTTCGATCTTTAAATATGTGTTATACTTTTGTCATTAATATCAATACCATTCAAAATCAGTAATGGGATAATGGGCATTTTTAAATTTTGTAGAGGTTTCATGCAAAATTTTAAAAACACTCGTCACTAATATTGAATGATGTTGGTGCTAAAAGTATATAAGATTGTATACTTTACGCTATGTTGAGATTATAAATTTGGATAAGGATTTGAAAAGGAAAAGGAAAAAATGAAAGAAAAGAAAATTAATTTATATTTCATTTACATTTTTCTCACATTTTCTCTTTTTCTTTTAAATTTTTACTCAAATTTATGATTCAAACACAATTGTAAAAACTAAAGGGAACAATTAAAAAATTATAGACTAAATGTAACAAAATATTCAGTTTAGGGTCACTAATGTATTAATCTGATTTTATCTCATTCATAAGTGGTTTAATTTGTGGGTTCTGAGTCACTGTTGTTGGGTTTGATTTGGCTGAGAATAGCTGCAACTGTAGAATCAATTGCACCTGTGACCCTTGCACTTGCAAATGACAGTAATGACAACTTCCTAACTAGCTTTTTACAAAAACAGAGATGATCCTCTCATCAAAATCTGAATATGTAGCATCTTTGTGCTTGTGGGTATGATACTTCTTTAAATTAAGAAACTTTTTAGTGTTTAAAAATGAAATGAAAGAGATGATGTGACCCAAAATAAATTAAAAGTTGATAAATAACTTTTAACTCACTTCCCAAAAAGCCTTAATGATGGCACAAGCTTTGTACCAACACATCTAAACAAACAAATAATAATTTGTTTGGTTTGGAATTTTGAGTTTTTTTTTTTTTTTTTTTTTTTTTTTTTTTTTTTTGTTGTGTTTTGCTGCCTTTAATGGACCTTTTTTTTTTAAATAAAAAATATTTTAGTCAATTTTTTATTTTTATTTGGGAGAATTTTTTTTTTTTTTAACTCAAGGTTTGATCCTTATGACTAAATAAATCCTAAATTTTTAATTTTATCAATTTAAATCATAATATTTTAATTTGTTTAATCTAAACTATTAGCCTATTTTTGTTAAGTAAAATCGACCAAAAAAAATGGTAATTTAGTAATTAAACTTAACAAAAAATGATGTTTTAAACATTTTATGTACACCTACATCGAGTTTAATGGCTAAAATATGTTTTTTTTTTCATTGATTTTACTTAACAGAAATAGGCGAATGGTTTAAATTGAAAATAAAAAAAAAATTATGGTTTAAATTGACAAATTTAAAAGGATAAATTACACTAACACCCCCTTGAGATTTGTATTTAATACAAATTCTCCCTTCACATTTAAAAAATTACACTTACCCCCCGTCATGTTAAAATGACATATTTGTCTCGTAGCCTTTATACATATAAAATAATAAAATAATACAGATATTTTGTTCATGTCATTTCAAGGGAAATAACAATCATTTTCTTTGGTTTAACTCACACAAAAAAATTGAGTTTTTTTTATTTTATTTTTCTTGTGTTTTTATTGAATTTTTTTAATATTTCAAGCAATTTTTTATTTTTTAGATACATCTAATCTCAATATACTTAAGAAGTATAATATTTTGTGATTTTTTTTTTAAATTCACCAAATACACAAAATTACAAAAATACAAAAATTCAATACATTGTCTTATTTTGTTGTATTCAATATTTTTTTTAAGTTTTTTATACAAATTTTATACTTTTTAAATATATCTAGAGTAAATTGATCTAATCCAAATATAATAGTGGAAATAAAAATGAAAAATTATAGTCATATATAAAAATTTATACAAAAAATATCATAAAAATGTTGTGATAGTGATATTGCTGTAAATATAAATCATGTTTATGGATATTTTGTTTTAAAGTGGAAGGTTGCCATTAACTATATCATTGTATTTGAAAATTCTATATAAAATTTTTGTTCCACAATAAGAATATATTCAGGTAGAATGGAAAGTTGTAGAATGTATCATGATGATAGGAAGAAGAAATGATAGGAAAAAGGGCAAGATAGTCATTTAGAAAATTTTAGGATATGACATCAGCAATTCATGGAGCAATTTGTAATGAGATTACAAACCTCATGGAGGAGAATGTAATTTTTCCAATGTGAGGAGGAAATCTGTATTAAACAGAAATCTCAAAGGGTGTCAGCGTAATTTATCCAATTTAAAAATTCAAGGTCTATTTTGTTACAAAGGTCAAACTTTGAGATTTTTTTATAATTTTTTTTTTTTTTTTTTGATATATCTAATCTAAATGTAATTTAAAAGTTTTTTTTTTTTTTGTAAATGTTTTTTAAAAAAATCAATAAATACAAAAAAAATACAAAAATGCACTATGTGAGATCTCTCAGACGGGGTGTCCGAGTGCGCCCGACAATTTAAACCCTTGGTATGGTTTCATAAGTGCAATATGAAATAGAATGAGAGCCCAAATTTGTTAAATCCGTAAAAAATTCACTAACCACAAGAAATGCCAAAAGTGGACTACATCACCAGGCTTAGAGTTGCCACATTATCTTTTGAGAAAACTAGGAAATCCATAACTCATGCTAAAGCCCACTATCCATCACAACCAAAGTGTCTCAACTCAAGAACTTAAGTATGAGGGTGGAAAAGTCATGAATTGAGCACCCTCGCTCCCCGATCAATGATCGGCTTCTATTAATTCATGATATGAGATTCATTACCAATATATGCTCATGTTCTGATTATTAATGCCAAAATTACTATGTAAAGCAAAAATAAGTATAGACTAAACAACTTACTTTAGAATACTTTGTTCTTATGCATTTTGAAAAAGAGTTTGAAAATGGGCAACTAAAAGAAAAATATTAGTTCAAATGCGTAGAAATGAATATCAACCCAACTTAAGCTAAATAACCTCCATCCACTAGTAATCATAAAGATATCTCAAGTAAGCAAGTAGCCACATGCTAAAATGCTCGACATAGTAAGTGTTAGGTTTTTATTCTTGGCAATCCCGTTTGACAAAACTCCTTTCAGTTGTACTTGCTTTCGTACTTTTTATTTCAGTGAGGCTATGAGCTTTTAGATGCGAATCCAACCTGAATTATGCCTTACAGAGAAGTTTGTGATGTTAATACTTTCAAGATTGCCACTTCGCTGATTATGACGGGGATTGAGCTGTCCGGTCAGCTCACGGGAGTCTATGGGGTAGCGCCCCTTGGCGGGTCCGGGGCAGTGCCCAGGTGGGGTCAGGGGGCAGCGCCCCCAAAGCAGAATGCAAAATTGCATTCGAAGTTGCATGTCCGCCCTTGCTCACTCGAGCGAAGGAGTTCTCGCTCGAGCGAAAGCTGCGTCTGTAAAAAACCTGAGAATGATGATTTTACACTCGAGCGCAGGTTGTTTGGCTCGAGCGAAGCCACTTATGGAAAACACGCGTTTTTGGTTCCTCGCTCGAGCGAGAGAGTCTTCGCTCGAGCGAGCTTCGCAGTCCCAGATTTCTATAAGTACGTGATTCAGTCAGATTTTAGGATTACTTCTCCAGATCTTCTTCTTGGGTTCTAGGGTTTATATTTGGGGATATTTTGCTAGTTTTCTTTGATGTTTTGATTGAGTATTCAACTCATGGTTTAAAGAGTATACATCAGAGGATTATTTGTTTGTTCTACACAAAAGAGAGAGTTGTTCTTCGGTGGATTCTAAAGAATTTGAGCCTGAAGCTTTGGTGGATTCTGGAGTGGCTCATCGTCAAGACAATTCCGAGGTGAAGACGGGGTTAGAAGAGACACATAGGGGTTGGTTCAATTCGGGCATGGATTCGCTAGGTAATTGAGAGTATACCTGTGTAATTCATTTATATCTTCTTAGTGGATTGTTTTGTGGCTGTTGCCCGTGGTTTTTTTATCACAATTGGAGGTGCTCCAATTGTGGTTTTTCCACGTTAAAATCGTTGTGTCGATTTGTCTTGATTGTTTGATTGGAATTGTTTTATTGCATTAAATTGATACATAATCACAAATCAATATCTAGCGGATTTCTAGATTATTTAGTAAGAAAAACATGCACAAACAAGATGCAAAGATGAAAAAAGCTCACCTAGTACTCATCGGCACCAAGCCAAGCATAAAGGATTAGAAAACATGAATGATCCTATATGCAAAAAGAACTAATGTAACACATATAAAAATGCAACTAAAGAGTTAGCTACTAACATATGAGATATGAATCATCTCAAAGCATAAGATTGCATACATAATCACATTAAAAAAATAAAATAAAATAAATAGGAGAAGATGAATATAATGAGCCAAACCTTATGCATGAAAAATGGATGCAAAACATATAAAATGATAAAGAAAACATGATGCCAACAATATGAAAAGTTCCAAATAAAAGGGATAGAGAGGGATAGGACAGAAGAAAAAAATATGAATATACATACTTCTAAACTAAAAGAAACAAAATGACAAGAGTGATGAAAGCTAAATATACTAACAAAAACTACCAAATGAAAACATGAGAAGCTACCAAACAAAATAAGCCAAGGTAAAATGATGGAAAGATAAGTTAAAGTGTCTCTCTAACATAGAAATGCAAGAGAGAAACACTAATTCACTTGAAATGCCACTAGAAGTTAGATATAATGATTTAATCATTATGAATAATGAGATAATCGAATTCATCTAAGCAATGGAAGCTTCAAAGTGAACGTGGTAAAGAATCTTAATCTCAATCACCACAAGATAAGAGAAAGAGTAGCAAATAAAAAAGAAAATGATCTATCATTTCTTATCATGAAGATAATCAAATAAGAGATAGATTGGCTTCCTCAATCGTCAAGTAATACAAAACACTACATGATGGTTATGGAAGCAACAAAGTAATGAAAAATGAAGAATTAAAGCAAGCAAAATCCACCATTCTCATCATGGAATAATCATGAGAGGGTGGAATTTCCTTGATCACCAAGGATATAGAAAATCAATGATGATCATAGAAGCAAAGTAGAGATGGAACCAAATAAAAAGCAAATCAAATGAATGAATATGAATTTACATCATCTCTCATGGAAAAGAGCAAATATATACTCAAATCCATGTAAAGAGTGCAATTCATTTCTAAGTGGAAACCACGTTTGGCTTCCATGAAAATACAAAGAAAGTAGGAGAAAATGAAAGAAAATAAAGATAGAAAGCTCTCTAATCTCCCAATTGAACTCATGGATCATTCAATTAGCCCCATAAAAAAATCACAAAAGCTCATTAGAATATGAACAAGGATTGAATTATGAAAGTTAAACTTGTTTGGATGGTGAGAAAATAAGGGAAAAAGTGAGAGAAAACGAAAGAAAATGAAAACAATCAAGAGAATTATGAAAATAAAACATAGGGTAGGACTAAAACCCTCTATACAAGTCCATATCTAATCTAAATAAGCAATAAAAACTCAGAAAATAAAGTGTTTGGAACGTGAGAAAATGAGAGAAAATGAAAGAAAACAAGAATTTAAGCAATTCCAACAACTCTTATGAAGGGGTGGCTAATCCCCCCCACTATCCACAAAGACCGATCACATTATAAACAATAGAAATCAAAAGTATAGAGTGTTTGACAAGAGAGAAAAGAAAAGAAAATAGAAGAGGAAATGATGAGAAAGTTCAAGAGTTTACCTCAAGTAAAGACGATGAGCACCTTAATTGACAATCCTTCTTCTAATCACCCTCAAGCTTCTGAAATTGGACTTGAATCTCCAACAAAAATCTCCATTGATGACAGCTTCAATGGTATATGTATATGTGTGAGTATAGAGAGAGAATAATTGAAGAGTTTTTGGGTGTCTTCATTAATTCAATCCTTCAACGGTTTAACGGTCAAGGGTCCTCTAATTCAATGATCTCAGGGCGTTTTATAGGCTAAAAGGTTGAGGAAAGGGTGAGAGAGAAAAGAAAGGAAAATAGAAGAGGAAATGATGAGAAAGTTCAAGAGTTTACCTCAAGTAAAGACGATGAGCACCTTAATTGACCACCTTCTTCTAATCACCCTCAAGCTTCTGAAATTGGACTTGAATCTCAACAAAAATCTCCATGATGATAGCTTCAATGGATATGTATTGTGTGAGTATAGAGAGAGAATTAATTGAAGAGTTTTGGGTGTCTTCATTAATTCAATCCTTCAACGGTTTTAACGGTCAAGGGTCGTCTAATTCAATGATCTCGGGGGGTTTTATAGGCTAAAAGGTTGAGAAAGGTGCCTTGGGGTGCAATTTTTCGTAAATTATGAAATATGTTGCATGGAGAGATCTTCTAGAAACTCATCTGTTTGCCTCAAAAATTGTCTCGCCAAACAAAAATTGTCTGCCCAAACAAAAAAGTGCAAGCCAAACAAAAAAGTTGCCTGGAAAATTAATTTTTGTACAACCAAGGCCAAAATGGTGCAAACAGGCATTACCAAGGATTTTCCTCCTTTATACTCATTTACTCATCTTGCTCAGTTACTGAAATCAGAACGATGGGAGCTCGAATTTGAGCCCTGAATGCCCCAAATTCCTTTTTTTTTTTTTTTTTTTTTCCAGCAGAAGAAGGAAGAAGAAGAAGAAGAAGAAGGAGGAGGAGGGAGGAGGGAGGAGGAGGAGGAAGGAGGAGGAGTGGACTGGAGGGGGCCATACCAGTGAGAGGAGGCGGAGGAGGCGGGGCCGAAGGCGACGGCGGTGGTGCTGCGACGATCGGGGATGGGCAGCGACGACCGGGGCTGGGCCGACGACGACGTGGGCAAACGACCGGCGAACCACCTCTCTGCTCTCTCTCTCTCTCTTTCTCTCTTTCTCTCTTCTCTTTCTCTCACTCCCTCTCTGGTTCAGACCGAAAATGGAAAAAGAAGAAGAAAAAAAAAAAAAAAAAAACTAATGCCCAAAACGACCGTTTTGGGCATTAGGGCCATTCGGGGGAAGGAATTCGAGGCACAAATCATTAATCTATTGAAATATACAATGTTTGTTAGACTTATTTATTTTGACGATTATTAATTATGTTTTAATTTTTTGGAAGAGAAAATAGAATCAAAATTTATTTTGATGATTTATTTGAAGAGAAAAATAGAATCAACATTTATTTTGATAATTTATTTAATTATGTTTTAATTTATTTGGAAGAGAAAAATAGAATCAAAATTTATTTTGATGATTTATTTGAAAGAGAAAAAATAGAATCAACATTTATTTTGATGATTTATTTAATTATGTTTTAATTTATTTGAAAGAGAAAAATAGAATCAAAATTTATTTTATCCCATTATTTCTCACCTAAACCTTTATCCTAAATGTTGTTAGAATGTATTTAATATTTGATTAAATCAGGAGTTCAAACAGCCCAAATCACAAGTTCTAACAGTCCAAAACAAAGGTTCAAACAGCCCATCACAGCAGCAGGCCAAAAGGTTCAAACAGCCCAGCACAGCAGCAGGTCAAAAGGTTTAAGTAGAAGATATTCAAATGAATACAACAACTATAAACGGCTATAAGTTTCATTATATATACAAAATCCTCTAATGTAAACAATTTAAAAAAAATCAGAAAATATTCTTTGATCTATAATCACTCACATCTATTCTCTGAAAAATTCTCTGAGAAGTGTTCTTCAATTTTTGTTTACATCCTCTTTTAGAAATTATACACTGAGACGTATAACTTTAAACCCATCTTTCCTGTGTGAGGTTTATAGAAAAACTAGAGCTTTATTTTTATATCTATCTTTGAGAGATAATTCTTGCAGCTTTCTGTAAAAGCAAAAACACCTTCTTTCAACCTTGTAAGAGTGTAGTACACTCAGTGTTCTTGACTTAAAAAGTCTGTGTAAAATCCGTAGAGGATTGCTCCATTTGTAAAGAGGTTGCTAGCACCCCCGTGAAGTTAGAGCATAGTGGAAAATCTCAAGTGAAGCTTGAGGAGTGGACGTAAGCCGAGTTGAAGCCGAACCATTATAAATTTGTTTGTTTCTCTCTCCCTTATCTCTTTATTTTATTTAAATTGTTGTAGCTATATTTCACATTTTCACTTTGCTAAAATCATTAACTGACATAGTTGTTAGAACACTTGTTTTAATTATTTTTATTTCATTAAATATATTTATCTATTGTGCTAGTCATAATTTTTATTAGGGTATTATTAATTTTTAATTTAAAAACCTAATTCACTCCCTCTTAGGTTGTCTTTTGGGTAACAATGTTTTTATTGAAAAGTTAGCTTGGACATCACAGAATGATTGGATTTTGCAAGTCTAAAAATATTTTGAAAATAGTTTTAAAGGTCTAAAAATAGTTTTGGTCAAAATGGGTGTAAGGTTGGAATCCTCTTTCAATCATGAATTTTGCTGGAGATATCGAAGTCATGTGTTCCAGTTTTCATCATCAAATGACTAGAAAAAAGGCACCTAAGTCTTAGGGTTGGTCAAAATGGGGTGTCTACACACTATTTTTTTGTATTTAACAAAATTTTAAAAGGTTTTTTGATAAATTTTATACTTTGTAAGTGTTTCTAAGTTAAGTGGTTTTAAAAAGTAAAATGATTTGATTAAAATATTTAAAAAAATTACTAAAAATTTAAAAATATAAATTGAAAATTGAAAATTATTTTTGAAAACTCTTAAACCAAATAAATAAAGAGTAAATTGGTGATAAATCCAATCTAAGAAGGGTATACGGCATTAGGTCCAATGGATATTTTTTATTGGTGAGAGATCCACTCCATTGTGAAATAGTTTGGTGAGAAGTCCTTTTGTTGTTTTGGGGAGATATTTTGTTTTCAATTTTATCCCTTAATTTATCTGTTAACTTTTTTATCTGTTGACGTATTTTGATTATCTATCCAAATTTATATCTATCTGTTTAAAACTTTTGTCTATCTATTGAATTTTTTTAACTTATATGTTGAATTTTTTTTATTTGTTGATTTTTTATAGCCTAATTTTTCTATTTATTCAAATTCACACCATTTTCAAACTTTCTCTCTATATGATCTCTCTCTACTTCTCTTTTCTCTCTCTATCTGTTCCTCTCTCCACTTCTCTTTTCTTTCTTTATCTGTCCAAAATCCCAAAATTCCTCTAGATCTGCATCTTCACCATCTATCTGTCCAAATTCCCCCAGAAGAAAGATCTATTCAAATCTGGAAAAAAAAATGACTTTGACCGATAACACCAAAGCATGCCACTATCATCTGGAAAAAAAAATTAAAAAAAAAAAAAAAAACAAGGATGACATCACAAAATTGTCAAACAATTCCGAATTAAACTACAAACCTAGAATCCATAGACCAACAAAGACTATGAAAATCAATGTGACTGGTTCAATTACACCCTACAATATTTATGTATATATTGTAGATATAGATATAGATTGATGTAGATACATATACAAATTCATATACGTATATAGATTAGATACAAATTGTATAACGATCCGGGTTTTGGACCCGACTTTCATCGTATTCCGGACTTGGGTTTGCAACTTAATATTGTATCCGTGTTCCGACTTTCTCCTTTAACTCTTGAATCTAAGATTTTGATTGTGTTAAGCCTGTTTTGGACAGGACGGTTGTTAAGTGGTCCAAATATTTCGCGCTCGAGCGAGCTTTGTGAAATCTGCTTCTTCGCTCGAGCAAGATTTCTTTCGCTCAAGCGAGTTTTGAGGGTCTTCAGATTTCTTTCTTAGACACAGTTTCCGCTCGAGCGAGCCTTCTTGCGCTCGAGTGAGACTTGTGTATTCGTTCCTTCGCTCGAGCAAGAACTCTTACGCTCGAGCGTGCGTCTGCTTTTGTGGCAGACCTGAAGCTTTGGATTGTGCACTTGAGAAAAACTTCTTGCGCTCGAGTGAGGTCAATTGTTATGTTTGGTCGCTCGAGCGACAAATCCTTCGCTCGAGCGAGGATCGCAATCTCAACTTTTTAAATATAGCGATTCAGGATCATTTGGACACAATACCTTTTCTACTCTTCATTCATTTTCTCTCCCTTTTTGAAACCCTAACTTTCTACCATCAAATACCTCTCATACACTTGTGATTCAGCCGAAATCATTTGCTAGGGGCGGAGAGCACTTGAAGAGGGTCATTCTTAACCGATCGGATTGTGGGTTTGTAGTAGATTCGTGAAGGGGCTTGGACATTTGGCTTTATAGTTGAGGTAGGGATACTTTTACCCTTGTATGTCTTCATTATTGAAGAGATTTATGGTATTTAATGTGATTTGTGAACTAATTGAAGGTTTGGTGATATTGAACCCATGTTTCTCATTTTTACTTTTTCATTCACCAATGGTTAGAAATCTATCATCTTTTCTTTTCAAAATGACTAGAAATGTGATTAAGAAATTAGATTGGTGACCAAGAATGAGAAACCCCAAATTTGGTAAAACCCTAAGTTTCTAGTATAATGAAATTCCCTCTTGAATCATAGACATGGATAAATAATTGAGAAATGCAATGTGGGCCTTGATGTGATTAGAAAGATGGTGACTTGAATGCTATGATTCTTTGAATTTTATGTGTTGCTTATCTATGATTATGCTTGATGTTCATATGTGGGATTGAGATGTGATTTAAATTGTTGACATGCATGAGTCCTGGTGTGTGTGTCGGTGAAGAGTAGAGATGGTGTTGTGTTGGTACCCGCACGTGGAGTTTAAAAAGGTGCCCAATTGCCCTGTCTAGGCTTATTGCTGAACGAATGTGGGAAAAATATTTTTGGGTGACCATACAGTCTCGCCGTATAGTAGCCGGCGAAAGTGGAAAAACGAATGATTTTTTTAAGGTGCCCACCTCCGGCCGTATAGTAGCTGGCGAATGTGGGGGTTGTCTTTACAAAGTAAAGGTTGTTCTTGGTTGGGCTTGTGTAGAGAGGAGTGTAGTCTATTTCTCATGTTGTGTAATTTGATTGTAGTACTTGATTGATGTGAGTTGTGATTATCATACTATCTTAAAATACTTCATTATGAATTGTTGACTGTGTCCTTGTGAAAACAATCTTAGTAGAACGTTTTACCTCATGGAAACGATTATCTCGTTCAAAGGATTAGATACATGGATAAATGTATCTCTACTGGGCACCTAGCTCAACCCTAATCTATTTTTTCAGGAATTGATGAAGGGCAGCCTCATTGAGAGATTGGTTCAAGCACTAGCGTTATCACCTTTTGGGAACTAATTGAAGTCAAGGACTCTATTAGTTATGTGTTTATTTTGGGGCTTTTGTAACAAAACTACTTTTTATGTTTTGTAATGTTGTATGCCCAGGAGGCCTTATTTTTGTAAGTTATCTAGTTCACTGAACAGAGAGAGAATGTTTTGAACTTCATGGGAATGTAATGCATGTAATGTAAACGTTTAACTCTTTGTTCAATGAGAAAGATGATTTGTGTGAGTGTTTATGAATATGGTATCGGTGTATTTTATGGTGTGTATTTCCAGGGCGTTACAAATTGATTACTAATTATGAACGCTGGAACTGTAGCAGTAGAGGTCGAAGCAGAGTTAACTCAGCTACGGAGTTTTAGAGAGAGAAAGTATAGAGTTTAGAGAGAGAGAGAGTTGAAAGCATCAATAGCAGATCCAGTCTCTTAGATCAAAACCATGCCATCATTGATGTAAGAAACACTAGTGGAGAAGGCGAGTTCGGCATCTTCGACTACAATGGCGATTCATTAGACAATAGAGGTTAGGGTTTCGACAATGGCGATGGCAGATCTAGCACTATAACAAATGCGTCTAACATAGGCCGAAATGTACCACATTGAAGCCACTTAAGTTACACTTATAGTCCTTAAAGTGTGGTTATTTGGCAGAGATGATGCGTTTCGTGTACTTGTGCAAGTTTGGTGAACAACATGCAATTTCAAGCGAAAAGTGGCATATAAGCAGGTCCTCCACTCGAATAATGGAAATTCATTGCCTGTCAGTCCACCGAACATGCAACCATCTTTTACCATACGTGTGGCCCATCGCCAACCTACCTTGGAAAGCATGCACAAAATTTCTAGTGCATTTTTCTGAGAATAAAAGGAAGAAAAATATACTGGATTAGGGTTCTAAATTTTCTAAGGCTACACTAGAGAGGCTATGAAGCTAAGGTAAGCAACTTGTGATCACCCATGGAGGCTACCATCACTACCATCATCATCTCATCTTACCTCCCCTTCCATGAGCGATTGAGCATCTCTCTTAAGGTTTCGATGAAACCCTAGCCAAGTAACTGGAGTTGTAGTATTTGATTTTGTAATGTTTTAAGTGAGATATTTGTAAAACTTTTGAGTTTTGATTCAATGTTATTCTACCTTTACTCTTCATTCAATATCTGTGATTGAGAATGAATGTTTTACTATGTTTTCATTGTGTTGTATTCGAAACCCAAGACAGGCTATGCTATGACTAAACGAATTGTGCCATGAACCCTAGTTTAGAGTGGACAATCTGTGCTGGTTAAGATAGTGCATGCTCGTGCTTCAAACATAACTTTATCTTTCTGTCCAATTCCCAAATTATAGTTGAGGAATTGACTTGTTTCACTCATTCATTGCATAATTCAAGTTTGTAATTCCGGGTACAAGCTAGTGACGGATTTGGACCCCTAAGTTCCCAATTCCAATTAATTCATTATCATCTTGTTGCTTTATCAATTAGGGTTTTATAAATTACTTTTGGAAACGAACCATCAAATATCAACTAAACTAATTAAGAAATTAATAATTAAAATAGTTCTGGAATATACAATAGTCCTTGTGGATACAATACCCATACTTGCTATCTGTACTTATTTAATAGAGTTTAGGAAGATTGGTTCACGACATACCAATTTTTGCCTGGGGCTTTTGGCATATTTAACTATTTTAGTGTTAATTTTTAATTTAGGAATTTGATTTTGTTGCTATTTTCTTATGCCGGTTTTGTGCGTAGAATTTGCAGGTCTTGTGTGAAGTGACACTAAGCTTAGCAGTGAGCTAAAAATTGCAGTGCAAATGTGCATTAAAAAAACCAGACTCGTAAAAACTTAAATTATAAGCAAAACAACCGCAAGCTTGAGATTGAGCACAAAGTTAAAGCAACCAACTTGGCGTGCCCAGAATTCCCTTGGCGAGTAAAGCATTGTTGTACCCCACTGTAAGTATTTCTTGTCTTTAAGTTGTGAAGTCCTTTTGGCACACTAGAGACAACACGAGTAGGGTAAATGTCTTTTATGCACGGACGACATTCATGTCTACTGGACTTAGTTGAATTGGACCCTGAGATTGAGAAGACTATCAAGTCTTTTCGTGCATTATCCATTGCATCTAAAGTTGTAGGAGCACCCTCACCTCAAACAATGACCGATGTACCTTGGGGCCGATCTGGGAACTTAAGACATATTTCACACCAACTGCATACACATCATCTAATTGCATCATGTTATCGGGCACTAATGCTACCCACTATGAGATCAAGTCCGACACCATACAGATGCTTCTATCGTTCCATGGGCATAATAATAATGATCCTTACTGCATTTGCATGAAATTCTAGACATTTGCTCTACAGTGAAATTCCAGAATTTCATTGAAGAGGCATTGAAACTAAGACTGTTCCCTTTTTCACTCAAAGATAAAACCAACACTAGTTGAATACTTTGACTCCAAATTCCATCACTACTTGGGATTAGTTACAGCAGAAATTCCTAGAGAAATATTTCCCAATTGGTAAGACCAACCAAGTAAGACGAGCCATCATGAATTTCTCACAGATTGATAGCGAGCAATTTCATGAGGCTTGGGAAAGGCTTAATGATTTGCTCAACCAATGTCCCCACCACCAGGTTCCAAAATGGCAACTTGTCTACACATTTTATTATGGTTTGACTAACCCTCACCACCAAATGGTGGATTCTTTATGTAGTGGAACATTCATAAGTGTGAGAATGAGGCATGGAAGCTGTTTGAGAACCTAAGTAAGAATTCACTCATTCACGCATCTGCATCTAGACAGGCAAGACCTGTCACTGGAGCCCCCAAAAAGAGGGGGTTAGAATGAGGTTGGGCATAATATGGATATGGCTCAACAAGTTGAGACCCTATCACGTAAGCTTGACCAATTTATGGTAGTAGGGCTCGTTCCTTCACAATCGGCACCACCACAATATAATAAGGTGTGTGTCATTGGTGCGAGCCCTACCCATTCTTTGACTGAGTGCCCAATGGCACCCCCAAAACTTGTCCAAGAGCATGTCAATATAGCTCAAGGTTACTCTAAATCGGGTAATGATCCTTTTCCAACACATATAACTCGGGATGGAGAAATCACCCTAATTTCTCTTGGCGTCTACAAGTACCAACTCTTTTGCTCCTCCACCGCAAAAGCAAAACTACAATTGTTTTGCCAACCAACTCCATACCGCCCACCACAACAATCATATCAACAACTACCTCCACCACCACCACCACAAAGAAACTCCGCCTTTGAGCAAATTGTTTTAGAGGCTTTTCAAGAGTTAAAAGGTATTCCCCAACTTGTGCACTTCCATACCCACTCTATAGCCAAGATTGAGACCCAATTGGGTCAAATGGCTTCCACCACGAATAGAATGGAGGAAGGAAAATTACCTAGCCAAACAGTGAATAACCCTAAGGGCCAATACGGAGCTGAGAGCTCTCATGCGAATGGCTCCGGCCAAGAGCACATTCAAGCAGTGATTAACCTTAGGAGTAAGTGGGAGTTAGATACTTGCCCGGTTGAGACCAAGGAAAAGGGGGGGTAGAAAATGTGTGCACGGTGACCCACCTCCAAAGTTAGGGGGTGAGGGTAGTCTGGCTGAGGAGGCTACTTTGCCTCGAAGTAACTCAAGGGATAAGGGTGTTTTGGTTAAGGAGGCTACTTTGCCTCCAAGTTTGTCATGTGAGCCAGTGGTACCATAAGTGCCAAAGATGCCTTTCCCATAACTCCTAAACACAACATCTCCTTTTTGGGGAAAAAAAATGGCCACTACGGAGTCCATAATAGAGGTTTTTAAGCAAGTGAAAATCAACCTCCCCTGTTGAGGCGAATAAGCAAGTCCCTTCCTATGCTAAAATCTTGAAGGACCTTTGCACACAAAAACATAAGTCTCAGACTCACGTATCCAACAAGGTCCTTATTACCGAGCAAGTAAACTTTATTCTCATGAGTGACACACCGCCTAAGCTCAAAGGCCCATGTGCACCTACCATTGCATGTGTCATAGGTGATCATTACATTGATAAGGCCTTGCTAGACTCAGGGGCTAATATCAATTTGTTGCCTTACTCGGTTTATGAGGAGTTTGGGGTTGGCGAGTTGAAGCCCACCACGATCACATTGCAATTAGCCGACCGGTCTCTCAAAGTGCCCCGTGGCATAATTGAGGACGTTCTTGTCAAGGTTGACCGGTTCTTATTTCCGGTGGACTTCATTGTTTTAGACATGAAGCTGGTGGCTACCTCTGAGAAATAAATTCTTGTGATCCTAGGTTGTCCCTTATTGGCCACAACCAATGCTTGCATTAATTGTTAGACCAGGGTCATGAAAGTCTCTTTTGGAAACATGCAAGTGAAATTGAACATCTTCCAGGCTGCTCAATAGCCATCTAGAGAGGATTAATATGATTTTTTATGGTGGACATGGTGGATGAGCTGGTTAAGGATGCACTACCATCCATTCTGATTAATGACCCTTTAAAGGCTTGTCTAGCTCATTTTGGATTTGATAACTTCGATATTAATGGGTCTATTGAGGAGGTGAATGCCCTACTTAATTCCCTATCTTTACCGGATTTTCCTCATTGGAAAGCCTGGTTTGAGTCATTTCGTCATCGGTTTAGTGAGCCTGATGTACCATCTCTTGTCATACCACCTACACTTGAATTGAAGCCACTCCCAACCACACTTAAGTATGAATTTTTAGGTCCTAAGAACACTTTACCTGTCATCATTGCATCAAAATTAACTGTCGAGTAGGAGAGTTAATTAGTGAGTATTCTAGGGACACATCGGAGTGCTATAGGATGGTCGGTGGCTGACTTGAGAGGAATAAATCCCTCTATGTGCATGCATTGTATACATTTAGAGAAGGACACCAAGCCTTCTCATGAAATGCAAGCAGAGGCTCAATCCTAACATGAAAGAGGTAGTGAAAAATGAGGTGTTGAAGTTGTTGGATGTGGGTATTATATACCCCATCTCGGATAATAAATGGGTGAGCCCCGCACAAGTAGTGCCTAAGAAATCAGGCATCACTATTGTTAAGAATGAGTAAGGAGAGTTAGTTCCCACACGTACCACCACCAGGTGGCGCATGTGCATTGACTATAAGAGGCTCAATTCCATGACAATGAAGGATCATTTTCCATTGCCATTTATTGATCAAATCCTTGAGCGGTTAGTAAGGCAAAGTTATTATTGCTTTCTTGATGGCTACTCGGGCTATAATCAAGTTCCAGCGTACCTAGCTAACCAAGACAAAACTGCATTCACATCTCCCTTTGGTACTTTTGCCGATAGGAGGATGCCTTTTGGGCTATGCAATGCACCCATGACCATTCAAAGGTGCATCATGGATATATTTTCTGACATGGTGGAGAAGTTTCTCGAAGTCTTCATGGATGACTTCTCGGTGTTTGGGCCATTCTTTCAGGAATGCCTCTAGAATTTGACTTTAGTTTTGGAACATTACCGAAGGAAAACTTGATCTTGAGCTGGGAGAAGAGTCATTTTATGGTTCGTGAGGGTATTGTGTTGGGACACATTGTGTCCCCACGTGGTATAGAGGTTGACAAAGGTAAGATTGACCTCATTTTAGGAATTCCCCCACCCACTTCTGTGTTCCAAGTGCTCTTTTTCCTAGGGCACGCAGGTTTTTACTACTAGTTTATCAAAGACTTTAGCAAAATACCACATCCCTTGTTAGTTTACTTGCCAAGGACACACCTTTTGTCTTTGATGATGCATGTTTAGGGGATTTTGAAATACTTTAGAAGGCTTTTGTTTCTGCCCCAATCATGCAATTACCGAATTGGTCTCTTCCATTTGAGATCATGTGTGATGTCTCAAACTACGCTGTCGTGGCTGTGTTGGACTAAAGGGTGAATAAAGTTCCCTATGTTATTTACTATGCTAGTTGCGCTCTGTCGGATGCACAACTCAATTACACTACCACCAAGAAAGAGTTACTAGCCGTGGTGTTTACATTGGACAAATCTCAGTCCTATCTCCTAGGTTCTAAGGTCATATTTTTCATTGATCACGTCATTTTGTAGTACTTATTATCCAAAAAACAAACCAAACCTAGGTTAATTAGATGGACTCTACTCCTTCGGATGTTTGACCTAGAAATCCAGGACAATAAGGGGTCTAAGAATGTTGTTGCGGATCATCTCTCTCGAATCCTTGTTGAGCACACTAGTAACTAGCTTTGCATGACTCATTTCCGAACGAGCAACTTTTTGCGGTGTCACAAGTGAAACCCCTGTGGTTTGTTCACATTGTGAATTACTAGGCGGTTGGGCAGATTCCTAGAAAATGGTCTAAGGAAGGCAAGACCGATTTTTCTCACAAGTCAAGCACTATTTCTAGGAAGACCCAGAATTGTTCAAGTATTGTTCGGATTAAGTGATTCGGCAATGTGTGCCCGAGAGTGAGATACATAGCATTCTCACATTTTGTCACTCCCATGCATGTGGCGGCCATTATAGTAGGCAGAAAATAACCGCCATGATTTTACAATGTGGGTTCTATTGGCCCTATATCTTTAAGGATGCCCATAATTTTTGTAGAGCTTGTTTGCGATGTCAACAAATGAGCTCTATGTCCTATAGAAACATGATGTTGATGACCCCTATTTTGATTGTTGAGATTTTTTATGTTTGGGGCATTGACTCTATAGGTCCATTTCCACCACCTTTTGGGTTTGAATACATGTTAGTGGTAGTGGACTATGTCTCAAAGTGGGTTAAGGCAGTGGCAACCAAAACGAATTATCACAAAGTTGTGGTCAAATTCCTTCATGAAACTATATTCAGTCATTTTGGGTTTCCACGCGCCATAATTAGTGATGGTGGTAAGCATTTTTGCAACCAATTCTTTAAGGCCTTAGTGTGCAAATACATGATCACTCACAAAGTTGGCACTCCTTATCACCTACAGACTAGTGGTCAAGTGGAGGTTTCTAATAGGAAGGTCAATCACATCCTTGAGAAAATTGTTAGGTCGGATAGGAAAGATTGGTCAACTAGGTTGATTGATGCACTTTGGGCCTATTGCACTGCATAGATGACACCCATCAGAATGTCTCCATATAGGATTGTGTTTAGGAAGGCTTGTCATCTCCCTGTGGAGTTAGAACACCGTGCCTTGTGGGCCATCAAAAAGTTCAACTTTGATATAGCAAGGGTCGGTGACCATCGAAAACTCCAACTCAATGAGTTTGAGGAACTACGCAATGATGCATATGAGAGCTCTAAGATTTATAAAGCTAGGACTAAAGCATTTCATGATAAACACATTTCTCAAAAGTCCTTTGAGCGTCACCAAAAAGTGTGGCTCTTTAATGCCAAATTGAGTTTGTTTCTGGGTAAACTTCGATCTAGGTGGGATGGATCATTTGAGGTCGTTGAAGTATTTCCGCATGGGGCAGGTGAAATAAAAAATCCACAAGATGGCATGACCTTCAAGGTCAATGGCCAAAGATTGAAACATTACGTGGATGGTATTAAAGAGGGGGAGATGATTGAATCCGTTCAATTGACAGACCTAGTGTATCTTCTCTAGTGATTGTTTGATGTTTGGGAGACTTTAAATCCTTTAAAGGTGCAATTCCTTTGGTATTTGTCGTGCCCAAATTGCATCCGACAGATCTAGTATAGCCACTTGACTGTGTTTATAATGAGTTCCTAGAAGACCAACTAAGATAATGAAAACTAAGTTCAAATGGCAAAATCTAGAACGCAAAGGTTTGGAAATTCCGAGACTAAAGTCTGGTTTAAAAACCCAGGGGTGTAGAGATTGCTTCAAAACCACCTCGGTTTGAAATCTATATGGCAGCCCTATAGCGCCTCAATTCTGTTACTAAATCAACCTAGTCTGTCACCCTATTAGAGAATAGGAAAAATTACAAACATAGTAGAGAAAGAAGTAGTACCCATGGCTTTTGCATGAAGATTATGCCTTTGTTGAGTATTTAGGTGTTTTTGAAGTGCTATTCTTATTTCCAATGCGAAATAGAGGTAGAAGTTGTGTTGGTTTTTTTTTTTTTTTTTTTTTTTTCAGCAGTGTATCATAGTGTATGAAAAAAAAAAAAAAAAAAAGGGAAAAGAAACTCAGTATTAGTTTATTTAATTTAGGTTAGTAGTTGTTTTATAGTCGTTAGTTTAATATATCTTTTACATTTAGCTTAGTTCCTTCAGTTTTTAGTTTTACTTGTTTTATTTATTCTCAGTTTATTTTAGTATATCATAAATTTAATCTAAAAAATTGATAATAAATTTATTATTATAAGGCATTCTATCTTAGATAAAAAAAAAATTTATACATAAATATACATTACTATTCATTTCATAGTATTAACATAAATATATAAGTTTTTTACTTAAGTTTAAATTTTTTAATAAATATGCATAAAGTATGTTCATATGTTCATATTTTTATTATAAAAAATATATTTACTAATTTAATAAATAAATAGGTTAAATGATTCATAAGTTGGATATAGATCAAGACAATTTTTAATGATTAGGTAAATGTCATATTGGCATAAGACCATCTCCAACATTGCATCAGATTGAGCATCAGATTTGAATTTAATAAAAAAAATACTTTTTCTCTCTCCAATGGTTTCACCAAACTGATATCAAATTGAGAACGAAGCAAAAGTTTCACCAAACTGAAGATGTGTTGCACCTTTCACCAAATTACTGTGCGTAGCCATTGAGTGTGGTCCCACCAGACGACCGGCCGGACGTCCAGCCCAAGCAAATTTTTGTGAAAATTTTACACTAGGAGGTCGACCCCCCAGTCGACCACCTCTTTATTTTCTCAGTAAAAAAAAAAGTAGGAAAAGAGAGAAAGATCAGAACTAGGTTTTTCATTGACTGGTCAATCGGCCGATCGTCCATCTAGTCAACCGGTAGTTTGATGAAAAGCCAAATTTCTCCATTAGAGCAGGCGATATCAAATAGAGGAAATCGTCTTTTTTTTACTCAGATTTAATGAAAAATCTGATGAACCATTGGGGATGCTCTAATTATTGATTTGACTAGCTCATAGGTCACTTCTAATGTTTAATGTAACTTTAATACCACAAGTCAATCCTTAATCCATTCTCACGTAAGAGTTATGACATAAAATAATTTACAATTTTTAGAAGACAAATTTTGAGATTTTACAAAATAGGAAAAAAAATTAATATATTAACAAATATAATTTACTAGTATCATATGGTAAATTAAAATTACGAAACTTATAAAATAAATAAAATGTATTTATATTTTATCATAAATATAACTTTTGTAATTTATTTTTTTAATTTTTACCAATTAAATTATGGATATATTTTTTATTAAGAACTTTATTAAGAACTTAGAATACATAATTAGTGACATTAAAATAAAAACTTTCTTTTATGTGTAATTTCGAAAAAGATGAATAAAATTTAATTAATTATAAATTATTTTTACTATATATTTTAGATAAATTCTATATTATTATTTAAAATTTAAAATTAATTTTTAATTATTTATTTATACTCATACATACGAATAATATGCTAGTACAGTATAAGTGAATAATTAGGTCTTCTAGTCGTCTACGCTCCTTAAAGTTTTTTTGGGAAAATAAAAAATAATATTTTGAAATTTCATGCCAATCTTCCTTGATAGTTTGACTTGCCTCTGGTATAAACATTAGATCTTTTGATTGTCAAGAATTTGTCTAAGCCATGTTTATTTGTTAAAACGTTTGCGTAGACAATTCACCTTTTATTTCGTTATTATTATTTATGGACGCTCGATCGCTGCCATCCATCTTTTGGAATTTCTTTGCTCAAATGTCTAAGCAGTGAAATAATTTGTCTATAAGGACAAACTCCTAAAAATGACTAAATTGCCCATATATAAATAGCACCACCCATCCAAACCCTACATTTCTCCAAACCAAACCCTACTCTCTCTACTCTCCTCTCTCTCTCTCTCTCTCTCTACCAATGGACTTCACCTCCATCATTGTCGTCCTGTTCGATCGGTTGCCGTCGACATCCTTTCCCCACTTCCCCACCGCCACATCTCATCCCGCCGCTGCCATCATCTCTCCCTCATCTCCTCTCTTCATCGCCAATGCCTCCCTAAACTCTGTCCTTTTCTCCTTCTCCCTCATCTCCTCCACATCACCGAGAAAACCTATCCAATCTCAACTAGTATGTTGTGAACCAGTCTTCCGAACTCTATTAAATAAATATAGATAGCAAGTATAGGTATCGTATCCACAAAGACTATTGCGTATTCCAAAACTATTTTAATTATTAATTTCTCAATTAGTTTAGTTGATATTTGATGGTTTGTTTCCAAAAATAATTTATAAAACCCTAATTAATAAAGTAATAAAATGATAATGAATTCATTAGAATTGGGAACTTAGGGGTCCGAATTTACTACTAGCTTTCTACCCGGAATTACAAAATTGAATTATGCAATGAATGAATGAAACGAGCCAATTCGTCAACTACAAGTTTGGAATTGAAGAGAGATAAATTTATTTTCAAAGCTCGAGTACATACTATCTCAACTGGCACAAATTGTCCACTCTAAATTAGGATTCGTGACACCATCCATCTAGTTATAGCATAGCCCGTCTCAGGTTTCGAATACAACACAATGAAAACATAGTAAAACATTCATTCTCAATCACAGAAATTGAATGAAGTGTAAAGAGAGAATAACATTAAAAATGTCTTAATCTAAAAAATTGACAAGTTCATTAGTAAAAATGTCTTATAATAATAAATTTAAACATTTTGTATAAATTATATCATTGATAAGTAGGATATTTTATAATAATCAATTTAAATCGATTAATATCTATTATATCAATATTAAAGTATATTTATATCTTAAAAAAATAATAAATAACTACGTCACGATCCGGTTTAACTTGGATCCATAACCAAATCCTTAAAACTGGGAACTAGACCGATTTGAATGTCCCACTATTTTTAAAACCAAAACCAGAACAGAAACTAATAAAACCAGACCAAATTGACCATTTAGAACGGATTGGATTGGTTTACTGGTTCCACCCTTTTTTTTTTTACACCCCTAGATATCATGACCTGGACAGAATCCTAAATCCTAATCAAACACTTCCAAACAAGATTAGATTTTAGCTAATAAACCAAGAGGCACAATCAAACAAACCCATGAAATTACAAAGACATTATTAATATGTTGCAATCGTTGATCTCTTTTTCTTTTTTTAATATAATGAAGAGAATATATAAAGTTATATGACATAATATCTCAGATAGGATAGTTTTCTGTAATTTCAAAAAAAAAAAAAAAGGGGGAAAACTAAAATTTCGAGACAAACTATACTTAGCCCACATCATCGTTTCAAAAGGTTGTATGCCGGTAAATCTTTCACATGGGAGACATCCTCAAGCTCAAGCTCACGCTCTAACTGTGTTCTTGTAGACTTTAGAACATCCTGAAGAAACAAAAATAAAAATCAATGTATATAACAAATAAGAACAGCAACAAAACATACATTGTAATTCTCAATAGACAAAAATGGACACTGGAAATTTTACATTAAATTCCATATATGAAGCACGCATTGCAAGCCACTGAGCGTCCATCATTTGGAAAGCAATGCAGTAAAGGTTGTCAAACGCCATTTCATCTTCGATTAGTAAGTCTAAGAATCGGATTCCAGCCATAGTAGTTGGCTTCCCTGCAAAAAATTACACCATCAAATTAATTCACAACTTTAGTATGGCCCTGTTTGGTAGAGCTGTGGGAAACTGCTTATAGCTTATGCCCAAACAGCTTATAGCTTATAACTTTCAGCTTAAGCTGATTTCCAGCTTATTCTCAAAGCATCTCCTGCCTCACTCAAAGAATAAGCTGATTTCTGACTTCCACAAAGCTATAAGCTATAAGCATAAGCGAAACCAAACATATCAAAACAGCTTAAATTAAGCTGAAAGCTGAAAATAATCTCTAACAAACAGGGCCTATGTCACTCTTCAATAATTTCTTAGCTCAAAAAGAACATTAAATCAAAATTCAAACTATAGCAAAGAAAACTATTCACTACTTTATAATGCTCCCTATGACTGCAGTCATCTTGGCAGATAAAAAATGCAAATACAACATAATGGGTGAGAGCACTTTCAGCGTGCATGTGTGCACGCCAGTCTCTGTGTGCACTTTCAGTGTGCATGTCTGCCTTGCCTCATTGTAATCTCTTCACTTTTAATTCAGTTAATCCCACTTCTTTATAAGTCAGTTACTGTATTTTAAAGAAAATATTTTTAAAATATGTCGTACCATACCACATCGAATTTACTTCACACACCAACTCCAGGGGGTTACGCTTTATATCTATTATCTATTACTAGTTTAAAATGCGGAAGCACTAAAGTGTTTTCTACACTTTCCTATTCCACAAACAACATTTATAAGAAAATAAAGTACCATACCTGGCCTGGTCTTTACAAATTGGCTTGTCAAAACTTCAAACTCCATTCTAACTCTGCTACATACATGGTTTGCATCAGACAAACACAATGCGTGTTTGTTAGAACAATGACTTTCGGTTTGTAACTCACCAACACCAAGTAATACAAGGAGCGCCATTTTTCATTAAAGAAACATGCTAAGAACTTTATTACTTTTTTTATCATTAAACATTGATCTCACGTTGCACATATCTACACAATGATCATTAATAATGAAAGCACTAATTATTGGTGAATAGTTCTTCAATCTAGTTAATCAATTACCTGATTGAATATCCAACATTTGCACTAATGTAAAAGACATATTGATGCCAGCGACAGCAAAGGGATACTCCCACTCAGCTCTCCTTCCATCTCGTTTGTGCAACAAGCTCTGAAATGCTTCCTGTTAAAAGAACAAAAAGGTAATAAAAACTACTTCCACTATTGATTTCCATATTAACTATCAATGACACCAACAATAGATTTTTAATCATACAAGTCCTATCATGTTTTAAAAAACAAGAACATCGTAGAAAACATTAAAAAAAATCTATATTTAAAATAAAATAAATTAAAAAAAAAAACCCCCACAAAGTCACCAAGAAATCATGAATATATTGGAGAGGTGAAATGTGCAAAAGAATGGAATGACAGGATGGCACAGATTTGAGAAGTGCAGAGAGTCGATCTCTGCCAAGTAGAGAAATACAATCACAGTGCCATCACAGATGATGTGATCAAAAAGTAGTATGCAAACTGAAACATAGCAGAGTAAGTCTACAAAAATTTACCAGACAATGAAATAAGCCCTACCTAGGGAATCATTTAATAGTGTGGCAGATAATCATACATGGCCTTTGAATGGCCTGGAACTGAAACCTCATGTATTCAAAACATAGCTGAGGGGCAATATAGTATGCCACACCTGGAGCCCCTAACAGTGAGACCTGACAACTAAAGCTAATGGCCTATTAACATGCCAAAATACCAATGACTATTAAGATTCCAATATTTCAATAATGCGTTGAACATAAAAACAATTTATATAAACTGATGTGCATGGATATCCCAGAGTGGCTTCCCATATTTTATGTCTGCGCCCATAGTTCTTGGGCTTTCAAAAGGCCCATGTTCGATCGATAACATCCCAATGAGCAAAACTCACACCTTTGCTATGAACTAAGTTAGTTTCCAGGCAAATTCCATCATTTAGGCAGTCAAATTTGCATTTTCACATTTTTTCCATTTTTTAAATAAAAAAAAATTACCTATTAACTTTGTCTAAAACTGTGCATTTTCAAAACAGTTTACATGTTTCTTTAGGTTTTCTCAACACTTAAAAAAATAAATAAATAAAAGAAGGTAAATTTATGTTTTTCTTTATTAATTTCAAGTTTAGTTTATTGTTTCCTAGTCAGATTACAACATGTCTACTATAAATAAGTTCCAAGGCTAGAGGCAAATTAGTGTGTTTTGATTATTAATAAAATTTAGAAAGAGCTTTTCTTAGTTGAGTGTTCTATAAAATGGGTATTGCTAGACTAAACAGGATATTATTGGAGAGAGCTTTCCTACAGCATCTCATGTCAATCTAGAGCATCTCAAGTCAATTTAGGTACCCTTCCCCCCAAGTACAAGAAATAAATACATCCCTTTTGCATACATCCCTATTGCATGAGTACACTGTTTTGAAACAACAGTATACCACACTTAAAAACATGCCTTTCAAATCGTAAATAGCTAGTGTATTCATTCTTCCTAGTTACCATGGCGAGACCATGAAAGAATTGGGATTATTTGAGTCAAACAAGCCACAATAAGGGGCACAAACAACATGAAATACTGACAAAGAAGTTTTAGGAAAACAAAAGAACAAAGAATAAAAATCACGAGCACATACTTCAACAGAAGGATATAATTCCAAATAAGCTAGAAGCAAAAATGCAATTAAAACAGCCAACACCATATAGCAAGGACAAAGCACCAATGATTTAGCTTGAATCACTGCTTACCCAAAAAAAAAATAATGAAGTAATATCAATTACTTCGAAACAAAGGATAATCAAGTACAAACATGACAATGAAAAGGAAAGTGAACAAACCGGGTACGTCTTAGCAAAATAGATAAGATTCTCCAATGATATATAACCGCCACCCCTAAAAAAATAGTATTAAAAAAATTAATATTGGTTCACAAAAAAAAAAAAATCCTAGTGCAAACCAGTATCTACTCTACTTACCTGAAATCTGTCGAAGGATCGGATCCTTGCCAACCCATTTCCTTCCAAAGCTCCGATTTAAGAGATGGGAGTTCCCTATCAGGATAAGCCAACCTCCATAGTTGTTTAAGTGCATCCTACAACCCAAAAATCAGTTTTTGTAACAATTTGAAATGGGGAATTGTTCTTCATATAACTAATTATTATACCTATTACACATTCTGTTAGTGACTAACTACATCTACAATTAGTACTTGAAACATACTATATGCAAAAACACCAAGAAAATGTGTACAACATCATAAATCGATGTGTGCATGAGTTTTATTTTATTTTTTATCAGCAAAAAGAAATTTTATTAATAAAAAGATGAAAACGAAGTATACAAACACAAGAAAGAAACAATGGAGACAAGAGGTTCCTAAAAACAAAAGAAAATACAAAAGATGTCACAAACTACAAATAGCCCTTCAATCTATGGAGATGAAAAATAAAGGATTCTCCTTAAAAGGATACACCAAAACCCAAAATGAAGCCAAGAAATGAATCTTCATCCATAGTCCTCCAAATCTTTCCTTTTTCCTTTAGAGATTCTAGCATTCATTTCCAACAATACGATGCAAAAAAAACAGCAGATGATACTACACAATTCCAAAGAGCCTGAGTTTTGTCAATTGAGCCAAAACCTCTAAGATCAACATGTAACAAGGGAACACAAGACGCATGAAGTTCCCAATCCACACGATAAAAAGACAACGCAAAATTAAATTATCAATACTCACCCCCTACACATACACCATTGAGACTGTAAGGAACAATTTGTTCTTCTCTTTGGAACTGTAATGTTGGTATTAAACTTCTTGAGAGCTAAAACTTTAACCTTAAAAAGCTCAGAAGTATTCCAAATCATCTTGCGAGGGGCAAAATATGAAACATCAAGATCATCAATTAACTTATCAAAAAATGACTTGCAAGAGAACAATCCAAATGAATAAAGGTCCTCATCCTTTTATCAAAAGAAACATTGTACAAAGAGACTCAAGAACTGCCAACATGGAACGCTCATTGATCTACAAGACATTTAGATTTCTAAAAAACTGAAAATTTCAAAAAATTGGAGTGGAATTGGATAAAACCATCGAGGCAATTGAAACATTATGAGTTCTACATAAGTGATAAGATCGCCAAAACAAAGACAAAATGAACTCTCACCCCTCCAAACATTCCTCCCATAAATAAATAAGCTCCTCATTAGCCACAACAAGACATGTGAATTGCAAATAGCCTTGATATATAAATTTCTATGGGGATCAATAGGTCCCTTCTTCAACCACACAAGAATCCCATCTATTATCCTGCAGCCCATATTTACTTTTAGTAGTTGTATGCCATAAGGAATTGCTTTCCTGTGGAATTCTCCATAACCACTTTCCAAGCAATGCAATATTCTTTTCAATGATGTGACCCATACCGAGTCCTTCCTCACTATTCAGGAGGGAAACTACATCCCAATTGACCAAATGGTCTTTCCTCCTTTTGTCACTGCCCTCCCTCAGAAAATCTCTCAATATACCTTCTCAATCTTATTAACACGCAGCAAGACTCTAAACAAGGATAAATAGTAGATACGTATACTGGACAACATTGACTAGACTAGTGTAAAGCTACCCCTTTTAGAAATCAAAGCTTCCTTCCAACCATCTAATCTCTTCCTAATCTTTTTCACCATCAGAGTGCCCAAAACTCTTCATATCTAGGGTTCCCACCCAAAGAAAGCCCTAAATACTTAATTGGTAGTGATTCAATGGAACAATCCATAAGGTCTACCAATCTATTCAACCTATCCTATGACAAATTAATCCCCACCATTGTACTCTTCTTCATATTGACCTTAAGTCCTAACACTATTTCAAACACTCCAATAGTAGAATGCAAATTGACCATTTCATCTTCTTCACCAGAAGAAGGGGGTGGGTGGGTGGGGGGGGGGGGGGGGGGAGGGGTGGGGGTGGCGGTGTTGACGGTTGAGGGAAATGGTATCATTTGCAAACTGTAAATGCAATACCAAAACACAATATCTGCCAACCACAAGACCATCAATTAATCCCCTCTCTTTCGCCCTATCAACCATTCTACTCCAGACATCAGCCACCACACTTAATAGAAATGAAGACACAGGATACCCTTGCCAAAGACACCTAGATGCTCTAAAGGAATCTCTCATCTTTCGATTAACAACTGAAATGTTGGAAGGAGCAAGATATTCATTTCGTCACGTCCTCCATCTCTCACCAAAACCTTTCTTATACAAAACATATTCCAAGAACCCCCAATCCATATATGATCACAAGATATTTCAAAACCAGCCTTAAAATTACCCATTCCTTGTCATGGGCTCTGTAGTCCTCCACTGTCTCATTAGCTGTCAATGCCACTTCTCAAATATAATGACCCTCAACAAAAGCACCCAAAAAAATAAAAATGGTATCACCTAAAGCTACTCTCAATATTCTAGCCAAACAAATTACTAAACTTATGAGTCTAAAATAACCAATTTCCATACAATTCTCCTTTTTGGGATCAAGCTAATGAAAGAAGCATTGGTGGTACTAAGACTCACTCCCATTCTCAAAACATTCTACAAATACCTTCATTAAATCTCACCCTAAACCACCTCCCAACAATTTTGACATACAACCGTATTAAAACTATCTCAATCAAAAAACAACTTATCCCTTTCACAATCAAAAACCTCCACTCTAACTTCCATCTCATGAAGGCCTCTCAATCCAAGAAGACTTTGCCTCACTAATTAAAATCCAATCAAGATCCTCAATCCCCAACTACCTCCACATGAAAAATACAACCTTTAATGAAAAGAGTATATTTCACCATCAGTTTGTTCCTCTTTATCAGCAATCCATGCAGAGTCCACCTCAAGGTAAAAGAACAAAGCCGGGATGAGTCTGTTAGGCCCCCTATAATTCTTGCACAATTCTTTATCAATTCTTAATCTTGATAACGCAAACCATTCTACAAATTTAACTACTATCCAACTACAAGCACAGTAACTACAAGCACAGTCGCAATATATTGTGCACCATAGTACATAAATATAAATTACTTGCTAAAATGACAAGTAACATCAATATGTATCCCATCCTTCACTATATTTTACAATACAAGTGATATGCAATAAGATACATGTACAAAATGTAAGCAACAAGTATAAATTTTGATTACCTTTGGTATTGATAGTTTCTAAGAAGAACTCTATCTCAAACAATTTTCTAATATTAATGTTATAATTACATACTAGACATGGTAATAGTATGGATCCATGGATTATAATAGATCATGTTATGTTACTGGATCATGAATTATTATTCCTGGTTTTTATTAGGTCTAAAATCATCCAAATTCTATTCATCAGTCATACTCGTAATACAAAATCGAAAATACTAGCAGCCTACAAATATGTACGTAATTTTCCTCTTTAATGGAGTTCAGATTGAGTTAATTCGTGAGATCTTGCTTAGCCTTTCTTGGGGTTATTCTTCTCTTTTGCAAAAACCAAGTACTTGCTTTTGGATTACTGTTCACAACCCCACAACATCCCCTCATTAAGCCAGAAAACCAACATATTAAACTCTAAACAAGCTAATTCCTTCCCCTACCCTTTGAGCATTATACCACACCTGGTAATCTTAAAACTATTCAGTGTGATTGGTTTGAGTTTTTTGGATTAAGTTTTTTAAAAATTGAGTTTTTGGTTTTCGTGTTTTTTGCTTTTAGTGAATATTTTTTAAATTTTAAACATTTTTTTTACTTTTTTAGATGCACCTTACTTAGATGTATCTAAAAAGTAAAAAAATTGTGAAAAAATATTTTAAAAAATTAATAAATACATGAAAATACAAAAAAATTAACTGAATTCTTGTATTTTTTTTGTATTTTTGGTATTTAGTGAATTTTTAAAAGGTTTTTTCACAATTTTTTTACTTTTTAGGTATATTTATGTTTGGTATGTCTAAAAAGTAAAAAAAAAAAATTGCTTAAAATATTAAAAAAAATTAGTAAAAACAAAAAAAAATACGGAAAACAAAAAAGTAGAACTTTTTGAAAAGTGTTTTTGGAAAAGTGTAACCAAGCAAAGTGATTGTTGTCCAAACTCTCCAAGAACCACCTTTCTCAAAATCCAACAACCTATTTGTAAAACTCAACCAATTTTCAGCCCTTCTTCATACACAAGACCTAGATTCTTTCTTCTGCCTTTTAAAATCGTACACCTAAAAGTTTTCCTAAACCTAAAGCCATGAAATCAATCACAACCAGCTTTAGCCTAAGTTTCTTTAACTGTCCTACATCTTACACATTTTTTGTATTGTCATTCATCATTTATGTTTTCTTATTACAAAAAATGAACAAATCATTATAAACTCTCTTTTCCTCTTCTCTGCCTCCTTAGGAAGGGAAAATATATACATACTAGATGGGTAGCACGTGCTGTTAGGAAGGGAAAATATATACATACTAGATGGGTAGCACGTGCTGTGTGTGTGAACTTCAATAAATATTGTTAATTATTTATATTAAATAAATATTCTTTTATTAAGAGGAAGAAGTGTTAGAAATATGAGAGGAAGTTTGAGTTTAGTGGGAATTGAACAACTATTGCGAAGAGAATGTGAGTTGTATAGCAATTAATGAGTTTGATGTGAATTTGATCTTAATTGAATTGTAGGTAAGATTTATTTTACATATTTACTGTTTTGCTTGTTGAGGAAAACCGCGATGGAGCTTCAAGGAAGTGGCTTCACCAAAATTTGGTGGTACCCCTAGTCTTTCTTTATTGTAATAGTCATGGTTGTTAGAATCGTACAATTCACAATTCGATACAAGTTTCAACAAAAAACAATTTGAATCGTTTTGTTGCAACAGAAATTAAGTGAATCGTTGATAAAAATACATACAATGTTTAAAATAAAAGTAAATTATCATACAATTCACGATTTGATTCATGATTTGACAACAATGGCAATAGTATATAGACATATGGTGCTCAAAACTTTAGACCATTCATTCGTGTAATTTAGATCAGATTGACCATATTCATTATTATTTTCCAATTTCAAATGGTAGATGAAGAAGAATATGCTACTTAGAGAATTATATGACACACATACCATTATATCAACAAACAATACAAAAGTTACAAAATTGATATTTCAATAAGATGCAAGTTGACAGCTAAATTTTTTTGATAAATAAGCAAACTTGTTATTGAGAGTGCATCAAAACGATGCAAAGAATACAAAAACTAGCCTAATAGCTAGAAGCAACAATATCCAACTGAAGCAATGAAGACTACTACTGAACCAAGTCCTCTATAAAATCAACAAAAGACAAAACATCTGGGTCCACTGTCAACGATATCCAACTGTGCAACATAATAAACAAACGCCGCTCCAACCAGGCCACTGTACACAACTCCCCTAAGAATACCCTCCTATTACACTCTAACCAAACTAGCCACATAAGACAATGAGCAGCCAATATCCATGCCTTCCACCTTCTCTTCCCAACCCTCCCCCCAACCTAGCTTAAATTTGATGTTGCTACCAGCCCATAAATTGAATACAAAGCTTGGAAATATTAAGAACTTGGGTGTTGGATATGCCCATAGAATAAGCTTGTCAACATAGAAGATATAGCAAAACCAAAACCTATGAAGCATAGGTACTTTGACAAACATGCCATACTCGTACCGAATACTTACCAATGTATGGTACTTCTGCATACGTACCAACCGGATACACGAAACACAAGCCCAAATTTTTTCTTCTTAATGTTTGGCGTACCTAGTATATCCCCAAGTTGTATTGTATCTCAGTCGAAACAAATATTTTCTTTTATTACAGAGATTAAAAAAAAATTCACTAGATTTCTTTTTTATTTTTAGTTTTATGCTTAAGATGATTTTAAAATTAAGCTATGGTTTGTAAGTTATTTAATATAATGATATTTAATTTTGGTTTATACCTTTAGTTTTGGCATTAAATGTTAATTGTAGGTTGGATCTTAACAAATTAAGCATTTAATCAATTTTTGCAATACTCCAAATTAAAAAATAAATATTTTTTTTTAAACGTACCAAGTCGTACCCGTACTTGTACCCTACATATTTTGGATTTTACCGTATCAACATATTTGTATTATACTAGTACCCGTACCCGTACCCATACCCGTACCTGTACCCGTACCCGTGTGTCATAGCCTAAGACCAATATCCTTTTTTTTTTTTGGATAAATAACCCAACACCAATATCCATAGTTTTTGTTTATGTATAGCCATAAACTTGTATAGCTTACACCTATGAATCACGATTCACGGATACTCGAAATAGGCCACGTACACGTATCGGATACGGATACGCGTCCGATACGTCCGGATACAGCCACAAAGTATCCCATTTTTTTTTGAATTTTGGATATGGCTCGGATACACATGGATACATTATGGACACCTTTGGCATACGGCAGGGCAAAAAACATAAATTTCAAAACTTCTTGTGGTCAAACCATCAATAAAAGAACTTGAATTGCAAATATACAACTCAAATCAGATCCTCAACAACCCTAAGCTCAAGTCAAAGACGAAGTCAAGGAAAAATCTGGTTTTCAACTTCGAAGCAAAATCAAAATAGAATCGAAGCAAAAATCACAGCAAAGGTTATCTCTATCTCTCTCGACAAATCGAAGCATACAAACAACAGGTTCTCTCTCTCTCACTCTTCGTTTTCTCTTTCTCCATTTCTCTCACTCCTCTCTCGCTCTCTCACATTTGTTCTCTGCCTGCTCTGCTCTGGTTTGATTTTTTTTTTCCCCATTATCTATTACTATTACACTGTTTTAATGTTAGTATAATCTTTATCAAATTTTTAATTTTAGGAAATTTAATGTTAGTATTTCTTAATCAAATTTTTAATTTTTGGGACATGAGTTCTTTGGGATGTTATGGTTCAACAAGTGGAGGTAGTACACCAATTGAAGATGATCATGCTCCTCTTTGGAGTTATGTTACAAAAGTTGAAAAAATGGGTGGAAAATGTGGTAATACAAAATTTAAATGCAATTATTGTCAGAATGAGTATAAGGGGTCGTACTTTAGAGTCAAGGCACATTTGTTGAAGCTTTCTGGCCATGGGATTAGAGTATGCCCTAGGGTAACACCTGAGCACCTAGCTGACATGCCAAGAAAAATTGAAGAAGCCAAGATACGGTTACAAATGGCTATGCCAAAAAATGTTCCTTTGCCACCTTGAACTCTCCAATCTAATTCAATAAGTTCAAGCCCTTCAGGGGCATTAGATAGTGGTGAAGAATTTAATTTAGAAGGGTTAGAGTCTTGACAAAGAAGGTCTACTGGAAGTAATGCCTTAGAAAAGGCATTCAACATTTCTGTTCGTGAACAATTGCATTCTGTGATTGAACACATGTTTTATTCTAGTGGGTTACCTTTTCATTTATCTACAAACCCATATTATGTGAGTGCTTTTCAATTTGCAACAAACAATCCAATTCCTGGTTATATACCACCTAGTTATAACTTGTTAAGGACAACATTGATTCAAAGAGAAAGGGCTAATGTAGAAAGGTTGTTGGAGCCAACAAGATCATCATGGAAGGAAAAGGGATTGAGAATTGTTTCTAATGGATGGACAGATTCTAAAAGAAGACGTCTTATTAATTTTATGGAAGCATCAGAACCTGGGGCAATATTCTTGAGAGCTGTAAATTGTGAGGATGAATATAAAGAAAAAAAAATTATTTCCAACTTAATCAGCCAAGCAATTGAAGAAGTTGGACCTCAGAATGTCATTCAAGTAATTACTGATAATGCTCCCGTGTGTAGTGCAGCTAATTCACTCATTGAAAGTAAATATCCGAATATTTTTTGGACACCATGTGTCATGCACACACTAAATCTTGCTCTAAAGAATATATGTGCCCCAAAGAAACTGGGGGAAGTTCTTTTGCTTATGATGAATGTCATTGGATTACACTTTGCGTAGATGATGTATTGTTTGTCAAAAACTTTATCATGAATCATTCGATGCAGCTGGCTATTTTAAACAAATTTGTGCCCTTGAAGTTACTTGCTGTTGCGGACACACTTTGCATCTGCTGTTGTTATGCTCCAAAGGTTTAAACTTATAAAGTGTGGCCTCCAATCAATGGTTATAAGTGACGAGTGGGCTTCTTATAGAGAGAATGATATTGGGAAAGCAGCATCTGTGAAGGAAAAATTATTGAATGATGTGTGGTGGGACAAGATGGAATACATTCTCTTTCACTTTGCCTATTTATGAGATGCTTAGGTTTTGTAACACTGACAAACCATGCCTTCATTTAGTCTATAAGATGTGGGACACAATGATTGAAAAGGTGAAGGCAGCCATCTTTAGGCATGAAGGAAAGTTGGATAATGAGAAGTGAAGCTTTTATCCTGTGGTGCACAGTATATTGGTTGAGAGATGGGCCAAAAGTAACACTCCTCTTCATTGCCTTGCACATTCTTTGAATCCAAGGTAACAACTTCTATACTCTTACTAAATAAGATTCTTTATTGACATTATTCTTTGGGTTAATTACATTTTACCCCCTTGTGATTTTGCCAAAAAACACATTACCCCCTTATGATTTAGAAATGTACATATTACCTCCTTATGATTTGGAGTAAAGTGCAAGAGTAACAGATTCTATTTAAGTTAACAGTGTGTGCGTCACACGCACTAAAATGAGCATGCGAAATAGTGTGGGGCTAATAAAATGACCATTTTATCCATTCTTTTTCCTTTTCATTTGTGCTTTTGTTTTCTTCTTCCCTGCTCCTCTTCATTCCTCCCATTCACTACTACGCATCATTCTTCCTCCTCATTCCTTCCTCCAACTCCAATTATCCTCCCTCTCATCTCCATCACTGCCTCCAATGGCAGGCTCTACATTCTCTCTCTACTTTGGTGGCCAGCGGCACCAATGGCCACCAAGCAGCCCACCACCATTCCTTTCATGGGCTGCTGCTAAAATAGTGTGAATGGTAGAAGAAAATGCAGTAGTGATGGAAAAGAAAGAAAAAATAAAATAAAATAAAATAAAATTAACACCCAATTAGTACACATTAATGTGTATTTGGGAGGGAAAAGATTGGATATATACCTAACTTTTGGCATAGTGCACAAAGTGGTTGCCCCATGACTTGAACCCATAACCTCAAGGTTATTAGACCAAGGTTTTACCATTGAACCAATAGTCACCCCTCACAATTTCAGTGGTGAAATGCAGCCACGGAGGAAACTCAATTTCATTCATATAATTACTTGAGTACTTGAGCAAAGAAAAAAGAAAGAAGAAGAAAAAAAAAAAAAATGCGCAATATGGAGAAGAAAAGGGCACCTGAGCAGCTTGGGGGGGGGTGGGAAGAAGAAAGAAAATGGAGGAGGAGAAAAATCAATTAGTGTGGTTTTGAGGTTTATGATGGCATAGAGAAAAAAATAGGATAAAAGAATAAGGTCAATATAGACTTTTTGCAAAAACTACTAATAAAGTTTAACATTACACTCACTCTAAACCATAAGGAGGTAATGTGCATACTTCTAGACGATATGGAGGTAATGTGTTTTTAGACTAAACTACAGGGAGATAAAATGTAATTAACCCTTATTCTTTTAATGCGAAAGACATAATTTAATTTTAAATTTTTATGTTATAATTTAGGTTTTATAGTGCAACATGGCTTAATGAAAATTCCAATCACGTTCCCCTCGTCGAGATGAAGAAATTTCAAGTATGAGAAACAAGTGCTTGAAGAAATATTTTCTAAATGCAGATGAGAGAAGGGTTGTCAATGTGGAATATGTCAAGTTTTTAGGATGTTTGGACACAATTGGAGATTTTGATTCAAAGATGGATGGAGGAATTTTGGATCCATTTATTTGGTGGTTTACACATGGGGCTCCTGCACCTATGCTTCAATCTTTGGCATTAAAGTTGCTTGGTCAACCATGTTCCTCATCGTGCTATGAAATGACACCGCAACATGCTGAAGATTTGGTTTTTGTCCACAACAATCTCCGTCTCATATCAAGAAGTCGTCGACAATACATGGAAGGAGATACCAAGTTATGGGACATTGGTGGTGATGCCTTTGACTCTTTGGAGGGTGCTGGCTTGCTTGAAATTGCAAATCTTTCTCTTGATGAACCAGATATGGAAACTGTGATATTCACAGATGAAAGGGAACAAGTTGATGTTGACATTGAAGACTCTTAGTTTAATAGAATTCTCTCTAGTTTTTTTAATTTGCTTTTAGTGTTGGCATGTAAAGACGATGTTATGTTTTATGAATGTTTGAAGACGACTCTTAGCTTAATAGGAATCTTTTTCTTTATTTATTAATTTGCTTTAAGTTTTATTTTCATGCATATTACATTATTAAAATTATAAATAATAATTTTTTTTACGAACGTATCCCCACTGTACCCGTATCCTACTTTTTCAGATTTTGACGTGTCGCCATATCCGTGTTGCCCTATCCAGTATCCATGCTTCCTAGGTTTACACTACTAAAATTTAACATACTTCTAGAAAAAAAATTCTCTTACAATTAGACAATCAATAAAATGTACTTTATTTTTCTTTTCCAAATTAATTATGTAACAAAACATTGCTATGAGGATTATGACCCATTTTTTATGTTTTTTCATACAAAAACTCCACTACTTAGATTTTAGTTCACTATATTTAAATTTTTTTTTCCTTCTACCGTTGTTTGGGGAAATATATTAGGGAAAAAAATTGGGATTGTTTTGGATCGCTAAATACACCGTTTTGGAACAAAAATGAAACTTTGGAACATGCGCTCCAAAATGTAAATCACTAGGGTACTAACATTTTCTAGGAACACTGTCATTCTGATCAGAAAATCACATTCACGTTGAAACATACAATCCAATCAAAATCCCTATGAAGTACTTTTATAGATGTAGCATACCAGTAAGAACTAACTCTGATTTCATAGCTTTGTTTTGCTAGTTTAAAACAAATTGTGGTAAAAAATCTTGAAGAAGTCGAGAAAAATAAAACAAGGAAATTGTTGCAAATATCAAGAAGCTAAGCAAACACACACTAAGAAAAATGGAAAACAAATATTGGATAAAGACTTACTTGATGCTCCAAAAGAGAACCATCAAAGGGAACTTGAAGCCTTTGTTGAAGACTTTTGAGTCTTACTTCCTAAAAACATACCATTTACAGCATCAACAAGAAGAAATGGTAAACTCAAACTCATTTTAATAGAATATACGCAGACAAAACATAAATCCCTTTAGCAAAGAACATATGAAGGGACCAAGAACAGATCAATGGAGATCTCTTGCAGCTTTTATACTACAAATGCTAGAACATATTCTAAAAATGCACAATATTGTACTCCATCCTTTATACATGTAATATAACATGTTTCCACTTAGTGAGAACACTAAACACATCATGGTCATTCATTCATTCAAGAACAAATCATAAATTTTTTACTCCCTTCAAAAGCAGATTAATTTATGGATACATCTCCCCAACAACCCCCTGCAACCTCTAGTTTAATACTTAGATATTTTCATTACACACATTTTTCAAGATTCTTAGGTCTAAATTTGAGAAATCCATAGGCCCACACTAACAAATAAAAATAGATGTTGCAAAAAAGACCTTTTCTAAAATCATGAGTCTAGCCAACACACAATGAACATCATCCCAACACAGCCATACTGTCTCTTGGTACAACAATTCAAACTTCCCTGCAAAAAATGACAATGGCTCTGAATGATATGGGCCTTTAGAGTGTGGTCGTGGGTGTACTATAAGAGGCTTGATGAATGTGGCACAACCATGTGCAGAAAGGCATGAAAATAGCATTTTTTAGTTCAATGTTTCAATTGAGAATAAGACATCTCATCTTAGTAATCCCTATCTCAATTCTTGACATGGGCCAAGATGAGATACTAACCCACTACAAAACATAGCAAAAAAAACAAAAAGGGATTGTTTGAGAATTGAGATGAGTGAGTTATACAGTCTTAAGACACAATAAGCTCAACTCCAAGCAAACCACCAAGAAAAGCCAAGACAACAAGGAAAAGGTTATGATAATAATCAAGAATCTTTCATATTACAAGGCAGTGCATTTAGTTACCACTAATTTGGAAGCAAGGTCATTCATTTTCTTCCTTCTTCAACACCTAAAGCTCATTGACATGAGCAACGAGACTCGATGGAAAGAGTGGAGAAAAATGAGGAAGCTCGAGCATAAGATCAGCACATAGATTCTGATATGAGTAATAAAATATAAAAATTAGAGGTGTTCACGGGTCTAGTAAGGTTGGGTCAGATGTGCCGGTTGCCCACCAGCCAAACCGACAACGTCGATTTGAAGAACCTATCAACCAAACTCATCCAAACATTGCTTCAAAACCATTCATTTTGGGTGGCAAAAAAATCAGTCGAGCTTCGGTCAGTACCACAACTCATCCATCTTCCTCAACTCAACAAAATCAAAAGGGAAGAAAGAAGGGGATGAAGGTTTTGGGGTATACGAGTTTCGGCAGATAAAGATCAGAAAAGGTAGGAAAGAGGAGATGAAGGTTTTAGGCCAAGGCAATCAAAGGGAGATGGAGGGAATGAGTTTTTTTTTTTTTTTTTTTTTTTTTTTTTGTAGGGGGTGAGAGAGAGAGAGAGAGCAGATACTGCCATCTTCGCCATGTTCTCCGTCACGGCCATCTCATACAGAGAGAAAAAGATACAAAGAATGATAGTGAGAAAAAGAAAGAGAGAGGAGAGACAAAGCCTCCATGTCTTTTGATAAGAGTGAAGAGATAGAGAGAGAGGGGGGGTATTAATAAGAGTGATAAAGAGAAGAAAAGGCTCTGGCAAAAGTAATGAGAGAGGAGAGAGAGTCTTGGAAGTTGAAATAATAAAGTGACATCTTGGAAGTTGAGAAGAGTGATCAAAAAATCTACACAAGTTGAAATAGTAAAGTGACAAGCTCCCTTATCAAGAGAGTGGCACGTATCAAAGGAGAAACAACTCTAAGAAGTATTCAAATTTCAAACAATCTGTTTGATAACGTTTACGTTTTCAGTTTATATTTACAAAAATTTTATAAACTGGTTTTTGTTTATTTTTAGAAAAACATAAACTACAAACGCGTTTGGTAATTGATAAAATATTAAAAAAAAATTAAAATATAAAAAAGAGTGAGAAATGGCAAGTGGTGGCGGAAGACGGTGGCGGAAAGTAGTGACGGTGGGTGGTGGGTGAGTGGGTGACGGTGGTGGGTGGTGGTGGCAAGTGGGTAGCGGATGGCGGATGGCGGGTGGTGGTAGGTGGTGGCGGGTAGGTGGCGGGTAGGTGGTGGTGGTGGTGACGGTGGCAGGTGGTGGGTGGTAGCGAGTGGGTGGTGGTGGCGGTGGTGGTGGTGGTGGTGGCGGCGGGTGGTGGGTGGTGGTGGCAGGTGGGTGGCGGATGGCGGATGGTGGTGGGTGGTGGTGGCCGGTAGGTGGCGGGTGTGATGGTGGGTGACAGTGGCGGGTGGCGGGTGGTGGTGGTGGTGGTGTTGGCGGCGGCGGTGGGGGGGCGACGGGTAGTGGTGGATGGTGGATGGATGGTGGTGGTGGGTGGTGGCGGGTAGTGGTAGTGGTGGTGGTGGGGGTGAGTGACGGTGGCGGGTGGTGGGTGGTAGCGAGTGGGTGGTGGCGGCAGGTGGGTGGCGAGTGGGTGGTGGGTGGTGGGTGGTGGTGGTGGTGGTGGTGGTGGTAGTGGTGGTGGCAGGTGGCAGGTGGCTGGTGACTGGTGACTGGTGACTGGTGGTGGTGGATGGCTGGTGGTGACGGGTGGTGGACGGTGGTGGCAAGTGGGTGGTGACTGGTGGTGGCGGGTAGGTGGCGGGTGGTGGCGGCAAGTGGTGAATGGTAGTGGCGGGTGGTGGGTCGTGGCGGGTGGTGGTGGTGGTGGTGGTGGCGAGGAGTAGGTGGTGGTGGCGAGTGGGTGGCAGGTGGGTGGTGGTGGCGGGTGGTGGCTGGTGGTAGTAGGTGGGTGGTAAGTGGTGGTGGCAGGTGGTAGTGGGAGGTGGGTGGTGGGTTGTGGTGGCGGAAGACAGTGGTGGAAAATGATGGCGGGTGGTGGCTAATGTTGGGTGGTAAAAAAAAAAAAAACTCAAAGCTCAAAACGGAAACACATTTTTTGAATTTACATTTTTTGGCTAATTTTATAAACTGAGACCACTGATTTATAAATCAAAAATTTACCAAACAAGTTTTTATTTAAGTTTTTTAAATTTTTGTAAATATAAACAGAAAACTGAAAACGTAAGTGTTACCAAACGGCACCAAATATCTGATCAGTCAAGTTTTAATCAGGTACAATATTATAAATCTGATATCCAAATCGAGACTCGCTTTTTGGACAGAATAGCACCCATATCCAACCCAATGGTTCAGCAAAATCAACTGCAGATGATGGGTCGGTTTGGTTGGGTCGGATGAATATATGAACAACCCTAATATAAATGAGGTCTGAGGTTAGGGAATGGAGAAGAAGGCTATTAATGGTGACAATAATTTATTTCTAGCTTATTTTGTAATATATGTGTTTTGGAACTTTTTATACGATAGTCAAGTAGCATGTCTTGTCTACTTCTTATGGCTCCATTTTCTTTTTTGTTTAACTTTTATAATTCTTTTTCTTTATTTTTTATAGAGCCTAGCCTACACTTAGTATATTATTTTGTAGCTCGAGACTCAAGTATGATACCAATTTTGAGTCGTCCTGGCACCCAAAAAAAATTGTCCAAGAACAAGACACCAAATCATTTCCATTAGTGCATTAACAAGTGACTTATCACCAGTAGATAAATACAACACAATGACATGTTTGGCAAGAAATGTGCATCAATTGGTTAGGCAGCATCTAAACTATAGCTTAAGTTATGCACATTGGCAAAGGAGATGAAAATCAAATCAACTGTCTAACCAAAATTCTAGTCTTCTTGGTTAGGACTTCTTTTATTGGTACAGGGCATCACCACTAAGGCTAACTGTATAGAACATTTTGAAATCCATAGTCACGAGGAAAGGAAAGAAAAGTGACATCCTAGATGTGTGTCAGTTGTGATTCATGCACTTCGGATTGACATGACCTTGATTGCCTGAAACTATAGTATAGTGATGTGTAGTTGCTGCATATTTTTTTTTAGGGGGTATTTTTGACTTATAAAAAATGTGACAGTTTAAAACTAGGAACTTCACCAAAACCTGGTGTTGCATTATTACAAACATATATGGTTTGTGAACACATTAAGCATTCATTTCATTTCCAATAACTTGAAATCACAACGAAACCAAAATTTGCAGTCAACTGAAACATTGGTAGTCTTTATGTTTTACCTGTAAAGGACTAAGTGATGGCACAAGAAGCTTCTTGGTTTGTCCATTTTGAGTGGCAGAAGGAAAGGGCAAAAGTCGTCCAATAAGCGTTCCAGATCCAACTACAAGATTTGCTATTAAAATCAAATGAAATTGTCAATCAACACATTTGAAGGTCTTCAAACACCCCCACACCATCTAAAGGTTAACCGAGACCTATAAGAATTTGTCAATCAACTTATGTCATACATGAAGATTCTTCCAATTTAGTTATCTAACAGAAAAGGATATGAAATCTGTAGTTATCTAACAGAAAAGAATTTGTCATATATAACTACATATGACATGTCCTATATAAAGATTCTTCCGATAAATACATACACATATCTATATGAACAAGAGTTTAAAAAAAAGGAATTAAAACTTCAAGTATGATTTGGTTGGTTGAAATACACATATCTATATGAACAAGAGTTTTTAAAAAAAAACAAACAAACAAACAACAAAACAAAACTTAAAACTTCAAGTATGATTTGGTTGGTTGAAATCCACATACCCATTATCAACATACGAAAGGGGCAAAATGGATTTTTCTCCAGATACAGTATCAAAAGTACATGAATGACGAAAACTTAATTCTACACCTTAATGTGAGGATGCAACCATACCCAAACTACTTGAAAAATGAATAGCGCACTATAAATATTTTTTTGCCATTTCATTTAATGGCACTATAAATATCACTCCACACTAAACACAATTATTAATCCCCTTCAATTCAATGTCTTTTGCATGTCAAAAATATATAGTTAGCAAACACAGTTGCATGGTAATGATCCTCAAACCAGATAATATAAAATAAAAGGGAAGCTGATTAGCTGATAAAATTTATGATCTATTTATATGCTATTGTGTAATTCCATGAGAGTCCAACTAATTGATCTAGCCTCCTTTTCAATGGATAGGGTAAAAAAACATTAATGTGTTAGCTGAGAAACTATAAGACAATCACATACCTAACCATTGTGGCCCACTGTGCAATTAACTGGGAAAATAAAAGCGTCCAATGGGGTGTCCCTCTTTCGTTCATCGTCCCAAATATCTGCAAGTGTGGATCCCTATAATATAGATAGCTATCAATCATATAAAACAACATTTTTATTCACAATACTTCCATCCTAGTTAACCAAAAACCAAGTAGAAAATACAGAGGGATAAAAGGATTAAAAGACTAAAGAAGGAAGACAGAAACAAAAAACTCACCTCTGAGCATGTCTCATCATAATCATGATTCCCAAGTAAAGGTTCATCCAAACCATCTAGCCCTGATGTCTCCAAATGTTCATGTCTTTTCCCATCGACATCCCCATGGTGGAGTCTTCTCCTCAAAGTTCGTGATGTCATGAGTTAAGATTGTTATATAAGCCTGTTTAATTAATGAATCATCCATAAAGTGCATCAATATGAGGAGCCAACAACACTGTTAACTGCACTAAGAACAAGGTAAAAAAATTCATCTCTATGCACCTACACAACATATAAAAAGAAATCGCAGTTGGCTAATGACCGAATTGTGAGCACTAAGTACCTTCCACCTAAGAAGCACGGACACTTCTAAGAATGTAATATGTCATGTCGATGACACTCGTCAGATACTTCCCAACACTTGGGCACACATGAAACACATTATAAGTTTGAATAGAAATGATGTAAGTTCATATCATTTTCCTCTTTTAGAGGTTAAAATTATTATATTAGACTTAAATATTCATTTATAACATATATTAATTATTTAACCTTATATATAACATATAATAAATATATAAAATTATATATTTTGCATGTGTCCCTCACATATCGTGTCTTTCATTTTTTGAAAAATTTGTGCCAGTGCGGTGCCACGTGTCCCTATCCAAACTTCATAGGCTTCCACAAATTTGGGGATCTAGGTCAACTTATATAATAATGTTTACCATTTAGGATATCAAATTACCCAGTCCGTTTTTAAAGAGATTGAGTACTGGAAGATACTGCAAAATTCTGATTTCCAACCTGTATTTATACCACCGAAACTCACCAGAACAGAGCAAGATTTCAACAAAACAGAATCAGAATATTTCTACCTTGTTTTCCTTATGGTATTGACTACCGCATCCAATGTCAGTTTACATTCTATGTCAGCGTAGTCCTTCCCCTCCGCTAAAGAGATTCTAACAAATTATCATCATAAGAGTGTCTCCAACGCTTACTCAGATTTGGAATCAAATTTAAATTTGATGAAACAAGCTTACTTTTTCTCCTCCAACCATAGCATCAAACCTATATCAAATGAGGGGAAAAGTAAAAGTTTCATCAAATCGAGGAAGGCTTCAGTGTTCATCAAATTTTTGGAGAGAGACGTTGCACTTCACCATACACCCGACAACCAGTTACTTGCAAAGTTGCCCATTGCTTTGCTCATTCCCGGTTGTCCCCCAGTCAACCGGTTGTTTGATGAAACTTGAAAAATTAGCATTGCAACAGGTGCTATCAGATGAAACTTTACTCAAATTTGATTAAAATTAGAGTAAGCGGTTGGAGATGCTCTAACATAACTCAAATTGCGGATAAAATTACAAAACAGAACTCTCAAGTGGTTTAACAGAGATATAGCTATATAAGTATAATAATTGCTATATTCAAAGAGCAAAAAAAATGAGAATCATAATAAAAACCCAATTTTAAATCCAAACCCTTTAACCTAATTTTCGTTGTTTCTTGAGAGATAGGAGATAAAAATGGCAACAAATATAAATACGTATAAACATGTAATAAATAGATATATGCACATAGATACATTCATATATTAGCTAGGTGCTTACCCCAGAGAGAGAGAGAGAGAGAGAGAGAGAGAAGATCTACGATGTGTTGGATTGTGACAAAGGACAAAGCAAGAGAGAGATCACGACGATGAAGACGACGATTGGGACGATGGTGAATTGGTGATCGAACAGAGCTAGGGCAAGCACAGAAAGTCACCTTCCCAATAAACCCTACCCACAACTCTCTCCTCCTCTCTCTCTCTCTCTCTCTCTCTCTATGTCACCGAGACACCATAAACCGAAGCTATTGGTGAGAGCGAACCGTTACTATTGGCCAATTGTCAACTGATAATGTAATTTTATTTCCACGCTAATTAGCCATGCTTAATCAGATTTTTTTCTTTAATACTACAATTTTGTATTAAAATAAAAGAATAAATTATAGGATAAATTACCCTTTCCCCTTTTTATGTTTGATTATTTTTTTACTTTGTCCTTTCAAATTTTTTTTTTTTTCATTTTAACTCTTTATATTTCAAGTTTTTCTCGCTCAACTCCTAAAATTAACTTTTTTTCAAAATTAGATAAAAAAAAAAAAGTCAAAATAACTGTCATATGATATAAAAAAAATATTGTTATATAAAATTTAAATTTATGTCAGATGTGTGAGTCACATCTAATAAAATATTATTATATCACGTGATTATTAATGTGTCATTTTTTATTTAATTTTTAATAAAAATTAGCTTTAAGAGTAAAGTGGAAAAAACGTAAAACATGTAAAGTCAGAGTGGAAAAAAATAAATTTTAGGGGTCAAAGTGAAAAAGTGATTAAATATAAAGGGGCAAATCTCCTGAGATTTGTTTAAAATACGAATTATCCATTGTTTTTTAAAAAATTACATCTTGTACCTTCAAGTTTATACTCGCATAATAAATGACTCATTTTATTAATAAATCATTAAGTCAATTACTAATTTTTAATAATGTCATAAATATAATTCAATTAATAATTCACATAATTTTTTATTGTTCCATAGTAGAATAGTTAGAAATTTTATTTTTTTATTAATTATGTTAAATAAAAATTCTGACAATAGCGTATTTGTAATTTTCTAAATCACAATAAGCAACTAGTATTTTAAGTAAATTTTAGGTAGTGTATTTGTAAGGGATAGGCTTCTCTCCAGTCCACTGTATGGACTGGAGCGTATTATTGGGCCTGTGGGGCCTATTACGAGTCTCATTTTCGATAATTCAAACTGTACAATATGTAAAACTCGTCAAGTACTTCATACTTATAAAAAAATACGTTGATCAGATATTGGTAGCCTCTTGATCAAAATTCATTTTTGTCAATGGTAAATATGATTTTAAAAATAAATTGTTAACAAAAATGTGTTCCGATCAAGGGCTACCAATATCCGAACAACATGATTTTTTGCAAGTATGAAGTACTTGACAAGTTCTATTGAACAGTTCAGATTATAGAAACAAGACCCGTGATAAAGCTCCACGAGCCCAACAATACATTATAATCCACACAGTGGACTGGAGTAAAGCCTCTCCCGATTTGTAATTTATCCAAAATAAAAATATCATAATATATTTATCTTCTTCCACTCAAATCCTAATTCTAAAACACCACGACCATCATTCATCGTCAACGCCACCTCTTTCATCTACCATCACCTCTTATCGCATGTTTTCTTTTTCACTTACGACCACTTTTTGCCACACAAACCACACACTTTTGAGGTCAACTATGAAAGTCTATAATGAATGAGAATGAGATGGGAGTAACAGTGGTGGTGGCAATAAATGGTTGAGAGTGACAACAATGACGGCGAATGAAAGGTGGGTGCATGGAAGAAAAATTAAGATTTTAAAATTGAAGATGAGGATATACTGAAATAAAGAAACGTTTACTGAGATTTTTATTTATTTTTTTATATGTGTACTGAGAATGTGTTCATTACTTGAACTAAGAGGAATTGGAGTATAAAAATAGAATTACCCCCAACTTAATTGAATTCATTATGGTAAAATTACACTAATGCCCCGTAGATTTTAAATATATATATATATATATATATAAAACAAGTCTCATAAATTTGATATAATTTCAATACATTACTTTTAAATTTAATGGTAATTATGGTATTTTAAAGAAAAAAATACTTTCATAATAATGATAAATTTTACAAACATTAAATACACAATCATAAATTTTTCCACCAATCTGCAATTATTTGCTAAAAGTAAGTGCTAGATTAATATACTTTTTGACTTTTTACGAAAAAAATATGAAATATGAGTTGGAGTTGAAGTAATATGGTAAAGAGATGATATGACCCAAAAAAGATAATTGTGACCTAAATAAGATAATGTGTTATTTTAATGCATGCCAAATAAGCTCGTAATTTCACTTTAAATATATCACTTTAGTTTTTTGACCAATATTAATTCATTAATCATATGAATAAAAAAAGATGTTACAATCTCTTTTATACTTGAAAATATATGTTACCAACCATTAAGTATTTTTATATTTACACAATTTACATTAATTTCATTGTGTTCAGAACATGTTTGGTATTGGGGAAATTTCAATTTAGCATATACTTTTTTTTAAAAATTAAGTGATAAATTTTATATACATTAATAATTAAAATTATAAACTTTTTCCATTAATCTCCAATAATTTTTTGGTAATACCATTGACAAGTAATTTTTCGTTTGGTATAAAAGAATGGAATATAAAATTGAACGAATTGGAATGTCCATCCACATTCAACTATTTGGTTTTCATCATGTAATGAGGTACGAATTGAATGATAACCTACATTCGCGTATTTAAATATATCTATTAAACTTATAGAATGGATTTTTATTTTTTTTTCTACAAACATAAAAATTTTTTGGGAAAACATTTTTCAATGCCTGATTCATCCTTGAAACTAAAGTATTAGTGGTTGTATTAGTGATAAGATTTTAATTCATAAAACATTTTATGTCAAAATAAGTTTATATTTGGATGATAGATTTAAGTAGAAAAAATGAAATGAGAGAAAAATGAGAATAAAGCATAAGCTAATTTTATTTTACATTTTCTTTTCTCTCTGAAAATATTTATTTAAATTTATGATTTAAACACAATCTTACTGTTTTTAAAAGATAAATTACTGTGATTGTGATAAATGTATAGGGTTTGTTTGTAAGAAATTTATTTTGCTTGATTTGTGAAAGCGGGTTGAAAGTGATTCAGACAAATTGACTGGTACAAACTCAAGATTGGTATTGTAATTCATAAAGTTTTAAGCCATGGTACATCTTAGTATGTTTATTATTTTTTATGTGAATATGTGATATAGAGGTGTAAGGCATGTTTTAAATTACTTCGGTTCCTTGATGAGAGAGCTCAGTAATTATTTTATTTAAGTCCAGTCCCCTCTCCTATCCTATTAAGGTTTACATATATCTATATTTATATATGTGTGTGTGGATTAAAAGATTGTAAGTTTTATTGAAAGATAATGTACAGATTAGGAGAAAGATGAGAAGAGCCGGTATTAAAAATTTCCAATTGTAAATATCATTTCTCAATATCCCATGGTGTTTATTAGAACTCAAGAAAAGGCAATGTCATTAAACAAAATTATTATTATTATTGAGAGATATTGATGCTAAGTAGGTGGTACTTTTCTGAAAATTGAGACAGCTATTCAATATGGAAAAGAGCCAACCAAAGTCTATTGATGTATTTGATTGGATAAAATAAAACAAAAGTGGGGTGATATTGATGTATTTGATTGGAGAAAATAAAACAAAAGGGGGGTGATATTTTTAAATTGTCTAACTTTTTAAGGCACTAGAACTTAAACAAATGGTTATGAGTAGACACTTGGTTGTCATGAGATTTCGAGTTAGTTTAGGATCCTTTTTTTTCTTCTAATAATTTAACTCTATTACCTTATTAACCTCTTATTACATGAAAAAAAAATAAAAATAAATACATTTTAAAACTTATTTTGATTTTTTTTTAACTTCATTGTTTTTTTCAACTAAACTAAGAAAATAAAAATCATATGACATGGTAAGTTGTACTATTTGGTGGTGTTTTTGTTTTCTTTATTTTCTTTTTAATTTTTATTGTTTTATAAATTAAAAGTTTGCAAATACTCTTTCTTTTGAGAAATGTAATTTGTTTTACCTCGTGCATATATTCATACAATAAAATGTATATGTAAGACGCATTATATTTAAAGAAATAGAACAACTTACCATGTGATATTAAAAATCACATAGAAAATAAAAAATTGATGTGAAATATTCTAGTGATTTAAGCAACATCTTATAACATTTTTTTTTTTCGTTTTTCTTTCCCTCTAAGAAAACAAAAAAGTTGATTAAGTACTTACTGAAAATTTATTGATATCTTCTAAAAACTTATCACATTTCAGCACTCAACAACCTATGAGTTGAATGCATGTGAGACAACACAATATGGCCCCGTTTGATAGAGTTGTAGGAAAGTGATTATAACTTATAATTTTAACAGTTTATAACTTATAACTGTGAACATAAGCTGATTTTTGACTTATAAATTTAGCTTCTCCTCCCTCACTCAAAGAATAAGTTGATTTTTGACTTACAAAAAGTTATAAGCTGTATTGTTAAGCTGAACCAAACACATCAACATAGCTTAAATTAAGCTAAATGTTGAAATAAGCTGAAAATAAACCCTACCAAACAGGGCCTATGTAACATTTGATTAATAAATTTTCACTATATTGTTTGGTATAATTGAGGTTGCTTATCTTCTTTTTCTTAAATTTTGATTGACTCTTTAAAACTTTTTTAAAAGCTTGTGCCACTTATATCTTTTTAATAACTCCAACTGGCTTGACATAAATTATCCCTTTGTTATTTTAAATTTTTTATTATTTTCTTTAAACTTAGAGTCTAAGACATGTTGAGCATACATTTTGCTCAACAGTTTTTTGGGCAAGTTTCATTTTTGCCCTCTTAATTTGATATATATATATATATATATATTCAATTTTACCCCATTAATTTTAAAATTCCTTAACAATGTTTTCTTTTTATGGTTCTTGCCCTTCCAATGACACTTTGAAAATACTTTTCCATTTTACCCCTAATTTCTTTGAATAACCTAATTGATGGCTAACCTTTTTTAACTTTTTTGTTTTTTTTTTCTAACAATTGAAGTCAATTAAAATATAGGTTCCTACTATTTTTATAGTGCTATTATATTTTATTAAACCTAACAATAGTTAAATCTATTCTTCACAGACAAACGAAAAGAAATACGATGTACAAAAAGAAGTCGAACATACTTCATTTTTTTTTTTTTTAAGAATTAATATCTTTTACTTATATGTAAATAACTAAAACAATAACTAAGAATAAAATGAAGAAGAAGAAAAAAATTCCTTCGAACCCCCTTTTATTATGAAAAAGAAAATAAGAAGAAAATGGACACTATTGCTAAAAAGGTATATTGAGAAACATATTTTTTTTAGGGTAATTTACACTTACCTCTCTCAAGATTTGAAAAAAATACAGTAAGTTTGGCATAATTATACTAAATTCTTTTAAGATTTTAATTCATATGATATTTGACTAGTTTTCCATTAAAAAAATTTACCATAATTACACTGGACTCCCTATAACACTTACCTCAATTTTCATAATAAATTCATTAGTTGTATTTTTTTTTTTTTCAAAACTCAAGAGAGATTAGTGTAATTTACCCCCTCACCTTTTTTTTTAATATATATAATCCAGCGTATCTCCTACTTAGGCCTTGTTTAGGAACATACTTTTTTAGTAATTTTTTAATTTTTTGGCTAAAATGTGATGTAAAAAAAACTAATATGTTTGGGATGACTTTTTGGCTTTTTACGAAAAGATGTGCAAAAAATAAAGAGAAAAGGGAATCTTTGACTTTTTGGTATGGTTGTTGGCTGGTTTTAGATTTTTTTAGTGATTTTTGACTAAAAAAATCACTTGCCAAACGAGGCCTTAGCCCAATTGGATTCGAGTTACATCTCATATTTGGATAATTGAAAACTAACCCTTACAAGCTTTGGATTCAAGTTATCTCGTATTTGGACAAGTGAAAACCAATCCCTAGAGGTCTTAGAGCATGTTTGATTGGGTGGATTAGAACATGGGATTAGGATTATTAATCCGTGGGCCCAATTATCCTATGTTTGTTTTAACATTTTGATTTAGATATTAATCCAATGGATAATTAATCCAACAAATTTGTAGGATTATAGTAATGGGTAGGGGTGTGATTATTAATCCAATGAATATTAATCCTATTGGATAGTGAATACCACACTAATTTAATAGGATTATTAATACTTCATATTAATCTTGTGAATCAAACATGACCTTAAAGTTAATGATCATGCTAAAGACCTTAGATTTGAGTTATCTCGTATCTGAACAAATTGAGAACTAAATCCTAAAGGCCTTAAAGTTAATGATCATGCAAAACTCCAATGACCTCTTGAAAGACTTAAAGTCGAGACCTTAAACCTTATTTTCAAGTTTTTATCAGCCAACCTCTAAAAGTTGTAAACAAGCAAGTGAAAGGAAGAAATGAATGGGGCATTTTTGAAAATGTAGGGAAATTCGAACATAAGGCTAACTAAGAGGGTAAAAATGAGAATTCCATTAGTTTTTAAATAAAACACATGGAGTAGACAAAACGTAAGGAATCAGAGTCAAGTAACTCGTTACTTCCGCATTAAGTCAACTGATCGAAACCGTTCAACATAAATTGAATTGAATTAAAATATAAATTAACAATTTCTTTTGTTGTAAGAGAGACTGTTTCAATGCAACAAATTAAAATTTTAGAATGAAAATATTTTGTAATTAAGAGAGACTGTTTCAATGCAACAAATTAAAATTTTAGAATAAAAATATTTTGTAATTGAGGGATAAGAAAATTTGGAGGCAGACTAAACTCACTGTCCTGTGTCCCAAAATGCTAACAATCATTAGACATTAAAAATCTTGGGATTCAATAATCAAAACATAATCCGTTGGATGAAAATATTTCAAGACAGTGATAAGAAAATTTGGAGACAAAGTAATCTCAGCCTCCGTTTGAGAAGTGGGTTGACTTTTTGATTTTTTTGACTATTTTAGCCTGGGGTTAAAAAGTCTGATTTGGAAATGACTTTTTGATTTTTTTGACTTTTTGACTTTTTGATGAAGTGTCTTCATGGTCAATTACCAAACTGCCCTTCACATGTGTTTAGCCCCATGTCAACTCATTTCTTCTGCTCCTCCACGTCATAAATAAATTGGACCAATTTTTTTTTTTTTTTTTTTTCTCGGGTTTGGATTTGGCGTATTTTGATTTTTTTTTTTAGTTTTTTTTTGTCATTTTTTCTTAAATTTACGTTTTTTTTTATTTTTTATTTTTATTGGTATACAATAACTTATTTTTATTTTTCAAAATTGAGTTTTCATGTGTTTTATTTATTTCTAAATTACGTCGTGAATGGTAATTTATGTTTTTATGTTTTTTTTTTAAATTATTTTTGAATGAGGCATATTTTTCTTGTTATTTTTTTAATTTACGTTTTTGTCATTTTTTAATTTGTACACATTAATTGTTTTATATTTCAAAAATGGGTTTTCATGCTTTTTATTATTTGTAAATTACGTGACAAATGGTAATTTCTGTTTTTTTTTTTTTTTTGTTGGATGAGGCGTATTTGTGTCGTTCTTTTTTTTTTGAATTTACGTTTTTGTGATTTTTTTTTTTAATTTCTATACATTAATTTGTTTTTAGTTTTCAGAAATGGATTTTCATGTGTTTGCCTTATTTTTAAATTTACGTGGCAACTGGTAATGCATGTTTTTTAATTTTTTTTACCTTGTTTTTAATTTGTTTGGTTTTTTTGGGAAAACGTTTTTTTATGTCATTTATTTAAAATGATGTGAAAAATCATATATTGTCGTGGCACATGACAAAAAATGAGGTCTGTTTTCTTTTTTCTTTTTTTTTTGAACTGCTGTTTTTATGTTTTTAATTGACGTCGCACATGATAATTTATGTATTAGTTTTTTTTTTTTTTTTCTTATTTGTTTCACCTTGTTTTCTTTTTCGAAAAGGCTTTTTCCCGTGATTTTTGGTTTTTCAAAGTTAGGCATTCGTCACCAACAGAAAGGGGGTATATTCCCGTGTAAACACATTCTACTTGTGCATGATAATAAATTTGAATACAATCTGTTCCACGTGTGTTACCAATGTTACAACCCTACGAAAATTAGGTTGAATATTATATATTTCCTAACATTCCGTTTTTACGCATGTAACATAATTTGTCGCGTATGCGAAGGCGCACCAATGCCATATGCAGGTCCTCATCCCCAACCATTAAACCATCCTCATCATGTTGAACTTCTGGTATGGCATTTACTATTGTCATTGCCTCTTCCTCGTCACAGATTGGGTGAACAGTTGTTGGATTACCTGTGTTTCGCCGTATATAATTATGTAATGCCATTGACGCACCTACTAACTGAACTTGCACATTTGCAAAGTCATACCGAGGCATGTCTCGAATAAACCCCTATCGATTTTTCCAGGCACCGAAAGTGCGTTCCACCACACTGCGTAACGACGAGTGAACTTTGTTAAATAATTCCCTTAGCATGTTTGCCGTCGTGTTCCCTGGAATACGTCGGAATTCTTGTTGGTGGTAACGACTGCCTCTAAATGGTGCTAAGTAACCTATTCGGTTTGGATAGCCAGAATCGACAAGATAATATTTGCCTGCAGATAGGACAATAATGTATGACACCAAAAACAAAAATTGTGCTTAATTTTTAGAGGCAACTGTCTCACAAAAAATTATAGCCCCATCAATGCAGAATTCATGGCACTGTGTTACCTTCGTCAGAATGTGAAAATGGGATATTGTCATTTGTTAGTATCTCGTTGAAGATGCGACTATCATGCATACTTCCTTTCCATCCGCACGAAATGAAGATGAAACACATGTCAAAATCGCACGCGGCCATGATATTTTGCGTGTGACAGTATTTCCTACCGAAATATGTTGCCGCATCTGGCCCTGTAACCCCGTAACCCATGCATTTACATGTGTTCCGTCTATTGCTCCAATACAGTCCTGCCAACAACCCAATTGTATTGTTACTCTACGGGTACATGTAATGGTTATTTTCATATTTCACGTCCACTTAATAATAAACACAAAATAACTGGTTTTCAGTAGTACCTTCAACGGTAGGTATTTCCGTTTAGACCGCACGTATGGATCTATACGATGCTGACTATATGTGGGCCGGCAATGAACAATTGTGAACTCTTTCATAGTAGCTAATACGTTATGCATGTGCCGAGACACAGTCACCCCCGAATGTTGGAACTGTTCTTGGATTTCCCGATTTTGCTTCCCTTTCAACACATGGATAAACATTGCAACGCTTTCTTCAACAGCTAAGCCATGTGGACATTGCGGTACTTGTAACCCAAAATCATTTACTAATGTCTTACACAAAGCAGCAAAAACTTCCTTCGACATGCAAACATTTTCCTCAAATCGACCCATATGGCCGCATATAGTTCGGATATCCATGCATTCTCGGTCAGTGTAGAAGTGCGACATGGCGTTTTAGCCATGTGTTTTTCGTACCACTCTGTCACATATTGGCATGCTTGTAGAAATGTCCAGTTGTGTTTGTGTTGCAGCTGTACAGCCATTTCATTAAGCATTTCCCTTAACTCGTCATTGTTGCTTCCATCCCAAGGATTCATCACGTCTTTGTTGTCGCGAAACCTACAATAGTGGCACTGTTTCAATCAGTTTCCGCGTGATACATGGACTCAAATGTAATAACAGTTTCCAATTACAGCATAAGCCAACATCATTACTAATGTTAAAAAATGCCACCCTATAATGTCATGAGTACCGCATAATATGACATGAATTAACCAAATAGTGAACCTGGTCGTTATCTTCAGCAAGGGAACTATTGACACAGCATAAGCCATTGCTAACACGGCCACAAAATATGACGTCAAACTAACGTAACAGTTTCCCATACACAACATTTAATTCAAACTGAACCATCATATTCCATAATTAAAAAACTCACAACCATTCAGACATCGCGTCTAAGACAAACATGCAAACCATTACTAATCCATAGCTAGCAAGGAAAAAAAAAAAAGATCATCCAAGTTCCAAACATGCATACACAACCATCCTGTTTTAGTACAGTTCCAACAATAACATAAGTAAAAGTTTTCCATAGAGAAGGGCAGGCATCTTCAGCATTAATAACACGGCTATATCACATCCAGCGTGCCCCAAAAAGGTTCACAAACGGTGCCGACGTAGTACACTGGAGCTGCTTCTGTGTAAGCCACCCTATAATGTGGTCATCATCAGGCTGGCACATCATCACCTCCCGGTAATCTACGTTATCCATAAGTGTCGAGGCGAAATGAAATAGTGGCGTACCAACAAGGGATGAAATAGTCGTCAGGCGCTGTATGCACTCTGAGATAGTGTACAACGATTCGTTACCTGTGAGGTGCCCCACCGTGACCTGCTGATTCTTGGTATGCACCACATCTGTTAGATTGTTCATGCTTTCCGCAATAACTGACGCTCCACTTGTTGCCTTCTTGGACTTTGAAAAACTACTTGATGGTGTCTTTCTCCTTTTTCCCTTTTCAACCACAACCGGTTCCGGTGAAGAATCTGAATCCACGCCCTGTACTCCTGCGGGTATCGGATCAGCAAATGGTTGCGCTTCCAAACTGCGCACAAAATCAGATGAGTCATCGGCATCTTCAGCAAGTTTCTCTCCCGGGGTCCAATGGTGCTTACCAGTAGCAGATGACCCCATGAACACCGTCTCCATCAAGTCACGATGTTCCAAAGTTTTTTTTCCTGAACTTGGCACACACCTTGTTTATCTGCACAGTTCGAGATTTCAAAAACAGGAAGACGTTACATTTCGTGTAACAAGTAATGCAGTCATGGTATAAGTTTAAATGTAATGGTGATAGACAAATATGAAACGCAAGGAACATATACTTACCGATTCCATCTTGTCCCACCACTCCTCAGGTGCCTGAAACATACCGATGTCACTGTCAAAGCCTATCCCTGACACTCCTTTGCTTGAATCTATCAACTTTGTCCACGCTTGCCACTCTTTTTTCAAACTCATGTATTTATTCTTTAACTGTTTGAGCCCATGTTTTCTACCTATTTTTTTCTCCAATTTCCTTTCCAAGGACTTGTACCTTGCTTGGCTGAGGACTAGGAATTGTCGATTTCCTTTTGTAATCTCATTTGCAATCAACTGCAGGAAAACTCGGATTGAGTGACTGTCCCATGAGGCCTTGTGGCTGAACTGATTATGTGTCTCTTCAAGACTGCTTGACTTCTCTGTGACAATGCCTTTGCTTTTGGATTGGGTACGCGGAGAAGTGCGTATGGAAGCCATTACTAATGTACGGTTACAAAAGATTACAATCACAAATTCGATTGTTATATACAAATGCATAAGCCATTGCACATTAATAACAACAAACATAGATATAGGATGGTAATTTAGACAGCATATAACCATTGCACAGTAATAACATACATACACAGGTTCCATGGAACTAAGTAGTGGACATAGTTATGATAGTCATTAATACGTTTACCGTTTCGTACTAACAAAGGCAAAGGCAGCTTAAAGTCATACTAAAACATACAACCAACATACTAACAACCTGGTAACGTGTTTGTACATACTGACAACATCCTAACGTTGCTTACATACTGAACAACAAAATGACAACTGTACGGGAAAGAAATATACCTTCTCGTATAATCCTGTTGATCAAGTCTGCGTTCCTCGTACGAGTCGCTTGGTCACCTGAAAACACAAACGTGAGCTGGCCGGCGGGTGTGTGCCGGAAACCTCTCCGATGCCTAAGTCAGAAAGCAAGACAAGTAGGCAAAAGCTCAATGTAATCAGGGAGCAAAAGTTGCATTACCTCTAAAGTTGATATGGTGAGCTTTTATAGGTTTCGCATGGCACAATCCTAATAGGACTCTTACTCCTCCATGTAGAGTCCTTCTAGGATTCATACTCCTGGAGGATAATGCCTACCTCCAACACCCCCCTCACTGCTCAAACCAAGTGAGATTTTTTCCCCATAGCCGAACTACATCAGGCCGAAATACCACTGTCATGCGGGCTAATCAAGTCAAACCGTCCAACAGTTACCTCGGTCTGCCTTTCCTTTCTTCTACCTCGGCTTCACATGCTAGGCCGAGCTATCTATAGAAGAACCGAACCGAACTAAACAGTACTGAGGTCCTAGAACAGGACCAACACACTTCGGTTCGGAACAGCTCGACCGAGCTACTCCGGTGGTGAACTGTTTACCTTGGACCGGACTACCACTTGAGAGAAGCACACCTAATCCTCTTTAATACGGCCCACTGAACGGCCCACGATCCTAGCTCGGCCCAATTTAAGTATAAATTACCCTCTCAACAACGACAATGCATAGCACATACACAATGGTCTTAAGGACACGCAAGGATTGTTGAATGTCTATGACATCAGCCCGCAATTGCATGACAATTTCGTCTCTGGTGACGCATAGTCTTGGTTCTCGCCTTGGTTCTTCGCACCAACCAATCCAACTGACACAGGGCTGATGAGTGCAAATGATGGAACTATTAGTCAATGGGTTGTTAATGTTCATACAGTTATGACCGGTAAAGAATGGGTGATTCACCACAGGGCGGGGACATGCAAAGTAGGGACGCCATGGATTTTTGGTGGACTTGGAAATCTTAACAATACAGGGGCCATGTCTACATGCACACATTCGTCGTGGCCATGTACTGGAAGTTGCAGTAGAGGTAAACGAAGCCATGCTATGCTTTACAAACATTCGGAAGTGACAATGAATCATGTAAGTAATTAGTTTATGTTATCCGTCTATCAGGTTAAACACGAACTAAATACGATGATGCACATGTTTCATAGGATAGGTATACAAACTGTCAACTTCCTTCCGTTTATTTTAAAGAAAAGTAGCCTACATTCTCATGGTTTCACTGTGAAGGTGGTAATAGAAAGGTAAATATGTAATTTGGTAAATTTAGATTTCAATGAACATAAAAAAGGTCATGAACACCGTGTGTTTACATGACTAAAATGAAGAATTCATGATCAAATTAAGTGAAAACATTGCAAAAACTGAAGCCGTAACCAATAGACAATTCAATTAAATTTACATGAATGAACATGATAATGTTCAAAGACTAACGTAGGCGTAATTTGATTCCATTAACGAAATTGATTTTTTGTAAAAGTATTCTGCATCTTAAATTTACGTCTAGTGGTAGGAGTATTTATTAACCCATATGCACTTGCACATATTTGATATATAACCATTAATTTTATTATTATTTTTTTCCTACTTATTATTATTATTATTATTATTATTATTATTATTATTATTATTATTTTCTGTTGTTTTTTGAAATTTCAGAATAGTCTATTTATATCAATAATTTTAAAGATTAAAGTTTGTATCCACATGACACAAGTTAGACATACTTTTTTTTTTAAAAATACAGCATTAATTTATATATACTTACACTAGATCAACTGAAAAAGAGTTATATTCAATCATAGAACCCATTCAGCTTTCAATGAAGACAGATCGGCCATGAAGACAGCAGAGGATTTTATTCGGATTTATGAATAATCAAGTTAACAGTGTTTGAAGAAGTGAAGTTGAATAATGACAACCCAAAAATGTGACATATAAGAATGAAGACTGCCTCTGAGGACTATTTTTTGGAAGAGAGATGGAGACATTCTCTTCAGCATTGACAAATCAATAGGTATTTCACAGATAATAAATCAATAGGTATTTCACCGATGGAGACATCGTCTTCAGCATTGACTCAAAAATCATAGAACCCATTCAGATCATGTGTTTTCCTTATTCATTGACAGACTATTTCATGAGAAATCAATAGGTATTTCACAGAACATAAATGAACTTTATCATGACAATGATAAGAAATCAAATTACCAATGTTTACTAAAATGAATTTTGCAACAAAAATTGATATTCATTCACAGAATTTATGTTTTCATTCAGCATTTGTATACATCAATTTAAACTTGTGATCTAAAATTTATAATTTGTAATGCGAATTATAAGAAAAAAAGAAGAAATGAATAACAGACTGTTTTAAGAATCTCAACAGAACAGGTTGTTTTTATTTTTCATATGTATCTGTTTTTTAATCTTTACCATGGGTTGATCTATATATATATAAGAACATATTTACATATATCTGCCCTCAAACCGAACAAATTTACAGATTTGTTTATATAAGAACAGATTTGTATACAAGAACAGATATATATATATATATATATATCTGCCACAAATGTGTGAAATGTAACCATAATCAACCCAAACCGAACAGATTTATAGATTTTTATATAAGAACATATATATAAATAAGAACATATATATATATATATATATTTGCCCCAAATGTGTGAAATGTAACCGTAATCAACCCAAGCACCATGGTAAACAAACAGATCGGTCATGAACCCAACCCGTAATGAACCCAACCCTAAGCAGATCGGAAGCAGGGGCCACACAGATGCGAAAAGGGAAACAAAATCAGAACGGCCATAAAGCATTACCTGCAGATCGGTTTGTGTTTGAGAGGGTTCGTTCTTGTTCGCTGCGGCCAACGTACGCCCAAACCGTTCGAGTTGCTGACCTGTTCGCGAGTCTTCTTCGACACCGCGGATGCGTACTCCGGTGCCGATCACCTCTGCGAAGCTGCCTCAAATGTCGTCGTTGCTGCTGGTATACATGAATCACCTATTACGCTTGTTGTGCGCCCTGGGAAGGTTGTGTGTGTGATGAGGCGTTGTCCCTCAGAATCAGAGGGAACTCTTCAGGGTATTTTGGTAAATTTACCCCAATAAGGGTTTCAAACCAACCCGTGAAAGCAGTTTTGTCTCCATGTGGCTAAATAAGCCTTTTTTGTCCGGACGTGGCTAATTTAGCTCCAACTTTGCTTCCCAAACACCACCTCACTATTCTCTTGTCCCAAAATATTCACAACCATTAGATCATTAAAAATCTCGAGGTGCAATAATCTCAAAACATGATTCAATAGATATAAATGTTCAAGACAATGGAACAAACAAATTTTAAGACGGACAATCTCATGTCCTTGCAAAACAATCATTTGTCAATGATATCACCTCTCACAAAATGAAATAGCCTGTTTGGTAATCATTTCGTTTTCAGTTTATATTTATATAAATTTAAAAAACTGTCATAAAAACTTTTTTGATAATTTTTTTGGTTTATAAGTGGTTATCTCAGTTTAAATTTGAGGAAAAAAATGAGTTTACGTTGGTTTTTAAATAGAAATTTAAAATTTTAACTAATAAATTTTTTTTTCAAATATATATTTATTTTAATTAATTTTTTTTTCCAATTATAATCTATGATTCCATGTCATAAATAATAAAAAATAAATATAAATATTTTAGGTTTGAACAAACATATTTTTAGTTTATATTTTTAAAAATTTTCAAACATTTTGTTTAAACTAAACGCGTTTGTAGTTTCTGTTTTTCTAAAAATAAACAAAAATCAATTTATAAAATTTTTGTAAATATAAATAAAAAACGTAAACGTTACCAAACGCTACCTTAATGTTCCGTTTGTTTGGGCGAAAAACATTTCTATGTATTTTTTTTTTCTAGAAAATATTTTTCGATGAAAACTTTTTTTTGTATTTAGTGGTAGTGGCGGCGGCAGCAACGGGAGGACGAAAGTGGAGGTGGAGGGGGAGGTGGCAGTGATGGCTACAGTGATGGCGGTGTGGTGTTGGAGGCGATAGTGACGGTGGTAGTATGGTGACATTAGTAAAATTTTAGTCCAAAAAACGTTTTATTCTTTTTAAAAGTGAAAAATATTTTCTACAAAAATAGGTTTATTTTCTATTGATCATAAAAAAAAAATACTTTTCATTGACTTCGTTTTCTATTGTATAAAACACCAGAAAATACTGGAAACATTTGCAATAGTTTCTCTGCTGCTGTTGCAATCCAAAACAAATAAGATTAAATTCTTTAAAATCGGTCCACAAATATATAACAAATACTACGAGCCAACTATTTTGGTGCATTGAAAATCACAACAGAGAAATGAGTCATCATCCTGTTCTTGGCTGCTTAATGCACCTAATCTTTAATTTGTCAACCAAGATGATCCACCAAAACCATATGCTCAAAACTTAAAATCTTCTACGCGTGTGCATCCAACACGTCTTGTAAAATGCGTTTCCTTGAAATTACACAATCCACATGATCACTAGCGTCGCAACTGTAACAATGGTAAGCCCAGAGTTTAGGGTTCACCTCAGTTTCACAAACATCACAATAGAACTCTTCTGAAATACTAAGATCACTAATGAGCTCAAGAGAGTGCCTCCTATGTATTCTATGCGTAATGGTATAAGGTAATAAAGCACATTCAGCATGGATAGATGAATCACATCCGACTTGTCCACAATTGAAGCTGGGGACTAATTCATTGCTAACAGGCTCACCACATGCTCTGCACTTGATGAATCCAAAACGCGAGCAAAAGAAATGGTGTTTATGATGTTTGTGTTTCATAATTGGTACTCCAAAAGCACATTGGACATCAAGGATGACTTCACATGTACAACTGTAGGCATAGCTGGTTATGGGTTTCTTACAAAAATTGCAGGTGGACGAGCTTTCCCCAAATGGTGGTGGTACTAGTGTGAAGGTGTGTTCCAGATGACTTGGGTACTTTTGGGGTAACTCGGCACATGATTTGTGGAGAAATATTTGGCATTGGGCACAAGAGTAAGATGGAGGAAAGATTACTAGCTTACATATGAGGCAATAAATTTCATCTAAGGGCTCATCCAAGGGAGTTAGAGGATGGTTATGGCCAGAATGTTGGAAACTGCTTGAAATCCAATGGACAGTCGTAGTATTATTTTCATCATCATTGGTTTGTGTGATTGCCAAATCTGCAATACATAATGTAACTAAGAATTAATTAACACCATAACAAAATTATGTTTCAAAACCACCATATATACACAGAATAATACTTGCTGCTACAACCAATGATATACTTGACATATCATGCTTCTACTAAGACTCCTCTCTCATCGCCATTCAAAGTTTCTACAAGGGTCGAATACAACATATTTTGAACCTCCCAATTGTAGATTAGGTAATTCAATTTTGAATGAAATAATGACCAATATAAATTTCTGCAAATTCAATAATTTTTATGGATTTTTGAGTTGTTTCATTTTTAAAATCAAACATATCTAGTTATCTATTTTTCTAAAATGGCACAATTCACATCTTTGGGACAAGTAAACAGCCACTTATTTACTCCATTTTTCTGTTATTACTCATCCATAGGATGTTCTATGTATAAATTTATCACGTTATCTAAATTTGAAATCCAGCATACTCATGTATGCTCCAACTTTAGAGACTTGTCTAATTCCATCTCCCTTATCCTTCATTAAAAAGGGTAGAGTACAACGCACCTGTTATGTTTGGGTTTGCTGGTTCATCATCATTTTCATTAGCCAGAAGCTTCAATGCATCAGGACTAATAAATAACGGAATGTGAGGGCGGAGTGGCATATTCTCGTTACCGGACAGATAGTAACAGAGTGGTGGCATCTCCGGTGCTTTGATTGATGCTTCTTCACACGAAAGAATAGTGTGGAAATTAGGTTGGGCGTTGGATGCTTTCCAGGATCTGAGCAAATCACTAGCCACACAAATCAGGTGAGAAATATAGTCACATTCTTCACAATGGTAGATCCATAATTCTGGGTCAACTTCCTTGTCACAAATGTCACAGTGAGATTTATCTGAGACAGCTGTGGGAGAGGAGGCAAGGGAGAGAGGGTGTGGGTGGCATTCATGTTTAATGCCGCCTGGCAAAGCAAAACACTCCATGTGTAGGTCAAAGTTACAATTGTGAGTGCAGTGCATGCCAAAACCTTGCCCAAGCTCACCACAGGCATCACAACGGAACATGCCTGTAGAATATCGTGGTTCTGAGTCAGAGACAAGATTGTGTTCATGACTGGGATGCAAAAAAGTGCGAGCACATACCAAGTGGAGGGTGAATTTGCAATCTGCACAATGGAAATTAAATCCATTGATCCTTTCGTCACAGGAATTACACATAACAGGCCTGCCATCATCACAAGGCGCAGTGTCACAAAGAGTTAGGGAGTGTTCGTGAAGTTGGTGTTTAATTAAACGAGGAAATTCGGCGCATGATTTATGAAGGACAAAGTTGCATTGGTTGCAATAGTAATTGAGATCCCAGATGATCCGACCACATCCGGAACAGTAACTCTGGAAGTCCTTTACCTTACGAGAAAAGCTCAAGGGGTGCAGGTGACTGAAGTGTTCAAGCCATTCCTCTTTCTCTCCCTCCTCCTTCAGCCTCGTGACCCTTGTGACTTGTGTCACGCAAAACACATGAGCAATGTAGTCACAACCTTTACAATAGTAGTAATATAATGATTTGTTGCTTTCTGAATCATGCTTCTTTTTCTCTCGCCCCGCATGCCAGTACTCCAAGTGCTGCGGGGGTGGTCCAGCTTCCTCTTCGCATACATCACAGTACACTTGGTCAGATTCCTCTGGAAAAGTATAAGTTAAGGTGAGCACATGGCGATGATGGTGCTTGACACTGGGTGGTATAAAAGCACACTCATGGTGGATGAAAAACTCACAGTTATCACAACCAAAGGTGAAGCCATCAGCAGGATACCCACATGCAATGCAATTGAATCCAAATGTATATATAGCTTCCAATTTGCAGAGGCGGAGAGGGTGCTGGTGATTTTCATGTTTCAGAGTGAGAAAGCATTTAAGATGGAGGTTAAATTCGCAGGTTGCACAATGGTAGATATAGCCATGACAACTGTCACCACAATCATTGCAAATGGTGCTGCTGCAATTGGATGGTGGTGATGGCAAAAGGGTGAGAAGATGTTCACCGTGAATTGGGTGCATCATGTTCGCGGGCAATTCGGCACACAACTTGTGAGTAAAGTAGTTGCAACGGGTGCAACCGTAGCCGCGATCAGACATAGGTGGCTCACACTCAGAAGGAGGAAGGTCACACCTAAAACAAACAACTCCCTCTTTCGGTGTCCACTGACGTCTTAACGGATGCTCATGGTCAGAATCTCCAAACCCCATTTGGATGTTACTGTGAGTAAAGTTCAGAATGTGAAGGACTAGATCACACAATATGCTTTCTGATTTTTGGCAAAAATAAATGGTTAGATCTCTCGCCACCAATTATAATCTCCGAATTGAAGGTGCCTCAAAAGTTAGTGCCTCAGTGGATTTTTCCTTGATTAGTTTGAGCAAACTGGAGATGGGACCATTTCCACTCCTTTATAGCAAAAAGATCACAATGCCCTTAATCATCCAATGGGTTATCGTATGAATCCTCTTTCTTTACTTGTCCATCTGTGTGTGAGTTTCCCAGTCACTCATTCTGTATCCCTTCTTGTCCACTGCAAGAATCAAACAATCAACTCGGTGTGACATGACTGTAGAATTTCGTCTCAAAATTTTGTTCTTTATTGCTGTTAGCATATGAAAGATTTACTATTGATCATTGGAGTAGCATCACATAGAGAATACCATATACATACAGATCGTTTGGAGTATCAAATTTCTATGTAATTAAGGTGCACACTCCTGATGCAATCGTAATACATTCTGAAAGGTTAAAACATAGAATTTTTTATGAGAAAATTTTAGAAGATCCACTCAAGCTAGAAATGCTGAAGGGCACCTAAAGGGATACAGATGAAGGAAATATATGGTGGTACATGGTATATATATAGTAACCTAAAGATAATAATTCAGGAAGTGAATATAATAGCTAAATATAGACAATGTTGAAGGAGATATTTGGGGGCATTTGGTTTCTCAAAATAAATAAAATCTTAGGCTGTGTTTGATTAGGGGATTTGATGAGAGAAATAAAAAACGAAAAGGAAATGCAATCCCGCTTTTTGTTTGGTTATAATGAAAAACAAAGGGGAAAAGAAAGTGAGAGAGAAATGAATTATGAGAGGGATCTTCTAGAACTTCATTTCCTTTATGTATGTGAGAAAATAAAATGGAAAAGCGGGAGGAAAAATATATTGGGCTCAAAACAGAGAGGATTGTTCTGGCAAATTCAGCACCCAAAAAAAAAAAAAAACACAAAATTGCTCTCATAACACAAGTTTTTGGGTCATCATAAGAGTGATAGTGAAAAATGACAAGAAAATATAAGAAAGATGATTTCTTTTCTTCCTCCAATTCCCATCTCAACCAAACATAGTTTGGAATTTGAATCCTATCAATTCTTTCTTTTGTTTCTATTTTCCTTTCTTTTCTATATCCCTCATCAAATCCTCCCATGAAACACATCCTTACAAGATCAAGAAACTATTAACTAATAAAATTATGAAATTTATCTTCTTTTATTTAAAAAAAAGAAAAGAAAAGAAAAGAAAAGGTGCCAACTAATAGCATAAAAATATGACATGCATGCATAATTTGTGGGTGGTGATGACATATACATTTAGGGAAATTCATTTAGTTAACATTCATTGAATCTAGTTTAACATAATTTGTGTTCTAATACATACAGCTGATCTCATATACTTTAATAGAAACCAAACAGCTGGGCAATAAGGTCTCTTCTCTGATACTCACACCAGCCAGTAAAGGCACTCCATTTTCATGTTTTTTAGTTAACACATTTTCTCAAACACTTGACAGGCTCAAATTTGTAACCCAAACCATGCACATCAAGAGAGAGAGAGAGAGAGAGAGAACAAAAGGTAGTGGGCAAAAAAATGCTCATGTTATTAAGCAAAATCATCAACACAACAGATCAATTTTCACAATCTCTTGCAATGAAAATAAAAAATAAAAAAAAAAGAAAGAAAAAAGAAAAAAAAACAAAAAAGTGAGATTAATTTCTGAATACAAACTAAAGACACAGTAGATCCAAGTAGAAGGAAAATGGTAGGAGAAGTGAGCGGAGATTTGACTTACAATTATTACATAGAGTGGTGGATTTTGATAGGAGCAGAAAAGGGTGAAGAAATCAGCATAGAATAGAAGAAGAAGGGAGTTGATTTGATTCGTTTCGTAGTGGGGAGTTGACTTGATTCGTTTCTTCGTAATAGAGTAGAGTAGTACAGCTTTGCTTCAGTAAGAAGGTAATATACCAACGTTGTCGTTTAAGTGCCGTTTTTGGCTTGTGAAAAAAAAGCTGGGCAGTCTCAAAACGCAATTTGCTGCATTTGGGATGTGAGAAAAAAGCTGCCTTGTGAAATTACCTAAATACCCTCCATGTTAACAGGAGTGTTTCTTCGTAAGTCTGCCACAGGAGGTTAGAAGTGTTCCTAGCAGGAGTGTTGCCTGCTGCCCGAAATTTGCTCGTGGCTTGGGATGGATCCGACTCCATTAGGTCTAGATTCGAGTCCAGTCTGAAATCTTAGGTCTAGACCATTATTTTGAAGTCTAATTTAGCCCGTGAGCTTGGCCCGGCCCTGTCCATCAACTCGCTCAAGACCTACTCAAAGTCCGGCTTATCCAACGCCCAATGTCATTTTTAGTAGAAAAAAATAGAATTTTGATAAAAAAATAGAAACAAAAAATGTTCCAGCCCTGTCCAAACCCAGGCCCAGGCCTACTGACCCGGCCTGAGGCATGCTCATTGCTCGAATAACCCCTGAGCTTGGGCTTAATTTTTTGACCCGTGGACCGAACCGAGCCAAATTTTGGTGGGAGCCCACAATGTCAGACATGGGCAGACTGGAGGCTAGGCCAGGGTGGGCTGGGCTGGGCTGGGCCGGGCCGGGCCAGGCCAAATTTACACCCCTAGTTGCTAGTGATAGTTGTTAACTGGAAAGTTAGAGTAATGCTACAGACTCCAAAAGTTCTATCAAAATTTTTACCAAATGTTTTATATGGGTGTGGGACTACACCATGTGAGTTCCACACTCATGAGACATTTAGTAGAAATTTTGGGATTCCTAACATTTTTTGAAAAGTTATTGGATACTACTAGAATATGACTACTTGGTGCTCCAAGATTGATGGAAAAAGTGAGACTTATAATTTTATATTAAGTGATTGAGGAACATGTTGAATAATGATTAATTGATGAAACATCTGAGTACTCATTTACATTTAATGAAATACGTCTTTTTTTATTTTTATTTTTTATTTTGTACTCCAATCATGGTATCAAACCCATATCAAACAAAGGTGAAGTCAGATTTTTTATCAAATTAAGGGAGCATTTAACTTTTCAACAAATTTCGCAAGTGACAGTTGGTGGACGACTAGGTAAACGACCGGCTGGTCAACCAGGTGGATGATCAACGGGACACCCGAGTGGATGACTAACTTGGAGAAGTTTTATTGAAATTTGCTTATAGACAGACGACCGACCGAATGACATCGGCTTGGATGATTAGCCAAATTTGATAAAACGATTAGAGCGTAACATATTAGATCAAACTTTTATTCAAATTTGATGAAAAATTTGAATAAGCATTGGAGATACTCTAATGAAGGAGCATGGATATCCAATAATTTTCCTTGTTATCCTAGTATTACCTCCGTTTGTTTTGACGTCAAATTTTTTTTTACTCATTTTTCAGTGTTTGGTTGAAAAAAAGCAAGTAAAATATTTTTTAAGAAAAATATTTTTGCATCATTTTTTTAGAAATGACTTACTTTTAAAAATTTCGTAAGTCAATATTTAAAAAGTTGACTCTCACTCATTGACTCTCACTCGTTGCCTTTTCAACATATTTGGCCTTTTTAAATAAGTATCTAAGCTCACTAAAAAGTCATAAATGACATTTTATTAAATCAAAATTTCTCTTTTAGGCAATAAAATGTTTTGTTTCAAGTGTCAACCAAACATCGAAAAATAAAGATATTTTTAAAAAAAAAATCAAATTACAAAAAAAAAAAAAATTATATAAAATATTTTATATCAAAACAAACAGAACCGTAATTCTTCACTCAAACTTATATTATATATTGCATTTAAATTTCAGTTAAAATTATCGCTGAGTGGTTGATTCAGTGCTAAAAGCTTAAATTTTGGACTTGAATATTCATAGTTGTTTTTTTTTTAAGATTAAAAAAAACTAAAATTAAAATAACTCAAATATTCTACACTTCATGACCCAGATTTATAGTAAAGTTTTACTCAATTTTTTATTCAAATCAAAACAAAATCAAATATTTACTTAAAGGATAAATTATACTGACATTTCCTGAGATTCAGAGATGATTATATTAGATTTTCTTAAAAATTTAATTCATATAGCACTTGGCTCCATTTTTATCATAAATTTATTAATCATATAAATAAAAAAATAATTTTATCATCTTATTTATACTGAAATATATATTTTATCTTATTCATCTTTTTGTTTTCATACTATCTACATCAATTTCGATATTTTTAACCTAACTTTAAAGGAGCTTGGTGTAATTATGTTAAAATTATGAGACTTATTATATTTTTTCTAAACTTCAAAAGAGGTTAATGTAATTTACCATTACTTAAAATATCCAAAACTTATGCTATTAGCGAAACATTTACTTAAATTTGAGTTCCGTTAGAGTGATTCATATCAAGTAAATTTTTTATTTGAATTTGTGTAAATTTTTGTGTGATAACTTGAGGTGGCCTTAATGTGCCTAGCTATTGATTGAGGTGTCAAAAATGAAATCGTTACAAATGGGTAAAATTTATCCCATGAAAGGACCAAACTGTCTTTCATCTTCCCTTCGCACTCCTCATTCTCCTCTGCTTCCCACTACAACTCTAGTTATTGACCATTACTTCCATTCCCTTCCTTGTCACCCCCAACCCTTCCCCACCTTCCCTTGCTAGCCCCACCACCATCGCCGCCCTTTCCCACTAAACAAACACCCCCCAAACTTCAACTACTGCAGCCATCCTTAACCTCTCAACACCTTTCTCTTCGGGACCTCATATCTCCACTGCTATAAAATAGGGCTGGATATAGAGTTATTTGAATCGCCCAACCTGCCCAACCTAAACCGATCTGCATACAAATAGGCGGTTTCGAAGGCAGATACGGTTTGGAATATGACATTATTGCGGATTGTGGACAGGTTGCGGATTTTACCTGCATCTGCAAAAACGCACCCGTACTTAAACTTAATTTTTTATTTTTTTATGATGGAGTTTGCGAGTGTGCAAATGTTTTTATTTTATTTAATGGATTTGAATTGCATGAAGTTTGACAATAATTTATTGTTATTTTATTATTACATTTTGGATGAATGTAAAAGTTAATGAAAAATTACTTTTAGGTAAGTTTAGGATTTTGAATGATTTTACTTTAATTGTATTGTTAGGTAGTGAATGATTTTGATGATTTAGTTTAGGATTTTGAAAGATGTGCATGTGCTAGGTTATGATTTTATTTAAAAGTTTAGGATTTTGAATGATTTGTATGTGTTAGAAATTGATTTTGTTGTGTTTTTAATTTTATAAGTTTTAATTCATTAATTATTAAATGTTGAGCATTTTAGAAATGGGGGCAAAGGGCCTAAAATAAATATTTACAAAATGAGAAAAAAAAAAAAAAAAGAGCCAAAAATAAATTTTTAAAAAAAAAAGTCAAATCCGCAAACCGTCTGCATATCTGCGAACCTTATCTACACAAATCGCAACCTGCACTGCAAACGGTTGTGGATTCAATTTTTTTCAAACCACACATATGCTAGCACGTCCAAATCGCAAACCGAACCGTCCAAAACCGAACCGCGAGCATCCCTACTATAAAACATGTTTCGTGCTATGCAAAACATGTTCGGTGCAATTTTCATTTGTGCTCAATAAAAATACAGTATATTACGAGTACAAGTGCAATATGTGTCCGGTATAAGTGCAAACTATGTGGGTTTTCACAATTATCAATTGCATTTTGCGCAAATTGCACTTGCACTGATCACAAGTGCTTGCAACTCGGTTAAAAAAAAAGTAGTACTTGCACCCAACACATTTAGTGACAACAGGGTAGTGGGTATGGGACCATGATAGATAGTGGCTCATGTCACACTAACAGTGATAAATATTGTGTAGCCCATCACTAGAAATGCTAAACAAGAAGGCCTTGCAATGTAGCTCATGGTATGAATGATACGGTTGATTTTGATGATTCCGAAAAAGGTGGTTCATCACACAATAAGGGTCTTCCTGCAACTGATAAATATGGTGTCTCTGCATTTCCAACATTTTTGTCCGAGAAATATAGTTTAGGCATTATTTTGGGAATGGGTGGTTCTAAACAAGGAAAATGTCCATCTCAGAATTGCAAGGGTAGGATTGAAAAGGGTCCAAAAAGGGGTGTTACTTTCAATGAACCAAGAAAGAAAAAGGTTATTATGCGCAAAAACTTCTCATTGACCGCAACCTAGGCCAATCTCTACAAACTGAAGGCAAGTTTAGATTCCTACATAGTTCTAGCTTGTCGGTTATCGAGGGCAAAAAAAAAGTCATCGCAATCTGACATGCAAGTAGGTCTCAGCCAAATGTCCAAGCTGATCAGTCGAATGGCTACAAACTAGAAGTTGAGACAACACTTGGAGGGTAGTTCATTATCACAGCATTCCCAAGTTTCGAGTGATTGCTACAAACCGGCAATTGAGGTTGACCCAACACCACAAAACTTGGAGGGTGGTTCATTATCACAACTTTGTCCCCTAGTTTTGAGTGATTGTGAGGAGCGCACACACATGTTGGATTCTAAGAGAACGGTCATATCTCGTAAGAAAGGCTCTAAACGCATCCTAACACCCAGACACTATCCTAAGGGCCCTCAAGGTAAGATTGGCGTTGAATCCATTCATGCCCTACCCATGTCCACGACCATGAAAAGCGAAAGAGGAAACCATGTATCGAAGACACCTTTAGCGATTCCAACCTTTTTTGAACTCCCCAACGACGGGCTCTTCTACTCCAATAATTAATTGTTTGTGCTGTTGCTTTTAGAGAAAGAAATGTTGAACCATTAAAAATATTTTTTGAAAGTTTTCAAAGTTTTTTGCCAAATAGACTTTTAACAAGTGCTCAGGACACCACCACTAGAAATGCTACACAAGAAGGCCACCCACCATTGTGTAGCCCATCACCATTTGATTATAAACAAACAAACAAACAAAGGAAGCAATAAATAAATGCCCTTAACACAATCACAACTATCTTATATAGAAAATCTGATCAATAAAGCATTTTATCCCTATTTTACTTTGGCTAAAAGTATAAGCAAAGCCTCATGTCTGCATAAGATGGTAGATTAAAACTAACAGCCAAGAGTTCTAAGGCAAAAACTAACTGGACAAGGGTTCTAAGGTTTATAGAAGCAATTGAGAATATTTCCCATAAAGCAGTCTCTGGCTAGTCTGTAAACTTAAAAACAAATTAAAAAAACTCCCTCTGGAGTTCTTGCTTATAGTACGCATTGCTACGCTATAAGCATCTCTAAAACCACACTTTTACATACAGTTTACAATTTAGCTACAAAGACAATTTCAAGAAGCGGGTATTGGGGAGAGAGGTGTTTGAACGGAGGAGAAACTTACGGAAAAAAGTACACACATCTTAGGAAACGAAAAGGACTTAGTTTACGAATTACAGACATCTACTAATGTACAGAATGATATGGCTTACTGAGAAAAAACCCTCTCTATCCTCAACCATTATGAAAGTCACTGCCGAGGAACCGGCTGTGTTGTTGGCTGATGACTTTGCCCATAAAATCCAATACCCGGAGGCCTGTAATACCCTCCATTAGTCGGTGGCTGCGGAGACTGCTGCTGCTGCTGGGACTGCATCTGTTGCGGTTGCTGTGGCTGTGGGGCCGGTCTTGCTAATCCCATTGCAATATGCGAAGGCAGTGGTGGTGGAGGTGGCAAGCTATTACCTCCATATCCGTAAGGCATAATACCCATCATCATACCGGCAGATTGAACAAATTGATTTGCAGGTGAATTTGCTGGAGGTACCGGAGGAGGAGGTGGGGGTGGAAATGGAGATTGCATCGGGTTCATGGGTTGGATACTTGTGGGTGGGACAAGTGGCATAGTACCCATCGGTTGCTGTTGAAGAGAAGTAAAATAGCTCGTATTACCAATTTCAGAATTATTAGCATCTGCAGAAGACATTGGTTTGTCTAACTTCATCCGTTTCTCTGGAGAGAACATGGGTAAATTAGAGATGAATCCAGCTGATTTTAGACCGCCACTCACAGAGGCGGCCTCCTCGGCTACAAGAGATGAGAGAACAGATGTAAGCATCTGTGCAGAGGATGTAGAAGCAGTAAGCTTAGCAGCTACAGCAGCTGCTGTTGCCCTCTTGTTCTCTTCTTCACTTGTCCTCTGAGCTGCAAAAGACATCACAGGTGGTGCCAATGGTGAGCTGGATGGATGAACTAAAGGTAGGTTGGGTTCAACCTTTATACTGGATTCGATCGGTTGATTAGTCATGTTGAGGGAAGCAGGAACGGGTGGTGATGTCAGCCTCTGCTTCATATTGCTCATTTGCTCAATCTGACCCCGGGCAACCTGCACACCCATAGACAAATGTCACTGTTTATCCCAGTAAAGCAACTGACGAATTCCAATTTTCATGTTGCATGAGAACAGACAAGCATTTTTTACGTAATATTTAATCAAGAGACTACAATTATGAATTAACAATGATATCACGATTAGGGAAACAAGCGTTCACACAAGGTGTCTGACAAAACAGTACCCCTAAAGCCTCCACCATGGTAGATTGTTTTTGCAAATATGTGAACATATCAAGTGGATTATGTTGCACAAGCACATGTTTCAACCAGAAGATGCGAAGGAAATCATCATTGGTAGTCAACCACGTAACGGTAGAAGTGTTAACCAAAATGGTGTTTGTTTGTGCAGTGATATTAGGTTGGAAATGTAAGATAAAATTGGTGTTTGTTTGTGCACTAGTGTGGTGCGGTGATATTAGTTGGTTGAGATTAAATCTATGAAATTGTGTAAAAGCCCTTTATTAGAAAAAGGTGGCTTTGTTGTTTTTGTAAAGCGGGGTACAAAATAGTCTTTTCACCTCTAATACCATGGGATAGGATTAGCAATCCTGCCGTCCACATGGGATAGAATACTAATACATTATTGGGGGGTATTCATAGTCCTGTGGGACTCTTAGTTCCATCCTATTTTCCCCAACCAAACATATATTTTGTGGGGCCCACAGGATTGCCAATCAAATCACATGGCTATTGGAGTCAAAACAAACATCGCCATAGAGTATAGTAGAAGAAAATTTCAACCATCACGGATTGGTAGCCTTTCCCTCCATGATATTCAAAACACATCTGAAGTGACCTCCATGTAAAGAGGTCAGAGTTTCCTTGCTGTGGCTATGGGAAGGTTATTACAAAAATTTAGGGGAAAGCATAGTTGTCAAATTTGGGTATGCACCGTGCATCGTTTTTCTATTTTCTTTTGCTCTTGTATCATATCACATCGTACGATTTGTTAACATCTTTAAAAATTGGAGGAAAATATAAATATCTTGTGAGAATAAAACATAAGCAAATGTAAAATCATTAATAATAATATTATACAAGGTTCCTAGAATTAAAAATACGCATGCATCAATACTAAACACCTAAGAAGCATGGACACAAATACAAGAATGGAAATTTTCAAAAAATTGGGATATGGAGAGGGGATACAGCATAAAAAACATCCTTTTTTTTTATATATTTTATTTGGAATGTATACAAATATTACATCTACAAATAACTAAAAATAACACTAATTCAACATAAAAAAATAATTCAATCTATAAGTTTTAACTTTATCGAATATAAAAGAATACTGTTTAACTAGTATCAATCATAAACTATTATATCAGAGTTGTTTGCCTTATCCACATCAGAAATTGTGGGTGTGCTACTAGCCTAAGCGAAGAAGTGGACACATTTTCCTGTAATCATTACAACTAAAAAAAATAAAAAAATTCAACTATCAAACACCAATTTAAAATGACAATTTAACAACTTCAACCATCAAACACTAACTCAAAAATTAGGAAAGAATGCCACTTCATTATTGTTCAAAGAATAAGGAAGACAATACTACTTAGTGATAATTAACATAGACGTCATGTTTACATAGCGGTGATTATGAATTTATGATGGTCTTTTTTACAACTCATGGCAAAATAATTGTCTTTGGCTCGCGTCTAGAGGCAAGGTACACATGTCCCCAACATGTTTGGGTAGAGAAAAAATAATTAAAAACTAATACACACCACGTGGCATGTCCAAGGCGTGTTGGTGTCCAACACGTCAGATACGACTATGGCAACTATGTTTAAGTATCTATGCTTCATAGCTTAACAGAGCGGAGAAGTACATTTGGAATAACAAATGATATATATAGCACTTTAGTACACTACTATATTCTCGAATCAAATTTACCCACAATTTTTTTCTTTTTTCTTAATAATTATATAATATGTTTTCCATTATTGTCTTCAATCGCCCTTGATGTTTTTAAATTTTAATTTAAAACTATTATGTACTCAATTAGTTTATTCATGATAGAAATTTCAAGCTTTATTCGATGTAGCCGGGTATGAATTAATAACACAAGACAATTAATACCATATAGGTAAATATTTGTAAAAAAAGTATCCTTCTCATCTTAACAATATTTTTTTAATGTTGATGAACTTTTCTAATAATTTTAATTTCAAAAACATAAGCTCAGTTACTTTTTTCCCAAAATTGTTAAAAGAAAATTGAAGTATTCATATATCATATGTATCGCATATCGTATATCACCTCATGTATCATATATGTGTCGCAAGATACATTTAATACAAGATACCTATTGGCAATATGTATCGACTTAACTCTAAATATTTTGAATCATAAGATATTAACATTGGGAAAAAAAGTGTCATATAAGAAAAGGTTGGTATAAAATTAGATGAGTAGAAGAAATAAGAAAAGACGTAATTCATGCAACCAACACAAAGTTGATATGAACAGGTAACTGTCAATGACTATTCAAAGGACGATGAAGAGCCCAAGAAAAGGTACAAACTATATCACTAGTCCACTTCATACTTCTGCTAGTAACTTCATGCATTGTAAAACTTCGAGATGCCTGTGAAATCAGTTCCACATAAAGTTGGACAGTTTTGCCAACACTAACAGTAGATAAGCAAGTTGCAAAGACAAAATGAGATCCAACTATCACGGGGATTTTAAAAGACAAGTTTTAGTACAAAAACAGACATTGCACAACATAAAACTGAATGGCAACTTGAAAAAGCCTACGACTGTGGGACACTATGATGATAAATGTGGACATGGATATGGGTATATACTGAGTAAAATGCATACATTTAATTAATTACTATGTATCCAAAGTTTCATGTTAACAATTGCATAACTTAGAAAGCTAGAGATAAGTAGATATGATATGCATCTAGGGCTACAAATGAGCCAAGCTTTATTCTTTTTGGGTTTGTTTCTTAAGATTTTAGAGAGTTCAAGCTCCAGCTCAAACTCGAGCTTAATAAAAATTTAACAAACCGCGCTCTAGTCTAGTTGGCTTAGGCTTGACTCGAGCTCGAGCCTGTTCACGACCCTTAACAAGCCAAAGAAGTTATAAATTCATACTTGCATATGAGACTAAAATTATAATTGAAACTTTGATTATACAATTATAACTATTATATAATTATACAATTATAAACATATTAAAAAAAAGTCAACATCTTACCAAAATAATAATATCTACCACAACTATTATATAAATGTAGTATCTATAGTTAGCTATTATTTACATATAAACAAATTTAGCTATTATTTACATTATTTAAATATATAAACAACATATTTATCTTGTTTATACATATTTTTACATTATTTACTATATAAATATATATTTATTATATTATTTAAATAAATGTTAAATGAGCCGAGCTAACGAGAAGAGCTTTAGTATGTTTGGATTTATTTATTAAGATTTTAACGAGCTCGAACTCAATAAAAATTTAATGAACCGAGTTCAAACGAGCCCTTACTGAACTGAGCTCGAGCCTGTTCACGAATGACTCTGTTCATTTGCGGCTCTATATGCATCATAACATTAGATATGTTACATTTCGTATTACATTTTCATTCCCATGACCATAGATTCATTTCCTTTGTTAATTCTGTGGGTTGTTTTCTTTTTCCCTCTTCTAATCAGCAAAAAAAGCTACACACTTCTCAGAATTTTTGTCTTTATTGTGTTCTTTTCAAATTTGTGGCAATTTTTTTTTTTTTTTTCATGTCCATCTATTGTAGGAGGATCCAAAAAGTCCACAAATAAATAAATAAATAAAATCCAAAAAAAGTTGACTAAAGCCAAAAAAGCTAACTTTTTTTTCGTCTTTGGTTAACTTTTTCCTTCCTTTTTTTGATCTGTCTAGTCAAGTAGAACCTAAAAGTGTAAAGCTTCTTGAATTTTGTTTTTTTAAAGTTCACTAAAGATGAAAAAAAACCAGCAAAAAATCCAATCACAGACACCCTAAGAGAAAGATATTCATCTCTAGCATGTCTGGGACGAAGGAGTAATGTCCATGGCAGATGCAGCTACTTAGAAGCAAACTACATAATACTCATGCACAAAAACTCTCTATTATCATTGCATTAACTTGTCAATTACGTAGTATATAAATAGAAAGAAAAAAACTCTAACCCTTAGGACTAAAATACCCTTATACAAAAAATAAAAATAACCAAAACATATTTTAATTTCATATTCCCTAACAAAATCATAAGGTGAACCCCGTGAGCATTGAGAGTTTGTTGAGTAGAAACTAAAAATGTGCAGAAGTCAGTCTTGGTGAAGAGTTCACAAGATCCAAGGAGGAGACCAAAGGCAACTTAATGGTGCCCAACTGAAGATGTTGACAAACAAAAATACATCGTTTCATGTTTTTCCAAGAAATAGGATACTCGCCCAGAAATACACATAAGCAAATAGTGGACTTTCGATCAGAAATATCACGTCATCACCAGAAGAGAGCAATAAGGTCTAAAATAAAATACCAAAGAAATAACACAAGAAAGATAACAAAGCAGCCCAATGAGTAATGCAAGGTGCAAAAACAAACTACCACATGAACATATGGAATTTTTTTTATAACTAAAATGAACATATGCAATATCGGGATGGTAAATGTAAGATAAACAAAACACCCAACCAACTCGCAATACAAGTAAAGTAAGATCATCAAAAGAACCTACAAAGCACAAATGCATCAACTTAGTTTCCATAGTCATGTTTGACACAAGTCAGACACCAACACACCTCGAGCACACCAAGATCTATCAAAAACACTGTGGTCTACCCCATTTTTAAAATTTTTTTGTTCTTTGCCTAGACACGTGTACTAAGATAAGACACACTGCAAGACATGGTTATCTTGACATGAGTTATTCAAACACTTGTCATAAATTTATAATGTTCACCACCATGCAAATATGTTGTCAGTGTTAATCATCACCATGTAGTATTCTCTCCCTTACTCTTTAAACAATAAAATAAGTAGAATTCTCTCGCTTACTTTCAGAATTAGTGTTTGATGCTTGAAGTGACTGAATTGTCATTTTAAATTAGTGTTTGATGTTAAAATTACTGTTTCTTTCAAATGTAACGGTTATAAGAAAACTTTTCTTCTTCTACTTGTTATACTAGCACAACCACAAATACTGATGTTGATGAAGGCAAACAACTCAGATGTAATTTTATGATTGATAAAATAGTATTTTTGATATTTAATAAAGTTTTAACTTTAGATTGCGTTGTTTTTTTCTTGCTGAATTAGTATTAGCTTTTGTTAAGTATTATTGTATAAGGGTAGTTAAGGATAGTTATGTCTTTTGTTCCTTTAGTCTTTTATTATAAGTATGTGTAACCCTAATATGTTTAGGAGTGTGAATAATATACAGTTCTCTTTCTTTTCTTTCTTTTATACAAATCTAACATGGTATCAGAGCATCATCTTCCTCCTTGAAGATTCGTTTCTTTTTCTTTTTCTTTTTCTTTTTCTTGTTTCTTTCGTTCTTCCTTGTACACAGAAACAAATCAAAAAAAAAAAAAAAAAAAAAAAAAAAAAAAAAAAAAAAAAAAAAAAAATCCTTTATGGTCGAAATTTGATGGGTTTTCACCCTAGATTTTTATTTTAATTTTTTGATGAGTTTTTGAGTGTTTTTCCAATTTTTGTTGTTTTTTGGAAAAACGATTGATTTTTTTGGAAGTCCCTGCTGGGGCTTGTTTTTGGCTGTTTTTTCCCTTCCTCCCTCTACCTTGGGAGCCGACTGGGACTGATCTAGGGTTGGGAGGACTGGTTTTGATGATTTGGCAAGCTTTCACTCTATTTTTGTCAATTTTCCTCAGTTTCAGCACGTTTTCTCTCAGTTTCTGACTGGTTTTGGCCTCTCCAGCCCCTGTTTCGGCTCTGTTTTTGTCTCTAGAGGTAACTTTTGTCCCTAAGTTGAGTTTGTGGATTGCCTCTGTTGGTTTTTGCTGTTTTTCGGCTGGTATTTGTTTTTTCCTATTGTGGGCATTTAATCTTCAATGGCTGAGGGTGAGACTAAGACTAAGGATACAACTAGTGATGAGGGTGGCCTCCGTCGTGTTATGACTCTTACCGACAATCCCTCTCTTCAAATTAGTCCCGTTAAATTGGATGGTTCCAACTATTTGATTTGGTCCCGCTCCTGTGGTCTTGCTATTGCTGCTCGCCGTTTGACTGGCTACATTACTGGTTCTCTTCCCCTACCGGATGGTGATGACTCACTCCATACTCAATGGATTTCTGAAAATGCTCTTGTTATGACTTGGCTCATCAACTCTATGCAGCCCACTATTAGTCGGAGTTTCCTTTTATTAGATACTGCTCATAAGATTTGGACAGCTGCAGCCCAAATGTACTCCCAACAAGGTAATGATGCACAGGCGTATGAGTTGAGGAAGAAGCTTCGGAGCTTAGATCAGAAAGATAGATCACTCGCAGTCTACTATGCTGAGTTGAGTAGTTTGTGGCAGGAACTAGATTATTACCAAAGCTTTCAGGCTGTTTGTTCTCGGGATGCCACGTTGTTTCAGCAAACTGTTGAGAAAGAGCGTGTGTATGACTTCCTTGCTGGCTTGAACTTGGAGTATGATCAGATTCGCGTCCAGGTGTTGGGTCGTTCACCTTTTCCCACCCTACGCGAGGCTTATGCCCTTGTCCAGCAAGAGGAGAGTCGCCGTAGTGCTATGGTGCATTCCTCTATTCAGGATCGTTCTGCTTTAGCTGTTGCTCCTCCTCCTCGGGCTCCTCGGCCTAGTCCGGTTCAGTCTGGGAGTCAGGGTACACTGGTTGATCGAGATCGCTTGAAGTGTGATTATTGTGGGAAAGACAGACATGATCGAGAGCATTGTTGGAAACTGAATGGTCGCCCTACTCGGGGTCGAGGTCGTGGTAGTACAGCTCGACCCCAAGCACATGTGTCCGAGATTGCTGTGAGTCCTTCTTCTGAGCCCAGCACTCTTTCCCAGGATGAGTTACACACTCTCAGACGTTTGATGGCTCGACTTGACTCTCCTTCTACCACAGTTTCTTCTACTTCTGCTTCTTCCAATTTTGCCAACACAGGTATTCCTGCTAGTGCTCTTAGTACCTTATCATCGCCTTCTTGGATTATTGATTCCGGTGCCACCGATCACATGACAGGTGCCTCTAGTCTTTTCTATTCTTATTCTCCTTGTTCCGGCCGAGACAAGGTTCGAGTGGCTGATGGCACTTTATCCTCTGTCTCTGGCAAGGGTTCAGTTCATTGTTCATCTTTGCTTTCTCTTTCCTCTGTGCTTCATGTTCCTACTTTTTCAACTAACCTGCTTTCTGTTAGTAGTCTTACTACTTCTCTAAATTGCTCAGTGACATTTTTTCCTACTCATTGTGTCTTTCAGGACCTGGCTACGGGGAAAACGATTGGCAATGGTAGAGCACAAGGTGGGCTGTACTTTCTGGATGCCGTTCCTCCTGTCGTCCCATCTCAAGCTCTCAAGTGCACTATTGGCTCCTCTCTTTCTCTCCTTCATCAGTGGCATCGCCGTTTGGGTCATCCTTCCTTTAATGTTTTAGAGAAACTTTTTCCTTCTTTAGTTCGTGATTGTCCTAGGAGTATTTTTGGTTGTGATGCTTGTGAACTTGCAAAGCATAAACGTACTTGTTACCCTTCAATTAATAAAAGAAGTACTTTTCCTTTTATGCTTATTCATACTGATGTGTGGGGCCCTTCCCCTGTGGTTTCTACTTCTGGGTATCGCTGGTTTGTTACTTTTATTGATTGTTTTTCCCGTGTGACTTGGATTTACTTGCTTCGAACTAAGAGTGAAGTTTTTTCTTGTTTCCAAACTTTTCATAAAATGGTGACCAATCTTTTTAATGCTCAAATCAAAATTCTTCGTAGTGATAATGGGACTGAGTATGTTGATGGAGTTTTTCGGGCATACTTAGAGGAGCATGGCATTCTTTATCAGACTAGTTGTGTTGGTACTCCTCAACAGAATGGGGTTGCCGAACGCAAGAATGGCCATCTTCTTGAAGTTGCTCGCTCTCTCTTGTTTACCATGAATGTCCCTAAGTCATTTTGGGGTGATGCTGTTCTTACCGCTGCTTACCTTATCAACCGTATGCCTTCCAGTGTCCTCCAATTCCAGATTCCTCTTCAACTGCTTCCTGTCGCATATCCCACCTCTTCTCTTCCTCCTCGGGTGTTTGGGTGTGTCTGTTTTGTTCATTTGCAACCTCGTACTCGTGGGAAACTCGATCCTAAGGCTGTGCGTTGTGTCTTTATTGGTTATTCTGCTACTCAGAAGGGTTACAAATGTTATGATCCTCACACTCGCAAAGTGTATGTAAGTATGGATGTCACTTTCCGTGAATCTGTGTCTTTCTTTCCTTCTCCTCCGCCATCTCCTCCGGGGGAGAGTAGTAGTGGTATGGATGAGATTGCGGATGAGGAGATGGCCTATCAACACGAGTTGTCTTTTTTCCTTCCTAGTCAGCGGACTATTATTTGTGGTGAGGGGGAGCCTAATAGTTCTCTTGATGTGGAGCCTGACATTAGTGGTCGTTTGGACAGGGCTGATTTTCAGACTTATTCTCGGCGTCCGAAAGAGCAAGCATCCCTTGTGCCACCAAACCCATCATCATCCCTCATGCCAGTTCCAGGTAATGCATCTCAGTCTATCCCTCTACCTGTAGTTGAGAGTCCTGTTGTCAATGATTCGAGTCTTCCTATTGCTCTTAGAAAGGGGGTTAGGGCCTGTACTCAACACCCCATTTCTAAATTTGTGTCATACGATTCATTGTCTTCTACATATCGTGCTTTTGTTTCGTCTTTGTCTTCTGCATGTATTCCCCAGGGTTGGACAGAAGCTATCAATGATCCTAAGTGGAAAGTAGCTATGGTAGAAGAGATGCAAGCTCTACGCAAGAATAACACTTGGGAGTTGGTTTCTCTTCCTAGTGGAAAGAAGCCTGTAGGGTGTAAATGGGTGTTCACCATCAAGCAGAAAGCAGATGGAACAATTGAACGGTACAAAGCACGATTAGTGGCCAAGGGATTTACTCAGACGTATGGAATTGATTACCAAGAAACCTTTGCTCCTGTGGCAAAGATGAATTCCATTCGAGCTATTCTCTCATGTGCAGCTAATTGGGATGGCCTTTACAGCAGTTAGACGTGAAGAATGCATTTCTCCATGGTGATTTGGAGGAGGGTATATATGGATATACCACCAGGATTCTCATCTCAGTCTACAATTGGGAAAGTTTGTAGGTTGAAAAAGGCGTTATATGGTTTAAAACAGTCTCCTCGAGCTTGGTTTGATAGATTCCTGAAGGCTATGTTGAGGTTTGGGTATAAGCAAAGCAATGCAGACCACACAATGTTTGTCAAACGTCATGCAAAGAAGGTAACTGTGCTTATAGTATATGTGGATGACATATGTGACAGGTAATGATGAGGAAGAAGTGACACATCTTAAGATGCTGTTGGCTAAGGAATTTGAGATTAAAGACCTTGGTTCGTTGCGGTACTTTCTTGGGATTGAAGTTGCCAGATCTGACAAAGGCATCTTTCTTTCTCAGCGGAAGTATATTCTAGATCTTCTTGAGGAAACTGGCATGTTAGGCTGCCGACCTGCTGATTCTCCAATTGAGGCTAATCACCATCTTTGTAGTGGTGTTGGTGATCTTGTGGAGAAGGAAAGGTACCAGCGACTTGTTGGAAGACTTATATATTTATCCCACACTCGTCCAGATATTGCCTATGCGGTTGGGATAGTGAGTCAATTTATGCATGAGCCTCGTGCCCCTCATTTGGATGCAGTGTATCGTATTTTGAGGTATCTTAAATCTGCTCCTGGAAAAGGGATTTTATTTTCCAATCATGGTCACTTGAGGTTGGAGGCATTCACAGATGCTGATTGGGCTGGTTCTATAGATGACAGGCGATCTACCTCCGGTTATTGTGCATTGTGGGGGGAAATTTAGTGACATGGCGTAGTAAGAAACAAACAGTGGTGTCCAGATCTAGTGCAGAGGCAGAATACAGGGCTATGGCGCATGGTACATGTGAATTGATGTGGCTCCAGTCCTTGTTGAATGATATTGGGTTTGTTTGTAGTGCACCATTGACACTGTACTGTGACAACAAAGCTGCCATTAGTATTGCTCACAATCCTGTTCAGCATGATAGAACAAAGCATATTGAGATCGACAGACATTTCATCAAGGAGAAATTGAATAAGGGTTTCCTATGTATGCCTTTTGTGAAGTCTACAGATCAATTGGCTGATGTCTTTACTAAGGGTCTTAGTAGTAAAGTTTTCCATTCTATTTGCTGCAAGTTGGGCATGAGAGATATCTTTGCACCAACTTGAGGGGGAGTGTTAAGTATTATTGTATAAGGGTAGTTAAGGATAGTTATGTCTTTTGTTCCTTTAGTCTTTTATTATAAGTATGTGTAACCCTAATATGTTTAGGAGTGTGAATAATATACAGTTCTCTTTCTTTTCTTTCTTTTATACAAATCTAACAGCTTTTCATTATTTTTAGTTGTTTGTGGAAGTAATATTCACATACATGGAAAACACATATACAATATATTTTTTTTGTTGCATCCCTATCGTGCCAGTATCCTTATTTTTTGGAAATCACAGTTGCCCGTGTCTATAACCGTGTCCGTGCTTGGAGTACTCTATTTTTTGATAAATAGGATGATCAAGGACAGTATCTCTAGCGAAAAAGAAAGCAGGTACTTAAAGAGATCAATAACATTGTAATAAATGATTTTGACATAATGAATTATCTCATTAGCATGCTTAGACTGTGACATGACAAGTTAATGCAAGAGGGAATAGCTCTCCATTTCAAGGCCACAGACTGAGACTTGGGTGCTTAGGATGGAAAAGATTTCTAGTGTCTAGGGTTGTTCAGAGGAACATAAGATGACTTTTATAGCTTGTACTTAAGGGTTGGGCATTGGTGGCGTATGGTGAAACGCCAGTTTGAGGGAAGTAGCACGAGTTGGTTTGGGAAATGTTTGCAAAACTCTCTAAATATGCAACTCATCAGGTGGCTTGTGATGACAAAGTTGTTAGGATTAATCCACCCATGTGATAAAGGTGGGTCCCATACAGTTATTGAGTTTCGTTTATACATGTATTTGGGTTAGGATAGTAGAGTCCAGAATCTACTTGGAATCTTAATATGTGTAGGATTTGATTATCTAATTGTATGGAACATTCTCATAGGTAGACTATTATAAATAGTCATGTGGACTATAGGGTTCCTCTGAAAGAGATTGAGAGAGTAGTGAGGGAAAAAATAGAGATGTAAGGGGTGAGAGAAAAAATACCGCGGGCACCGAGGTAAGCAAGGGCTCAATTACCCTTGAGCATTGGTTCAGATAGTGGTGTAAGTTTTGAGTATCTTGGCCATCTCACATGTATTCTTTATTTTATTCATAGTGGAAACTCTCTCTCCCGTGGATATAGCCAATTTGGATTGAACCACGTAATCTTTGTGTGATTGTTTTTTCTCTTTGGTACATATGTGGATGTGTTTTCGTTTGTGTTGCTGAGATGTGGTATAAACCCCAACAAGTGGTATCTGAACTTATGGTTGTTGATCCTAGGTGCGGTTATTGCACAAGGAGGACTCCCACAGAAGAGGAGGAAAATAAATAAATAAATAAATAAATAAATAATAATTCCGATGAAGGCAATGTGGTGGAGGCATCAATTAATTGGAACACAATGCACAGTGGAGTGCACAATTGAGGATTTGATTTTGTGGCTTTGGCTTGTCAAAGGATTATGATTTTGTGTGACAAAAAGCATAAAATCAACGGTTTAAAACATTTCTATTATATCTGTGTGTATATATAATAGAAAAATTCAAGGCAAGGGCGATCTCCAAGGTTTTACGGAGTTGCGGATTCATTGATATGGTCAGAATTTTTAAATTCTTACAAGGTTTAAAGGGATTAAACAGATTCAAGGACAATCAAAGGTGACTGCATGTGATCTAGGTGATTCAGGAGCAATCTAGTTCAATCAATGATGGAAGGCCAATCACTGATGGGCAGTTGGTTGGCAATTTGTACAGGCTTGTGGAGTATGTTGTGATAAGAGGGAAGTTACTGTCAAGCATCAGGCAAGTAGTACGAGTCGTGGGTGAACAGTGATGAGCAACAGTTGCAAGGATATTTGGTGGCCACCAAGAGGAAGATAACGGGTTGTTGGATGTTCACAAAATGGAAGCTTCAGGCATAGAAGTTGAGATAGTTTCACGACAAGATGGTGTACACTGAAGGACACGAGTCTCTTTTCTATGAAGGTTTTGGTTCATGGCAGTGGAGACATCTCAGGGAGGTATGGCGGATCTCATCGACTCAAGCATGAGGACAAAGGAAGCCACGAAGGACGCGTTTGAAACACACGACATGAGGTGCAAATGGCGTGGACACTCAGTTTATGGAGATGCAACATTTTCTAGGTGAAGATGAAGTGTATCACACAAACCAGGACATCTAAGTTGGAAGATGTATACTCCCTCCGTCCCAAAATATTAGTCCCTTATTCTATTTTTCATTGTCCCAAAATATTAGTCCCTCTTCAAAAATCAAGTACAAAAATAATATAAATTTCCTATTTTGCCCTTCTTTTAAATTAATAAACAATATAAAAAGTACAATTATGACATTGATATTCCCAAAAAATGTACTATCAAAAGGATAATTTTGGAAAATCAACTTTTTTCAAATGCAATAATTGTACTACCAAAAAAAGTTGGATTCCCCAAAAGGGACCATTATTTTGGGACGGAGGGAGTATAACATTTACCTCACATGAGTAAAGGGGGGTGATTGCTAGAATTAGTCCACCCATGTGATAAAGGTGGGTCCCATACAGTTATTGAGTTGGTTTATACATGTATTTAGGTTAGGATAGTAAAGTCTAGAATCTACTAAGAATCTTAATATGTGTAGGATTTGGATATCTAATTGTATGGAACTAAGATTCTTATGGGTAGACTATTATAAATTGTCATGTAGACTACAGGGTTCATCTGAGAGAGATTGAGAAAGTAGTGAGGTAAAAAATAGAAATGTAAGGGGTGGGAGAAAAAATACCATGGCCACTGAGGTGAGCAAGGGCTCAATTACCCTTCAGAATGGATTCGGGTGGTGGTGTAAGTTTTAAGTATTTTGGCTATCTCACATGTATTATCTCTTTTATTCATAGTGGAAACTCTGTCTCCCGTTAATATAGGCAATTTGGGTCAAATCACGTAAATCTCTATTTGATTGTTTTTTTCTCTTCGGTATGTTTGTGGAAGTGCTTTCGTTTGTGTTGGTTGGATGTGGTATAAATCCCAACTCTGATGTTCTTCGAGAGAGGCTTCGGGCCACGAATCCGAGAACAAATTCTTCCACTGGATGAGAAGACTTAATCAGGGCTAGTCACTAAGGGACTATTGGTTGAGAAAGGCTTGGATAATGCACAGAAGACGTGAGAACAACAAAACAAGAGGTTTAGGGCTGTGTTATTAAAAGCATGCCTAGGCGTGTGCCTAGGCCCAAGTTCCATCCAGGTGCAAGGCTTGTGCTTAGTAGTGTTTTATGCGAGGTAAATTCAATAAGTTGCACTTAAGGCAAAGTTAGCCCTAAAAAGCAAACCTTGAGGGCTTTTTTTAGTTTGAAATATGACCATTGATTTAATATGGTTCAGCTACAGTAGATCCCTGCTCTTAATTATACATGCCAATACATTGGGCATTTCAGACCCAAATGAACTATATAAGAAAAATTAACCCTAATTCCTAATTTCTGAAGGACTCTTTGTTGCTGCCTGCCTTCGTCATCCACTCCAACAGCTCCGAACAATCAAGTTTGAACTTCAGGGAACAAAGGCAGGTTGGATAGGGCAGTGGTGGGTGTATACCCAACAAGAGGTTTAACACTCCAGTACGATTAGCTAGTGGAAGGAGTTAACAAGGTCACAATTTGTGATTCAGTAGGGTATTATTATGATGCACATGCCAAGGTATGCTATAAATGTAGGAAGCATGGCCATTTGCCAAGTCAGTGCAGAGCCAGAGGGGAAGACAGTGGAGGCAAAAGTAATATGGCATTGTGTAGTTTTCTCAATTTTTGGGATCATTTGGTTGGAGAGGAATGCAAGGGTCTTTGAGGACAGATTTGGTAATCCAACATCTATGTGTTTGCATTGCTTTTGGCATCCGTTTCAGCCCCATTTAAGGGGATTCTCTTTGCTTGTTTGTTTTATTTTTTTTTTAATTTTTTAATTTTTATATAATTTCTAGAGATTGGAAAGTAATTTGTGATGGATAATTTAAGTTTTTGTTTTTCATTTGATTGATGTTTGATCTCTGCTTGTAGAGGACACTTTGTACTTACCTTTTGCTTTGATAAATTTCTCTTGGGAAATTTGGCTATAACCCCCTTTACCTTCCTTTCATTGTTAGAAGGACTAGAAAAAAAATTATACTTTCTAAACCCCCTCATAATTATAAAGTCTTGCATAAAGGACAAAATTTATTATTTAAATATTTTATCAGACTATTATACCCTCACATATACACAATCTTAGATACAAAATTTATCTTCTCTCTCGTCTCTCACTCTAACCCTAGCTTCCTCCATGGCCAGAGCTGTGTCATTCCTAAGCTCCGACGATCTCTTCGCATCTTCTCAACTCTCCTCCTTCAACTCTCCTTCAACTGTTCATCTTCTCTCTCGTTTCTCTCTTCTAACCCTAGCTCCTCCATGGCCGGAGCTGTGGAGAACTTGCAAATCGCGCTGATACATACATTATATATATATATATGTGTGTGTGTTTGTGTGTTTTGAGATTTGAATTCGAATATATATATCTACATATTCCGATCTGTAATCTATAATATATATATATATATCTATATATGTGTGTTTTGAGTCTTTAAGATCGGAGATTTGAATGATTGCATAGATCGGTCTCGGCGATCATTTGATTCGAACTCAAAAGCTCAAAGATTTAAAGTAAAATCTGAAAAATCTGTGTATGAAAAATCTCAAGATTTTTGAAAGCTCAAAGTTTCAAAAATCTGAAAAATCTGAAGAACCGGGGTATGAAAAATTGAGATTTCTCTGAAATTTTCAGATTATAGGCCTGATTCAAGGATTATAGGCATGATTCAATGTTTTTCAGAGTAAACATCGATTGATTCAAGGATTATAGGCCTGATTCAAAGCTCAAAGCTCGTCGAAAGGGCCACGCTCGTCGAAGTCGAAGGGTGCAAGATCAAAGTCGTCGAACAGAGGATCGAAGCCAGCGACCAGGTTCTCTCCTTGTTCTCTTTTGTTTCTTCTACAATTAGGGCAAAATAGAATCATATCCATTTGTAAAGAGTCCATGTAACGTAGTCCAAAAGAAGGCGAAGAATTCACCGTCATTAGTGCAAGGTACACTTTTTATCTCATTTGTACCTACACGCATCTTGATTGATTATGGATTTACACATTCTTGATTGTCTTTGTTGTTGCGTCTACACCTATGGGAAAGACAATGGTACTAGAGATGTATATAGGTCTTGTGCTGTAGAGTTCAATGTTATCTTGAGAATAGAATGGTTGGTTAGGCATCATGCCTCAATTGACTATTTCAAGAAAAAGATAATGTTCTCTATCCTTGTTTAGCCTATAGCACTCTGAGATTTTTCTCTTTACTCGAGCAAAGGTTTGTTCGCTCGAGCGGTCTTACAATTCATTCAGTACTTTGGTCTGCAGTTCAGGGTTTTGTGAGTTCTTGATGTTCGCTCGAGCCAGTGTTTTAAAAGGCTCCAGGTGCACCGATGCGTTAAGGACTCCTACAGCTTAAGCACGAGGCGCGAGGCGAGGTGCCCGCCATACCAAAGCGAGGCGCATGTAATAGAAGAAAAGTGAAATTATAAAATAGGCAAATTTTTTAACAAAACAAATATATGATGCATATTAAAAATATAATATCCAACAAAAGGTATAAAGTATCACATTCACATCTACCAAAAACCTTAAGTATTAAGATCATGCACATAAAGTTCAAAACAACAACTAGTTTGTGGTTCAAAAAAGAAATTAAAAAAAAATAAGTCCTATGGTTGCATTGCACGAAGAAAAAAACAGAGAGCAGGAGAAGAAGACCAGAGAAGAGAAGAAGAGGAGAAGAGAGAGAAGAGAAAAAGACCAGAAAAATAAAGCAAAAAAAAAAAAAAAAACAGATGCAAAGAAGAAGAGGAGAAGAGAGAGAAGAGAAAAAGAGAAGAGAAGAACCTGTGTGCCATGTGTCAAAAGCCAAAAAACTCTATCGTCTTCTCTTCTAGTCGTGTCGTCTTCTTCTCCTCCACCCACTAAGGTTTTTTTTTAATCCTTTTTGCTCTTTTGGACCACGTTTTGGTCATTTTATAATGTAAGCGAGATTTTATTCCATGTGGATATCCACACAGAAAACCATATCAGCCGTTGCACTAAGGTTTTTTTTAATCCTTTTTGCTCTTTTGGACCATGTTTTGGTCATTTTATAATGTAAGAGAGATTTTATTCCACGTGGGTATCCACACTGAAAACCATATCAGCCGTTGGAGTGGAATACAAGTGAAGTGCAGAAGGCGCTTGCCTTTCGCCGCTTGCCTCAATTGCGCCTTACTTATGTTGCCTCGCCTTGCTATGCATGAAGCGCAGACTTGCACCGCGCCGCGCCTCGCCTTGAGCTTAGGCGTGCTTTTCAAAACACTGGCTTGAGTAGTAGTTTGTTCGCTAAAGCGGTCTATTCCTTGTGTAGTCTGAACTTCTAGGAGTTTTGTTTCTTCGCTCGAGCCTAGGTTTGGTCACTTGAGCGATATGTTGTGTCTGATACTCGCCCGCACGTTTCATCACTTGAGCGGTTTGTTCGAGGTCAACTATTTTAAAAGTTACTTTTGGCTCACATTTCCTCACATTTTATTATCTTCCCTCTCTCCTCTCTCCCATAAAGCTTTCAAGCCTGAGTTTCATCTATTTCTACCCATTTTCTACCCCTAGTTTCATATACCAAAACGTATAGCTCGGCAGGGGCTTCCTTTTGATCTGATCGGATCATGTTTTCGTCATCGTGGATTTTTCAGCTTTTCTCCTCACTTCGAGAGAATTTCTTTGCACCCTTTCAATATCTCGTTATAGATAGACATGTGGTAGTTTTTATCGCATACAAAAATATGTTTGTTATGGGAATTTCTAAAGCATGAAAAAAGATCTAGGGTTTTGAGTTTTGGGAGTTTTAATAGCATGATTTTAAGTTGATTTGATAAATTGGGTGGTAGTTAATCACGTTTACGTTGATAGTGGTGAAGAGCCCTAATTTGTAATTAAGGGTTGAATAAAACAAAAGGAATTAAAGTTAAGAAATTGTTAGGCTATGTGTTTCATTAATAAATTAGAGCTTTGGTTGCTAAAAAGAAGTTAATCGGGTCTTGTGATTGTTTAGTTAATGTCATGTTGTGTTGAGTTGTGATTGTGTATCAACAAATTGGGATTCCGTTAAATAAAAAGGGGTTTTGGCTAAGGGTTGGAAGTGTTCAAGACTTGGAACAATAGGTTTGGTTTTGAAAACAAAATGATATTTGTAACTCTTTTGTGAAATGAAATGGAAAATGGAAAAAGGAAAAGTGAATGGGGTAAATGGTTATTTAAAATGATTTAATTGAAGACGTTGATGGTTTGAAATTGTGGAACCGATTGTGGATGTAATTTACCAGAGTTGTGTATTTAATTGTTAGAGGTTTTGTCTTTGGTCATTGATGGAGCATGATATTGCTGTTGTTGAATAGAATACATGAATGTGTTATATTTGTAGATTATTGATGCAATCTAGAATGTTGTGTTATGAGATTGGGGGTCCGTTTCCAACTGGGTTTGGCCAATAAAGCGTAGTGCCTTAATAGAAAGTTCCTCTCTCTTTCGGTTTGCGCCCAGTAAAGTGTGAATTGGGGCCCGTCACCCTCCTATGGGACCGGTAAAGCGTGGTGCTTGAGATAGGTTCCTCTCCCTTCCGGTTTGCGCCCGGTAAAGTGTGACCTGCGAGTCATTCATGTTCAGGTGAGGCCGGTAAAGCGTGCTGTGTTATGCGAGTTGTTTCATTAGCCATCCGTGCTTTAGGCTGGTAAAAATAGAAGTATATGTTATTTTCGTTATTCAAGTTTACATATCTATATGCACGTAGATGTATTGTATTGTACTGTTGGAGGTGTTCTTTTGCCCATGTGCTTAAAGCCGGGGAAGGTGGTGGATGTCTTGATGGGTATGTGTGTGTAATGAGTTGTGATGTAAGGCGGAATTATGACTAGAATGTGATTATTATTTTTGAGATGAAAGTTAGAATGAGCGAACGATTGATTGCTTTAAAACTTTTCTCTAAAGTAAAGATAATTTGAAGAATTTCTTTTGAATCATAATTGATGAGATGAAGAGATGATAACTGGGTTTTCCTTGAAAGGGTGAAAAGATGGATTTTGAAAAGAAATTATATGTATTTATGTATGTTTTATCTTTGAAATAAAATTGTCATATAACTTATATAGTATGATGTGACGCATTCATGATCATAGCTATCTGTATGTTGCTATTGTTTAGGACCATTTTGGGTCTCTACTGGACTTTATATTTATCCCACGTTACTAATCATTTTTCAGGTACACGTTGAGAAGTGGTTCAAGGTCAAAGGATCTTCTTTAATTGTTGGCCAAGGGGTCTACACCTGTTGAAGGAACGCCATTGTTGTAAAGGGTTAAGCCCTTTCTTTTTATGAATTAATGTAAGCCTGCGGCCAATTTTTTTAATTGTAATTCATTTTGCATTCAATGTATATACAAATGAGAGATTTTTCATTTATCTATGGACGGTAATGTATATAGCTTCCGCATGTTGTTAATGAAATTGGATTATAATAATGGATGTGGTAGTACTATTTGAGTAATAAAAAAAATTGGGGTGTGACATAGCCTAAGTTCACTTCTTAGAGGTATAAGAAGACGATCCTGATCGGTATCATTTCAGCCCTTCAGGCTAACGAGTTGCTAAGGAAAGGGGTGTTGGGGTTATTTGGCTTGTGTAGTTGGTACAAAACTATCAAAGCGTAAGTTAGAGGATCTACTAGTGGTGAGGGAGTTCCTTGATGTATTTCCTGAGGATCTACTCGATCTTCCTCTGAACCGTGAGATAGAGTTTATCGTTGATTTAGTGTAGGTCACTATACCTATCTCTAAAGCACCTTACAGGATGGCACCTTTGGAGCTTAGGGAGTTGCAGACTTGGTTACAGGCATGGTTTTGAAACCTGGACTAAACCAGCCGATTGAACCAGAAACCGGGCTTGGTTCAGGTCTGGTCAACCCACAAAAACTATTGTGGAGTGAAAACCGGCTTATTTTACAAAATTCATTCGAACTGGTGGTTAAACTTGTAACTCGTTCAAGCCGGTCACAGTTCAACACAATCGGCCAATTCGAAAGAACACTTGTGGCTTGCTTAAAAAATTGTAGCCAAGGGGATTGGAACACTAGACATGTCCTTAAGAAGAAGTCGCAGGCACCACTGAGTCATGCACCTGCTTTGTGAATGCTTAGGCAAACAAACTATACTTATTCTTTTATTTTATGTATGTTAAAATTAGATTTTACAATAAATTAATGTATAAAAAAATTAAAATATTTTTAAACAAACATATTTATTTAAATATAAATGAGGTGTCAAATTTATTAAAGACTTTAATTGGTTTTTCTTTTATATTTTTGTTTTGGAGGTGGATGTTTGATGAAATATTTAAGAAAATTTAGGGTATTGGGCAAAATTTTTAAGACAAATTATTATGAAGTCACAGTTTGATAGCAGTTGATCTAAAGGTTAAACTGATGACCCTTGACCCAGTCTCTTTTCTGGTTCACTGAATGGTCCGTATTTCAGAACATTGTTACAGAAATTGTTAAACAAGAGCGAGATTTAGGCCTAGTATCTCACCGTAGGGAGCACCTGTCGGTCAATGAGGTTGTGCATTAATTATAGGGAGATAAATGTCACAATGAAGAATAGATAACTTTTGCCACAAAATAATGATCTATTTGACTAGTTGTATGGAGCTCACACATTCTCCAAGATTGACTTGAGGTCTGATTATCACCAACTGAAGGTGAGGAAGGAGGATGTCCCCAAGACAACTTTTAAGACTCCTTAACAAATGCACCAACTGCATTCAACCCCCAGTTAATGAACAAGTGTTGAACCCCCTAGTTGGATAAATTTGTAATAGTTTTCATTGATGATATCCTAATTTATTCAAGTAGTAGTGAGGAGCATGAGAAGCATTTGAGGATAGTTTTTCAAATGCTTTAGTAGAAGACACCATTTGCCAAATTCAAGAAGTGTGAGTTTTGGTTCAGTGTGACCTGTTTAGGTCATGTGGTAAGGATGGAATATTAGTGGACAGCACAAAGGTAGAGGTGATCATCAATTGGCTGGGACCTACCTCTCTGACTGAAGTGTGCAGTTTTAAGAGGAGTTCTCTCGTATTGTCTTACCATTTACCAATCTCACGAAGATGGGAGTAAAGTAACATTGGACTGATGGCTGCGAGAGTAGCTTTCAGGAGCTTAAGCAGAGATTGACATCAACTCCAATTCTTGCCTTCCCTACAGATGGAGGAGGTTTTGTGATTTATAGTGATGCTTCAAGGCAGGGTTTAGGATGTGTGCTTACGCAGCAAGGGAAGGTAATTGCTAACACTTCATAACAGTTGAAAGTACTTGAGAGTAATTACCCCACGAGTGATTTGGAGATAGCCACCGTAATTTTTACATTTGAGATATGGTGGAGGCATTTATATTCAGTCACGTGACACACATAGCCAGTGTTCAACAATTAACTGACTTAAATAGTGTTATGGATCATAATGAATGATTTTAAGGACCTGTGGGTGTGGCCACAATTACAATTTTTAGTAAGAGCTTTCTGGAATCTTTACAAGATTTTTGCAAGTTGAACCACTGATTTCGCAAGATATAAAAAATCAACAAAAGTTCCCAAATTCTTCAAAAATTGATGAAACTTGCAAGCAAAGTTGGGTTTTCTGACAGGTAAAAATATTTAAACACCACATGGTTTGATACAAAGGCAGTAGAGAGAATTTCACTACACCTGCAGTATAAAGCATGATTACTAGGTTCGTTTTTGTTTAGCAACCTTTTTATGTGTGTGCACACACACGTGTGTGTGTCAAATGTCTTACTACAAAGCAGAAACTACTAAAGTCTGGTTGTGTGGAAACTTATATCCACCAATGGATCAAATATAAACATTTTCAAATAAGGTCCACACTGCAACACAAAGCCAACATAAATTCCACTTTTCCATGATGCATTCATCAAGCAGGTCCCACATTCAACAACTTTATAGATACATGTTAGCTGGTCATCTCTTTTGTCTTTTGAAACATACTTGAACTATAAAAAGGCATGTATTAAGTATCAAGACTCAAGAGGCATAATAAATTAATTTGCCTTCTGTTCATAGCCAGTATTTATTTTTTATCGGCACTGGAGTGTCCGGATCAAAGCCCAACTAACCCCCATTGTGATGACCAGGTCTCTTTTCTCTCTTTCTTTTCCTTCTTTTTGGTTTCGTCCTCATTTGTTCTCGTTGGGTTGAAATCCTCGGAAATTATCTTCAATTCAAGGCTTCCGTTCTTGTTTGTGTTGGTGTTAGAATTTCCTTCTTCCGGAAAGTGCGGAGTCAAGTCCGGAGCGCCCGGGAAGCAAGTCTGAAAATTTCTGGGCTGCTGGACCAGGGCCGCACGTGCGGGAAGAGGGGGAGTTTGGGTGTTTGCATACTGTCTAATATGCACGAGCGGAGAGTGGTGCGGGAAAGGAGCCCCGCACGTGCGGGGGTGAAGGCCGCACTTGCGGGGAAAGGCGCCGCACGTGCGGCATTCTGGACAGATCCGAGCCTCTGTTTTTATCTCTCTTTTTGGACGATTTGTATCTCATTTTTAGGGTTTCTCTCTCTCTCTAAACCTTATTTCTCTCCTCTATCTCTCTAGAAACCCTAACCAAGACACTTAAACACTTTGATTCCTTGCAAATCTTTGGATCTAAAACATCATCACCCCTCCTAAATCTTGAAGATCAAGCTTGGATCTTCCTTGGTGTAGGAGAAATTGAAGAACACTCCATCTTGAAGCTAGGGTTTCACTTCCTTTCATCATCAACACTTCGAGGTAGGGAATTCTTGAGTTATATATTGTTAGAATAGTTATTTTTAATATTTACTTAAGTTGAGGGTATGATGGTCATATTGCTACTTTAGGGTTTTTATATATATTTGAGTGATGTAAGTTGAGAATGTAATTTTCAGTCTTTGATATATAAAAAATTCTCTCTCCTTCTTCTTCCTCCTCCTAACTTTCAACCCTAATTTCTCCATTTTATATTCTAACTTGGTATCAGAGCGATCTCTTCTTCATTAGAAAGAGTTCTGCAGATTCTAAAGATCGATCTGAGGTGACCGAGACGTGCTGACGTCATCAGCCGTACGATGACGTCAGCATGACGTAAGCAGTGTACGGACGGGTCCTTCACCCCTAGGCTCGACATTGTCTCCTGAGATTTATGGTGAATTTTTGTGGAATTTTTTGATCATCCCTGATGTGAGTTTTCGAATTTTGAAAGTATTTCATGTTTTGGGACTGATTTCTTGAATCTGCTTTTGGGACTGTTTTTTTCTGGTTTTTCTTGCTGGGCTCACTTCCCTAGGAGCCGAAAATCAACCCTCTAAGGGTCCTTGATCCTAATTTGTAGTTTTAAATCTGTTGAGAAGCTATTCTGTTCGTTTTTTTTGGTTATTTCTGGTCCCGTCACTCTGTGTTCTTCGGTTCTACCTATTGGAGGCTCCTATATAAGGGCTGAATCTCTTCTAGCAAGGGATATTTGTCCTCTCTTTATTGATTGCTACTGTTGAGTTGATGTGTTGGTCTCCTTTGGGTCCAAACTTGGTTGGCAGACCTGTTGTCTTCTCTATTTGGCTGTGTTTTTGTGGAATTATTTGGTTGTTGCGCTAGTTCTGTGTTTATATTGGTGATTGTGGGTGTGGGTATTGTCTATTTGTATTGGCTATTTGCAAGTCTGGTTGATCATTATGGTTGAGATTGAGTCTAAGGCTATCACTATGGGTAAAGATGATGACATGCCTAAATCTATCACTACAAAGAAATTGAATGGTGCTAATTATTTGGCTTGGGCCCATGCTGTCAAGATTTTCTTACGAGGTAAGAAGAAGTCCCGCTATATTAGTGAACTCCCTCCCTCCTTCTGGAAGTTTTGAATATGTGATCTCCTCCGGGATCAATTTGCTGTAGTACTACAGCCAATAGTCCATTCTGACTGCTTTCCAAATGATCTTCTTTACGATATGATAGTTAATGAAAGTAAGTATTGATTAAACACTTATCAGACATAAGTATTAAGATTAAACATTTATCAGTCAATCAATATCTTTAAACAGCAATAACTCTAGAGACAAAAAAATAATTTTAAAAATGGAGGATAGTGCTTCTTACTTGCAATTGTGTGCAAATGAGTTCCAGCTTCAATTCCTGAAAGATTATAGTTTAGTAAGCAGGAGTGAAGTACTTGTGATATTGAAATGTGATTGCACACTTGAGAAGTCATAATTAACAAAGCTTTACCTGCTCCTGAACTGCTTCTTTAAGCTGAGAAACCAAGGCAGACCTAGTTGCTTCAGCATTTTCAAGTTGCCTAACGCATTCCTTAAGTACATTTTCTTGCTCCTGTATCTCATCCACCAATATGGATCCTTGTTGATCTCCTGATTAAAAATAATAAACAAAAGATGGAAAATTAGATGAACCAAAAAAAGAATTTTGATGCCTGTAATGTTGAAGTAAACCACTCTACACATACAGGTATAAAATTCAGCTATAGAACCTACTCAGTAACACTAATAGATGATGACTTTAAACAAGTAAATCTCTTACATATAAGAAAGAAGATAGAAAGAACAGCCTTCAAAGGGCAAACAATTGGTAGCAACTTTTTGGTGTATATGACTAAATCAACAAGCAACACAAACAAATGCCCGACTACCCCTAAGCATGCATTGCCATACAACAAAATGCAAGTCCTCCACTTTGGTAAATAAATCAATGTATAAGAAAATGCAAGTAGATGAGTAAGTGCTGCCATAGAAGTCCTCCACTTTGGTAAATAGGCTGAATATACCAAGTGTATTATAAAAAGCATATCATCAAGACATCTCAATAACTGGCCTGGATGCATTTAGAAATTAGCATGACTCATAGCTGTATCATCCACTCTCGTAATAAGGGGTTGTGTACAAAATCCAATAATTACATTAATTTCTGAACAACTTATAAAAAGACATTAATTTTCGAACCATTCTACTGTGTGTTTGTTAGGAGAAAACAAACTTAGGGAATGATAAGACTATCATTCTCTTTTTATATTGATAATCTATAGCTTACAACGGAAGCCTTGAGGCACAAATAAGGAAAAATACATAATAAGGAAATAACAGCTAAATTGAATAAGCAATACATAATAACCAAGATATTATTCTAACACTTCCTCTCTAGTTGGTGCGAAGATCTCTCTTATGCCCAACTTGCCAAGTACATCATGAAATTATTTGCTCCCAATTCCCTTGATGAGAATATCTGCCAATTGTTCACCCGACTCCACAAAAGGAGTACACATAGTGCCACTGGTGAGTTTCTCCTTGATAAACTGACAATCAATCTCAACATGTTTTGTGCGGTCATGTTGAATTGGATTGTGAGCTATGTTAATAGCAACCTTATTGTCACAGTATAGTCGCATGGAGTCTGTCTGACCAATGCCCAGATCACTTAGTGGCAACTTGATCCACAAGAGCTCGCACACACCTTGTGCCATGGCTCTAAATTCTGCCACTTGACTGAGCTACTACATTCTGTTTTTTACTTCTCCAAGTAACCAAATTTCTCCTAACAAAGGTACAATATCCAGATGTGGACTTTCTATCAGTTACTAATCCTACCCAGTCAGTATATGTATAAGCTTCCACACGAGGATGATCATGTTTGAAAAAATAGAGACCCTTTCCAGGAGAAGATTTTAAATACCTAAGAATCCGCATCATCGCAGCCTAGTGTGTCTCATGAGGAGCATGCATGAACTGGCTAACCACACTAACCGCAACAGCAAGATCAACAAGATCAAGACAAGAATGAGATAAATAAATGAGCTTCCCCACTAATCTCTGATAACTCCCCCTGTTAACAGCAACTCCTCCACCAACACTAAGTTTCTGATTTGACTCTAGAGGTGTGTGTGTGTCACAATTTACTCTCAAGCATCTCGGTTTCTTTCAACAGGTCAAGAACATATTTTCTTTGACAGATGAAAATCTCATCCTTGGACCTAGCAACCTCAATACCCAGGAAATACTTCAGATTCCCAAGGCTTTTATTTCGAACTCATTTGCCAAATATTGCTTCAACCAGAGAATTTCCTCAATATCATCTCCTATAAAAACTATGCCATCCACATATACAATGAAGGCAGTTGTCTTACCATGAGAGGAATGTTTAACAAACAAAGTGTGATAAGCCTAACTCTGTGTGAAGCCATATTTGAGCATTGCCTGAGTAAATCTCTCAAACCAAGCCCTTGGAGATTGTTTGAGATCATATAAAGACTTCCTAAGCCTGCATACTTAACCCTCTATCTGATGATCCTCAAAACCAAGAGGAATGTCCATATACAACTCTTCTTCTAGATCACCATGTAGGAAAGCATTCTTCACATCAAACTAGTGAAGTAGCCAATCCAGATTTGCTGCAAGAGAGAGGAGTACCCTGACTAAATTCATCTTAGCAACTGGTGCAAATGTCTCTTGATAATCTACTCCATAAGTTTGAGTAAAGCCCTTTGCCACAAGTTAAGCTTTGTAACGCTCAATTGAACCATCTGCTTTGTGCTTCACAGTATACACCCACTTACATCCCACAGGTCATTTGTCCTTGGGTAATTCAGTCAATTCCCAAGTGTCATTCTTACGAAGTGCTTTCATTTCTTCTATCATGGCATGTTTCCACTTAGGAGTAGCAAGAGCATCCTGAAAATGATTGGGTATACTAACAGAAGAAACTTTAGACACAAAGGCTCTATAAGAAGGAGACAATTAGAGTAGGATACAAAGTTAGAGATATGGTGTTGCGTACAAGACCTCACACCCTTCCGTTTAGCAATAGGAATATCAATATCAAAATACTCAGGAATATCAAGGGTTTCAGATTTACCTAGACTCTCATCAAAAGAAGGGAATAACACTGGATCAGAAGCGGTCTCTTGTATCTAAGTAACTTTATGTCTGTCTTTGTCTCTGACATAGACTTTCCCTTCCTCGAGAACATTGGATTCTGTATTGCCCAAAATAGCTGGTTCATATTCTACATCCTCAACCACCAGTAATGATCCAAGAACTGAAAATCCAGGAATCTCTTCACACCAAGGCTCTCCTTAAAGGAATTACTGGGACACTAGAGAGGACAAAAAGTAGGACTAGGACTCAAAAAAGGTGATATCTGTTGGAATGTATCCCACATTGCCTGGAGTTGCCCCATCTGTGCTACTTACAAAACTCCAGTTTTATTCTCCTTAATACTTGGGTTTTAAGGAGAAGTGTGGGCTCGACTTTTCAATTTGGTGTCAGAGCTTGGTTAGACCTGTGATTGGTGTGCCGTTTATTCAGCTACTATATGTTGTGGTCTAGGAGGATGTGTTGGAATGTGTCCCACATCGTCTGGAGTTGTCCCATCTATGCTACTTATAAGGCTCCAATTTCCTACTCCTTAATACCTAGGTTTAAGGAGAAGTGTAGGCTAGGCTTTTCAATTACATCCATGGAGACAAATCACTTACGAGACGGAGGATGATAACCCTTATAGCCCTTTTGAGTAGGTGAATAACCCAGAAAGACACATTTAATAGAACAAGAATTAAATTTACCATGAGTAAGGGAATGGTTGTGGACAAAGTAGACACACCCAGAGGTTTTAGGAAGAATGGAAAACACAAACTTAGAACCTAAGAACACCTAAAGGGGAGCTTGTTTGTGCAACACTTGGGTAGGAAAACAATTGATGAGATAGGCAACAATGAGAACTGCTTCTCCCTAATAAGACCAAGGCACTTGCGTGGAAAAGGTCATGCAACGAGCTATATCAAGAAGATGACGATTCTTGCGCTTCGCAACCCCATTTTGCTAAGGGGTATTGGTGCAAGATGTCTGATGAATAATGTCATAGGTGGAAAGATAGCTCACTATACCAGAATCAATGAACTCACCTCCATTATCAGATCGCAATATTTTGGCAATAGCACCAAATTGAGTACAAATCATTTGGTAGAAATTGCAAAACACAAGAAAAACCTCACTTTTGTCTTTCATAAGATACACCCAGGTAGTACAAGAAAAATCATCTATAAAAGTGACAAACCATCTATGACCTTTCAAAGATACAACACGAGATGGACCCCAAACATTAGTATGAATTAAGGAAAAAGAAACCAAACTTTTATTAAAACTTGGTGCAAAAGAAGCTCTGTGTCGTTTACCAAGTTGACAAGACTCACAATTAAACTCAGAGATATTATTGTTTGTAAAAGAGGAAGGAGACAAATGCTTAAGTAATAAAAAAGACGGATGTCCAAGACGCCGATGCCACAACCATAAATCTTCCTTAGTGGTGGGAAACTTGATGGAATGATTTGCCACCTTGTCTACCTGATCCAAGATATAGAGACAATGTTCTACTCTACCACTGCCAACGTCCCCTCGGGATGAGGTTCTGAAAAAGACAATTATCAGGGAAAAAGGTCACACTATAGTTCAAGTCATGAGTAAGACAACTCAAAGATAAAAGATTAAAAGAGAAATTTGGAACACGTAAGACAGAAGATAAGAGTAGAGAAGGAGTGGCATGAACTAAACATTTCCCAAAAATAGAAGTAGTACCATCAGTAATCCTAACTTTGTCCTGACTTGAAGAGGACTTATATTCCGAGAATAAATCAAAAGATCCAGACATATGATCGAAGGCACCTGAATTAATAATCCAAGGTAAAGTCTTATGAGATAAGAAAGCATTGGTAGAAGAGACTAAGTTGCCAAAGTGAGCAAAAAAAGAGGAGGGTGCATCGGATGGAGTAGTGGAAGAATGACGATCCAGTAGGTGGCACAAAGCATCCTCAAACTTAGAAAAAGACATACCATAAAGAGACATCACTACTAGATGGAACAACTGAAGATGAGTCAGGAGTATTAAACCCATGTCCTCAAGACCGTCTTAAGCGACCCCCACGACTACCAAAGCAATCACCATGGCCACCAGAAGGAACCCCATGAGGTTTCCAACAAGTATCCTCAGTGTGTCTCGGCCGGCGGCAGTAATCACAAAATAGATTATCCTTTTCCAAAGTATTGAAGGAACTACGAGGTTGACTAATTCCATCTCTAGGAGGAGCAGAAAGTAAGGTTGAGCCCTTTGTAAAAGCCAGTGATAGCATAGCAGACTGACGACTCTCCTCATTCTGCATATAAGCAAAGGCCTCCTAAAGAGAAAGAAGAACATCCATGCCAAGAACACGACTTCGAACAGGATCAAATTCCAAGTTGAGGCTCTCCAGAAACTTGAAGACTCTTTCATGTTCAATGAACTTGCGGTGACCCACAGAATCAGTTGTGCAAACACGTTTATAATCCTGTAAATGATCAAGACATTTCCAGCCATTATTAAGAAAAGTATAATATTGAAGAACAATCATCTCTCCCTGGACTGAGCACTCAATGGAGCAACGCAATTCAAATGTTTGTGAAAAATTCCCCTTCCAAGAATAAGTAGTAGCCACAACATCCCAAATATCCTGTGTTGTAACTTGTAACCATAGATAAGTAGCCCTCACCAAATATCAGGGACTATCGAGTGGATGAGCCACCCCATGATCAGAGAGTTGGTAATCTCCCACTGGGCATAACCAGAATTAGTGATGCTAGGTGCTTTGATTCTCCCATCTACATAACCCATTTTCCTACAGCTCTTCCGAAAAAGTGTCAAGACACTGCAACCAAGCTGAATAGTTCTGACCATTAAACAGAGAGGTGGTGATTTTAAGGCTAGGATTGAGATTTTCAGATGTACTCATAATGGGACTCCCCTTGAAGTGGCAGAGAACTAGTGGATTCACTGGTAATGTCAGTCACCTTAGAACGCTACTACCTCTGTTATCAGAATCTTACGAATCGCGATTCGATTCGATTCGCAATTTTTGCAAAATCGATACGAATCTATGGGTGAATCTATTTTGGAAGTGAATCTCTAGTGAATCGCACGATTCACAATCGATTCACGATTCGATTCACTTTTTACAATTCATGCAATTTTTGAAATTATTGTGTACGACATATTTTCGACTCTTTTTTTCTTCATCTTTTTAGTGAAAATGGCATAATACAACTTTTAATAGCGTTTAATACTAAAATAACCAACATATATACATGATTTATTGTTATTTTAGTGATCATGGAGTTTTTAATAGGATCCAGTCAGATTCAATCAGACCCAACATATTTTTAACCTTTCTTCTCATTTTTTTTCCTTTTAAAAAATCATAATATATTTTCTAATGATGTTTAAGATTAAAGTTACACTATGAATTATCTATTACTATTTTATTAAATTGAATATTACATGTGTGAGGTCAGTTATACTTTTTTAAATGTTTTAGGCTTTAAAATAAAATATTCTAAATAATTCCTTTTTATTATTTGCTCACTGTTACTTAGAAAAGTATATATGCTTATTGTCCAAATATCAACATTGTTGTTAATTATTGTTACTTTGGAAGTTTGTCTATTTGGTTACTATCTTTATTAAGAATGGCTGATAAGAAATATCTAAAAAAGAAAAAGGCGAGATGGTGATATTACATCTTTATTAAGAATGGTTGATAAGAAGTATCTAAAAAAGAAAAAAGGTAATATGGTGATCTTACATAGGAACCTTTGTTAACTCTTACCTATTAAACTACCTGATTATTATTCAAAATAACATTTTTATTGATTTAAGTCTAAATATTTTATATTCATAACATATATTTAACATCTAAATGTGTAGATATATGTTTTTAAGTAATTTAGAAAAAGTGACCGAATCTTTATGATTCACGATTCGATTCGATTCGTGATTCGGTACAAGACCATTTCGATTCACGATACGAATCCCGATTTGACAACTATGGCTACTACCAAACCAACTTACACTAATCACTACCACTGGTAGAGGGATAAACAATTGGGATCAAAGTATCTCTAATCAATCACAAATCATGAAGGGAGCAGTATACTTAGGCAAAAAATAGCAAGAGGTCCACATATTGACCCAAGGAACCAAAGAAGAGAAAGAAGGCTTACGGCCCAATCAAAACAGCGAAATAAATGTCCCAAACTACTCAAAAGCATACCAGCAAGAGAGTTAGAGCCAAATAAAGTAATCAGACCATGAAAAAAGCCCAGAGGGCTGTTGACAGTGGCCTAGAAGGCTAGAAGAAGAGCCGACAGGGATGGGGGTTGTTGGTAGCGCCCTAGTAGGCTGGAGAAGGAGCCGACAAGGCTAGGAGGGCTGTCGGCAGGCCCTAGGTGTCTGGACAGGGGGCCAACAGGCCTGGGAAGTGCCAAAAGAAGGGTTTTCTAGGTATAGAAGGGTATGGGTGATGATGGGTGGCTGCTGGAGTGATGTGTGATGATGTGGTGAAGCTGTGGTAGTGTCAGGTGGTGGTTTAGGAGCCTCCTAGCTCTAATACCATGTTTGTTAGGAGAAAACAAACTTAGGGAATGATAAGACTATCATTCCCTTTTTATATTGATAATATGTAGCTTACAACGGAAGCCTTGAGGCACAAATAAGGAAAGATACATAGTAAGGAAATAACAACTAATGACGGCTAAATAGAATAAGCAACACATACTAACCAAGATATTAGTCTGACAACATGAACTCTTCTTAATGTGTAAATTACCCATGTTGGACACTAACACTTGAGTAAGGGTATGAGATATGGCCCAATATGTGTAGTTCAATATTTACCTAATAAACATATATAGTAATTAAAAATTAACTATAACGCAAGAAGATCCCATATACCGCATGAAAAGCTCTATGCCACCTAGTAAATACGACTCTATCCTAAAAGTAAAAGAATATTAAGAAAATTGAAAAAAATTCATATCCCGTGTCTTTAGACATAAAAATTAGATAAATCTAACACTGACACATACCCTATTTCACAATTTTCTACCTATCAGTTACAGTACAACCAAATTAGGTCATAAGGTCGTAAAATGCAACCGTTTTCGTACGGGCTTGTGTCCATTTATCATGGCATGCTTATTTATACACTAGTTATCTGATCAAAGAAATTTAACTGCTTTATGTATAACCATTCTATCCTATCATTTAACCAACAACCATCACCACCACCACCACCACCACCACTTTGTTCAACTCAACTAGTCCTATGTTGATAACTATAATCTCCATAGACAGATTCAAACCTAGCAACCTCTACCTAAATGAAAGCCGAGCTTACCATTCCTATCTTACAGTCCACAGCTCACGAAGGACTCCAATAGACCCTTAGCAACTCTAAGCCTTTGCCCTACCACTGGGGCTGCTATTCACACTTAAAAACACTTGCTGTGCAAAGAATTTCAACACAATTCTAACATTTTTAGAACCCATCCTTTTTAAAAACAAAACCCAGCCCAACCCCCTTTTCCATCTATAAACCCTCCAGCCCAGTGTTATTAAAGGCGCGCCTAGGTGTGCGCCTAGGTCCAAGTCCCATCCAGGTCCAAGGTTTGCGCCTTATAGTGTTCCAGGCCAGGCGACTTCGATAAGGCGCGCCTAGGCCCAAGTCCCGTCCAGTCCCAAGGTTTGTGCCTTGTAGTGTTCCATGCCAGACGACTGTGATAAGGCGCCGGATTGGCCCAAGGCTTGCATCTAGAGGACTTTTTTTATTGTTGCTTTAATTGGTTTTGTTTAAAAACTAACCATTGATTTAATATGATGCAACTACAGAAGATCCCTACTCTTATTACAGATGCCAATACATTGGGCATTCAACCCCAAATCAATGACAGAAGAAAAATTAGCCCTAATTCCTAATCTCCAAAAAACACTAAATATTTAACATTTTATTTTGTTTATGTTGAACCCTAAATTATTTACTTATATTAAATTATATATTTTTTCCCGTACAAGGTGCGCCTCACTTCGGTGAAGCTAGCGCCTTGAGCCTAGGCCTCAGGAGACCTTGGCGTCTTACTGCGCCTATCGCCTTTAATAACACTGCTCCAGCCCAACCCCCTTTCCATTTCTTTCCACAGTTTCAAAAATCCTATACCCATGAGTTGTCCTTGACCTAAGCCTTCTATAAAATACACTGAAGTCGGCACTCGTCAGCAGCATTCCAACTATCAAAATCCTTTCCATAGTACATTTAATTTAGAATCATATTTTGTAGAGTAGTATCTCTTTGCACTAGTCTTACATATTACATTATTTTTCACTTACTGGGGGAAAAGAAGTCCTGCATCTTAATTGCCAGAGGGGAAAAGAACAAACAAAAATCTTACATCAGTTTGATGTCGCAGCTCACAAATCGTCTCATTCCCCATTTGTTCTTAAATCAAATGCAAATGCCAAATGAGTGGCCACAAAGTAAAGAACAAAATAAAAAATAAGTTCATCTATACATACATATATTTTAAAATTATATACAATACAATTTAAATGTGAAATTTACCTTGAAGGATGATTTAGTATGTGCAAACATGACCAATTATAATTTAATGGAAAAATGATGCACTAAGTTACTGAAGCAACTAGAGAAAAAAAAATCTCCTAACAATGAAGATATACAATGAAAGAACACTGGAAAGCATTCGTCCGAACGATAATCAATAGAATTAACATGATATGAATACTAAACGAGGACAAACAGGTCAAAAAATTTAATATAATTAAACTTCTGAAGAGCCTCACTGATGAATTTTTTTTAATTTTCACATACATTGCCATCAAAGTTATGCAAAATAGAGATAATTCTTACCATGAGCAGAAGTGCTTTCTACATCTTTCTCCATTTTCCCCACTAGACTAGCAGCAGCTTTACACTTGTTCAAAGCAGCCTCTTCGGTGACATTTTCATCATGCACTGACTGAAATGCAGTTACAATTTTTTCGGGCATAGCTCCGACAGCCAATTTCTGAAGATGACAACCAAGATAGGCATGACCAATGATCATAAATACAGTTTTTTCAAACAAAAATAAAACAAAACAAGGTCAAGTCAACCAGATTAAAAAACTAACAGAAAATTTGGCAAATACTTACAATTCTTAAGGAGTGAGCATCCCTCTTTACTATCTTAATAGGATTTGAACTCTTTCCATTGCTAACAGGAGGAGGAGGAGGAGGAGGATCCTTACCCAAGATTTCATCTTTAAGATTCTGACCCCGAGATCCAAAAACTTTCCTCTCTTCCCATATATCCACCTGATTAATAAAAAAAAAAAAAAAAAATATATATATATGAAAAAAAGCCCCAAAATATCAAATGAAAAGAGGCATAATCAGGATAAAAAGTTGGAAGTGCATGCAAATTAAATTACCATTAGTTTAAACTAATATATTATCCAATAAGAAATGCTACAATAAAATAGAAATTTTTCAAAACATGCAAATGGAGTAATTGATGCTGATCTTAAAATTATCATCAACATTACACAACCAGTGCCATCATATAGTAGGGAATGGGGCAATCAAGTAAAGAAACGAAGGTAGGTAGGTTGTACAACAAAATGAACGTAGAGTGAAAAATACAAATATGCATCATCGTTAACATCAATAGTGTCTAAAGCTATGATTGATTCATGATTTACTTGCATTCCTCCTATTATGTAAAGCATAATTTGTTCATTAACATTACAATGGAGAAGTTCCATATTTAAGTGAAGAAGGAAGATTCATTAACCAAAAATGCACCATGGTCCCAAGCCTAAACAAACTACACAAGTAAAACTATATCATCCTCCATGTTGTAATGCAAATCATGTACGTACGTACACACCTAGGTACAACTATGACATATACCAACAATGAGCTTTTCCTCAGTAGGTACAAGTGATGTGAAAAATTCAATGATCATAGGTCTCAAAACTTCAAAAGTAACTTATATTTTATACCAATTACAGACGTAGAAATAGTTACGTTGCTGTTTTGAAAGAGAAAAAAATAACGCACGTTCTAGTCAGGGTTTTAAGTAATGGTTAGAGCCTTTGTAATGGTAATGGAGACAGTGTAATAAAAGCAGAGTGTAACGGATATGCATAGTAGTAACAATGGGAATCTTGATTTTTTTCCCATCACAACTCCCCCCAGGTATTATCAATATGTATGCACTTTTTTTTTCAAAATCATATATAGTTACGAAAAATGGCTTCTATGCTCCTTTTTTTTTACCACTTGTTATCGGGCCCACTGGACAGACTACTCCGAGGGACCAGTCCCACCATCCACTAGTGGGGACCCAAATTAAAATGGCTTCTATTCTAATCACTATTAAAACGAAGTAGCCTTTGATTTATAAATTTATCATGAAGCAAGAAGATACAAATTATCTTACAAAAATTAAAATCTAAACTAACCACAAAAAATTTAACAAAATTTAATAGTCAACTAAAAATAATATGAATAATAACAAAATATGTATCCAAGCATTCATTTTCTTAAGTTGCCAATTTTCCCAAAAGCTTAAATTGTTGGGCCCAACAATGTGTATTAAACTATCCAACACCCTCCCTCACATGAAACCCTATCTTGCACGTGGAGCAACAAACAAAGAACCAAACAGAAGGAGAAGCAAACAACCAAATGGAGAAGAAGAAACCAAACGGGGACCAAATATCAAGTACTAACAGATAGACTTGAACCCCAAGACCTCTCTCAACCTGAGCTCTAATATCACGTTAAGTTACCAATTTTCCCAAAAGCTTAAGTTGTTAAGCAATGGGACCAACAATTTATATCAAGCTATCCAACAAATTCATTCATTCACAAATCTAACATACAAAGTTACAAGATCTAAGTTATCTTACACAAAAATGAACAATATTCAAGATTTTTCAACAACAAATGAAAAAGTCAAAAAAAATTGAAGAAACTTGACCAAGAAGCTTCAAGGGTTTGATCTCTAACTCCCAAGCTTAGCACTTCAAATTAGTGGAGAAAACCCAGAGACATAACTTTCCTTAAGCTTCCCAGAAAAGTGGGAGCTAATTTTGGCGTAAGAGAATGGGCAAAATAGATAAAATCTGATACCATAATGGTTACCCTATTGGTTGTCATAGTACCATTTTGGGCCAATGTGAGGCTGTTATGACCCTATTGGTCATTATATCTCAATCTCGATCTAAATTTTAGTTTGACATTGATGACAAAGGTTTCTTACTTCTAAAGAGGATTGGGAGATCAGTGGTAAGTTAAAGTTGTTTACTATATTTAATGACAAGGGTGATTGTTTAAGTAATGACTGGATTGAACAAGTGGTGAAGAAGATAATGAGTTGGTTGTTACTCACAAAAATATGGTAGAAAAGATTGATGGTGATTCTAAGAAGAAAAAAAGAGGGGTGAAATTATCTTCTAGGAATGATAGGGAGCTTAAAAGACTTCAATGTAAAGTAAATTGTGATGGTTGTAAAGGGAGTAAGCCTTTAGTGCGGCAGTGCATTTAAGGCAACAGGGATGAGTGTTTGGATGAGTAATAGATGATTTTATCTTCTATAGGTTTCAAACAATCCCATTCTTGAGAAACAATTTTGCCTAAAAAGCCTGCCTACACTTGTATGAGAGGGTCTGAAAACGTCACCGGAAAGGTCGAAGATTACCGGAAAAGTCACCGGAATCTTCGAAGGCTCGCCGGAAAACTCGAATGTCGTTGGAAACTCCGAATGGAAAATTCAAATGTCACCAGAAACTTTGAATCTCCTAGAAATAAGTGGTGAGCTAAGATTCTTCAATGATCACAACTAAAGGAAACTTGCATAGAGAAGAGATGATGGGAAGAAAAGGTTGGGTGAAGAATAAGGCAAAGAAGCTAGAGAGAGATAATCATGGCAAGCTCCCATAGATCCCCCTTTCACTCTTAAGGAAGGAAGATGAGATCCCAAATGCTCTCCCTCCCTAAAATTCCTCCTCCTTAAAGTTATAGGGAATGCTCTGTATATAGGCAATTCACGTGGTGGAGTCCTATGTGCAAGGCACATGGGAAGAATATTCTCTCTAACTACTTTGTTCGAGGAGGAGATCTCTCCGAGATGAGAAAAGCCGTAAAAATGAGATCAACCCCTTAGCTAACCTCTCTTCTTAGCCATACCAAACCAATACTCCCCAACCATTCCAAAGGGTCAGGGTAGTCCTAGAGGACTTCCCGCCGCTAATATTGCCGAGTCTCATGAACTCCCCAAGGTTGTGCCATCTCGACCCGGGTATAGGCTAAATGGACCGATGAGTGAATTCATCTCCACCTACTGTCCTCAGGATCCAGGCCCTTTGTTCGGGCTTTACCGCACTCATGTTTCCGATGGGTTGATCCCAGAATGCTCCAAATCCGCAAATGTTTTGGGACTTATCAAAGGAGCAACCTCTAGATTGCAATTGAATCCATTCAAAACCTGAATGCCTTGGATCTCTAGGCTTGCTCAATGCCCCTTCGAGTCCAGACCCGAACAAGTCACTAGATTCGTGGATCTAAACCTTTTCAAGGCTTAGAGCAATCCGACCCGTTTGATGGCAATAAATCCGGGTCCACTAATTTTAAACATGCACCTTTTCCAACATCCTCGAACTCGCTCGCCTACTTGATTTTCTCGGGCATATCTTGTCTCACTTCCTCGGACGTATTTTGTCTCCATGTGATTTATGCATAAGGTTGTTGACAACTCATAATGATAAAAAAGAATCTTTTGATCATTTTTATTCTTGTACCACGTTTGGGACCACATTTCTGTACCATTATTTTTTTTTATTTTCAAAGCAAATCAAGCCTTAGTATTTAATTCTTCTACAACCTGGATAATTCCAAAATCATTTCTTTCTTCTAGAATATTTGAAAAATCAACCTTTTTGTGGTTTCTCTTACCAGCAGCCACAAACCAAAAAAAATAATCATTTTCTTGAAACAAATAGAAACAATGGCTTGACCTTCTTTTTATTCTGAAAAGTCTAACCAAGACCCACTTTTTTATTTCTAGAATATTTGAAGGCCTCTAGAATCAAACTTTTTGCTCCAAGCTAAGGGGCAAAAACCCTTGTCCTTATCTTTTTGTCAAACCCCAATTTTCTCTCTGCAAATCAAGAAAGCAAAGACCCCAGACTTCAAATTTTCTTTTATGTAAACATTGAACTAGAGCTTCGTCCTTCCCCAGAAACCATTGACGACAACCACCGTCGTAGCCGCACTGTGGTTCTAGCTCACCCAGTGCCGTCAGTACCACGGCGTAGCCCCTTAGCCTTGTCAACTTGTGTTGACACCAGCCCAGCTTGTCGTCGGTCCTCTTTGCTTCAACTTCACTTGTGTCGACACTGTGCACACTCACCACTACTTCGTCCTGAGCCGCGACACTACTCAGCCACACACCATCTGTCTCACTCTGCTCACGCACTGTGATTGTCGATTTGGGTGACTCACCACCGACTTATCCTCTCTTGTTTATTTCAGATCGGTGGGTAAGTGTTTAAAACCCTCTTTCCTCGATTCAGAGATCTATGGGTGAACTTCTGAAACCTTTTTCTTTTTTCAATAAATCTCATGCTTAGGTGAACTCTGAGCTTATGAATTTTGATAGAAGCTTGATACTAATATTAGGGTTTGCAATCTTGATTTTGTAATAATCTGTTGAGTTTTGTTCATCATCCGAATCTGAATTTTGAGAGAACTTCCTTGAACTCCATGGCTGATTTTGTAAGACAAAAACAAACCATGACATTGCACTCTTGTTGATATTTAAAACTTGAGCCCGTGCAGTGATAATCTTGATATAAACAGAGCTATTGAAAATGTTGAGTATTCACGGGTTGCCTTTATAAATTTGTTCATTGCCATCCTTGTGAATGTTGGAATAATTATTGTTGAGTTCTTGTTGTTGAATAATTGACTGTTTGTAAAGAATAAGCCCTTGTGTGTTGACTGTTGCTACTACAAAGAATGTTGAAATAATAGCATCAACCTCTTAAAAGTAGAATGATCCTTGCATGTCTTGTTTGAGGTAGTAATGTTGCAATAGAGCAGAGAGCCATGTACTGTCACGTGTTGAATTTGTGGTCCCAAACGTGGTACAAGAATAAAAAGGACCAAAAGATTCTTTTTTATTATTATAAGTTGTCAACCTTATTCATAAATCACATGAAGACAAAATATGTCCGAGAAAGTGAGACAAAATATGCCCGAGAAAATCAAGCAGGCGAGTGAATCCGAGGATGTTGGAAAAGGTGCATGTCTAAGAAAATTAAAATTTCTCATACAAACAAGGGGCAATATGTAAGAAGGGTTTAGCTTGAGCCCATTAAATTAAGGGTAAATTACAAATACACCCCCTGAGATTTGCTTAAAATACGAATTGCCCCTTGTGGTTTGGAAAATTACAAATACCTTCCTGTCAGAATTTTTTATTTAACAAAATTAATTGAAAAAGTGAAATTTCTAACTGTTTACCTATACAATAATAAAATTATCTAAATACTTAATTGAAATAAAATTTTAACATTATTAAAAACTGTTAATTAACTTGATGATTATTAATAAAAGGACCTATTTGTTATGAAATTAGAAACTTTAAGTGACATAATGTAATTTCTAGAACTATAGAAGATAATTTGTAATTTAAGTACACCTAATTTACCCTTAAATTAATTAGGCCCAATCGAAAAGTCCAAAATTAGTGGTCCAGATTTATCGTCATCAAACGAGCCGGATTGCTCTAAGCCTTGAAAAGTTCAAATCCACGAATCTAGAGACTTATTCGGGCCCGGACTCGAAAGGGCATTGAGCATGCCTAGAGATCCGAGGCATTCATGCTTCGAACGAATTCGATTACAATCTAGAGGCCACTCCTTCGATAAGTCCCAAAACATTTGTAGACTTGGAGCATTCTAGGATCAACCCACCAGAAACATAAATGCGGTAGAGCCTAAACAAAGGGCATAAATTCCAAGTGGAGATGAATTCACTCAGCGATTAATTTAGCATGTACTCGGGGCGAGGTGACATGACCTCGGGGGGTCCATGAGACTCGGCAATATTAGCGGCAGGGGGTCCTCTAAGACTTACGCCGACCCTTTAGGATGGTTGGGGAGCATTGTTTTGGCATGGCTAAGAAGAGAGGTTTGCTGAAGGGTCGATCTCATCTTCAGGGCTTTTCTCATTCTTGAAGAGGTCACCTCCTCGGACAAAGTAGTTAGAGAGAATATTCTCCCATCCACCACTTGAGTTGCCTATATATAGAGCACTCCCCATAACTTTAAGGAGGAATTTTAGAGAGGGAGAGCCTTTGGGAGTGCTCATCTTCCTTCCTTAAGAGTGAAAGCGGGATCTATGGGAGCTTGCGATGATCATCTCTATGTAGCTTCCTTGCCTTTTTCTTCACCCAACCTTTTCTTCCCATCATCTCTTCTCTATGTGAGTTTCTATTAGTTGTGACCATTGAAGAATCTTAGCCTCACCACTTATTTATAGGAGATTCAAAGTTTCCGGCGACATTCGAATTTTCCATTCGAAGTTTCCGGCAACATTTGAGTTTTTCGACGAGCCTTCAAAGATTCAGGTGACTTTTCTGGCGGTCTTAGACTTTTCCGGCGACGTTCTCAGACCCTCTCATACACTTTTTTATGGAAGATTTTAAGAAGCAGTTCAATGGAGGAAAATCCTCAACATTAAATGGCTTTTTTTCCCATCACGCCAGTCAACGCTAATGTGATACATCTAGTCCTTTGCATTACACAGATTTTGTTCCTTTGTATTACGCAGCTTTTGTTTCATTCATGACAGTCCGATTTACTAAGGATAAATATTCATCATACTCCTTTCAATAGGTATGTTGGGTTGCTTCGCTTGATAAAAGCACTAGGGGATTTCAATGCCTTAGTTGTTCCCTGCGTTATAAAATGGGAGCTTCCAAGAATACACCGTGCTCCAATTCAACGATCTCTGTGACTTGGCTATCATGGGTGAGATGGTTCACGGGGGGCCCTAATCCCAAACCGATTCCATAACTACCATCAATTACCAATCACATTCCACATGCCACTTTAAACTTTGTGATTCCTCATATAGTCTCCTCTAGAAAGGCATCAAATTTTTTTCTCTAAGCTAAGCTCACCAACGGTCAACCAAGCCAATGCGCTATCCCTATCCCCTCCTGATGAAGCATCCTTTGATTTGAATGAATGAGGAACAAAGGCACGTGCAAGAGAAAAAAAAGCACCTATTGGGGTAATTGAAGGAGAAAAATCCACAGAATAAATCTACTATTGTTATTAGCAAAGCAGGAGAAAAATGGATGTCCATATTTTGAGAGAGCACAATTTTAAAGAATTCAATATCGTTGATGAGATAAAAAGAAAACCAAAAAATCAGCAAAAATTAAAAAATTATAATTTTCAAGCACTTTTTCTTTGTTATTGAACAGAGAAATTTCTGTTAGTTAAATTTGTTTTGGAAGAGCCCAAACAACCACCACCACCACTAAACAATAATTCACTTCATCAGTGGAAAATTCTTTCAAGTTTCAACAACGAAATTTCTCTTTTACAACACCAATACTTCAACATCAAAACAATACAGCAATTTCTCTATTTGAGAACAATTTCAATTCAATCAGTAAAATTTTGTCCAACGGAGACATTTCTCCATTCAACCAATCAAAGAAGCTTGAATTTGTATTTAACATAGAAAGTTCTCTGTTAAATGATAAACTCACTTTATAACATTGAAAATTCTTCCAATAGATAAATTTCCCTTTTGAAACAAACACTGATACTTCAATGTTTATAGGATAATGTTGTTGCTAAAAAAATTAATGCGCTTGGAGAATGCTAAAATTAGCCAAGAAGTAGCTTATTTAGCACAGACCAAACACATCCTAGTTGACAAACTACATTATATAAATAAATATAGTTTATTTTCCAAATACAAGTATTGTTTACAACATATTATTGTCAATACATGTAAATACTTGCTTCTACAGGAAAACGTTTTTTTAAGTTAAAAATTGATAAAATCATACCTAATATCAACGATGTCACAAGATACATTAATTGGATCACTCATAATATCAATTGAAAATGATATGTTAGAAAAACATGAATTTAAAAACTTAAATTAGCGACTTTGCATCTCAAAAAAAAAAAAATGAGATATTTACTTTAAATTAAATGATAATGTCAAAAAAAATTATAAAGGATCTCACTTAAATTTTTGCCTTTTGGCCTCACTTAAATTTTTTTCCAAATACATCAAAATAGGCCTCAGCTGGCTATGCTGCCTGGGGACCAAAATTCAAATATATGCTACAAACTTTTTGTCAAGGTGGAGTATCACATTTCCTTGGAAAGGCATTTAGCATTTCAAAGTGCTTTCTAAGATTGCATTGTTTGCTTGGACATTCATGTTGGAGAAAACCCTGACCATGGATTTAGTGCAAAGCGTAGAACATTACCTAACAAGCCTTATATGCACACAATGTCATGAGCTGAGACTATTAATCATCACTTACTACATTGTTTGGCAAGGGACTTACGGAACTCAATTCTATTCAAAAGCAGCAAGACAACTACTAATTATCAAATGCTAAATTGTTGGCATGGGACTTAAAGTTCTCTGTTTCTGTCCTTATTTGGGGTTTCAACAAATTATGCCAGCATTGTAAGTGGATACATTGCTGCTACCAGGGGCACACCCTTTTGGCATCTGTGGGCCTGTGTTACATGGACTCGCCACTTTTGGGCGAAGTACCCGTGTCGACACGACACGACACGGGTATGGGTGTGGGATCTGTGTCGGATTCGCCAGTTCTCACTCGGACACGGCACTTCACAAACAGCAAAAGAAATGAAAGAGGAGAGAGCAAGAGAAAACCTGGTCGAAGCTTCATCCAGTCGATCTCTCAGTCGATCGAAGCCCTCAGTCGATCGATCTTCTCAGTCGATCGAAGCTCTCTGTCGATCTTCTCTCTCTATCTCTCAGTCGATCGAAGCTCCATCGCGATCGCCTCGCCTTTTCTCCTTCTCCCTCTCTCTGTCGTTCTCTTCTTTCTCCTGACTCTGCTCATCTATTCGTATATATCTTCTTCTCTGAACTACTATATCTATCTATTATTAATAATAGTTAATAAAACTATTAATATCTATCTATTATTAATAAGAGTTAATAAACTATTAATAGTTAATAACTATATAATAAATATTATTATTATATATCATATAATAATTATTATATAACATATAATAATTATTATATAACATATAATATATTTAATAATTATTATATAATATATAAATATTTATTAGATAATATATTTATTATTATAATAATAAATATATATTTAATAATTATTATATAATATATATATATTTATTAGATAATATATTTATTATTATAATAATAAATATCTTAATTATATATAAATAATAATTATTATATAATATAACATATAATATATTTATAAGATAATATATACTTATATATTAATAAAAAAAATAAACACATGTATGTAAAATAAAATAAAAAAATTAATTGGAAACACATTGTTTAAAAAATATAATAAATAAATTAAATAATTAATGTATATTTAAATAAAATAAATTTTATAAAAATATATATATATAATATAACTCATCTCCATAGATTTTTGTTGTTATTTATATAATATAACTCATCTTCCTATAATAAATATATATTTTTTTTAAAAATTATTTAACGTATCCCCGTACCGTATCCAAATTTGGATACATATCCACGTATCCTGAATTTTTAATTTTGAAGTGTCCGACCCCTAGATACGCACCCACACCCGACACCCGTACCCGCGTCCGTGTAACTTAGCTGTGGGCTCTCAAGTCTAGCTTTATCATACAAGCTCGAGCTCGGCTCGTGAGATATTTGATAAACTTAAGCTCAGCTCGATCTTGGCTTGAAATGGTAAAGATTGTCACCAAACCATCATGCTGGACAACATCTCAAGCCTCTCTTATATACTGAGCATGTAATTGTGCCAACATTATGATAAGTGATGTGGGACAGCTACAAACAGGTGAAATATAACAGCTTGTTTTCAAAATGCCGTCATCGCCGCACATTTTATTCATTCCCACATCGCTAAAGAAGAAGATGCATTAGTCCCTCATGCATTATAAAAGTGATGGTCTACAGGTGCTATGTATAATATATTTATATCTATATAATAATATAACAATATATATATTATTTTTATTCATATTTGCTTGGCTCGCAAGCTGTTTTGAGTCAAGCTTGGGTTGAGCTCGAGCTCGACTCGATTAACAAATGAGCTTAAAATTTTAGCTCGAGCTCATTTATTTATTAAACAAACCGGACTGAATGAGAGACGAGCTGAGCTCAAGTATGTTCATGAACAACTCGGTTCATTTGCAGCCCTAACAGAGACCAGAAATCACCTAGACATTAATTTACAACCATATCACCTAGATAAAACAACATCACTCAGTTGTGAATTTCAACTTGTTTCAACCAGTTGCTTTGTTTGAATACTAAACATGCACAAGGGTCTCAACCCTTGCTACATTATTGATGAAATTTCTTATTTGAGTTTTTTTTTTATATATATATAAATAAAAAATGTTAGAATGGAAGAACATTTCCAAGATAAGACAAATCTCAACATGAGATACAAGAGTACTAAGCTCACAAAAATACAATCTTAAATATCATAAACTGATTACTAAAATAACCTAACCTCCTATTTATAGGCAAAAAAGAGAACTAAATACTTAAGAGCACCAAAACTCTAAACATTATTACATTGGACTCTCACTCTAAAGAAAAAACTTGTCCTCAAGTTGGAGACATCAACAAAATGACACAAAAATGACAAACGAAGGTACAATGGACATGCAACAGCGAATAAGACTAAGTGGTTGCAAGTCCTTGTTCAAAATCACCTTAACAAATACCCTTCCTTGAAAATGAGTTTTCGTTTATGCACATCTACCAAAGCCATGTTGACGTGTGAGTAGACACCCATGTGGCATGCCATTTGTGAAATAAGACATCATCAAAATAGCTCTTCACACATCGATCAAGATTTTCCAAAATAAAGTTCCCACACAATGATTCAGCAAGCATGAACACAAAATAAAGAGACAAGGCTTGCGGAAGAGATTCCTCAAAAGACGTGTTTGAAGACAATGAACACCAGAAACCGTTGAAACCTCCACTTCCTGCTCTTTGGACTCTTCAACAACTTGTTGAACTTCAAAATCAATTCACACTCCTTGGAAAACAAAGCCAATGCATGGCCATGCTCACGAATATTCTCTACAACTTTGAAGCTAGAAAATGAGCAAACGGTTGAGTTGCAACCATTACTTCAATGAAGCTTGCCTCATGGCCAATGTCATTCCCATCTTCCAAAAGACCATCATAAACATCATAATGATCATATATTGGAAAATCTTTATATTCATAAATATCAACTTCTTCATAATCCAATTTCCACTCATCTGGTGGTTCATCAAAGATGGAAACATCTTGAGCAAAACCTTGCTCCATATCGTCGTCAAAGATCGCAACATCTTGCCAACAACATTGTGTTTGATTTCATCACATTTTTCTTTCACATTTTCATTAAAGATAGAAGCTTCATCATCATCATATCTTGATTCGACCAACTCTGTACTAAAGAGTACCTTATGATACCCATCATCAAAAGACTTGTTCTTGCCAACGCTAATCGAATAACCGCTTTGGACTTGGCTATAGAATGGTTGTCCAGTGTCAAAATCATCATGGTATCGATGTCCAAAACTTTAAACACCCTTCTTCATTTGTTATTTCTCAACCAAAAAAGGTTGCACATAATTGGAAGGTAAGAAATGCTCCTTGAGCATCTTTCTCATGATCTCCCAATCTCTAATCTTTCCTTTGCCTATTCTCCTACAAGATTGCAATTACTTCCACCATTCTAAGGCCCGGCCTTGAAGGCTTTGAGACAACAATATCACCTTCTTTCCTACTAGAGCATCATAATGCTCTAAATGACTCTCAATGGTATTCAACCATTCCTCAAATACATCCGGAATATAACTCTTATGAAACTTGAGAAGCATAAAATCCTTGACGGTGCTATTCCGTTTTGAGAAATTCATATGAACATGCTCTACGCCCATGCGGAGCACCGAAAGAATCATCAAGTTGATCATCCTTGGAACCATTTCTACCTTCAAAAAGAGGCTGAAAGCATTGCACTCTTCCAATTAAGGTGGCAATTTGTTGACTCAACTCTTCAATCTCATCACGTTGCTTTTGGTTGATGATTGTTCATTCCAAATGGGGATTTATCCCGATTTCTTCTTCTAAATTCGCAGCAAAAACTCGACCTCAATCATCTCATCATCCCTATCCTCATTGAGCTATCGATCGGAGATTAAGATCGACACAACCTTAGACCAATTATTGGACTAAATCAGAACCTTGATTCTTAAATCCAAAGCCTCAACCTTGTAGTAATCGTATTCCAACACTTGATGCAACCAAATTCTAAACCGAATCAGAGATCAACAATAGTAACCCTGTAGCTGATAAGAACTTGAATTGGACTAGATTTAGCTAGGGTTTGGAGTACTGGACGCTGCTGGTTGAACATTTTGATAACCACAATCAAAACAAATCGCAACATTTCCAAGCAAGATTCAAAGCAACAAAGAACCTCAATTACTGTCGTCAATTTGTGTTCAATATTACTTGAAGACAACACCACCCTGGATATAACAAACCCAAAATAGTGAAACACTCATTATAGCACTTCAAAACTCAAAATCGAAGACTAGAAAATCTTCCTTTTAGAGTTGAAGAACATATCGAGTCACAAAGTCAATTCGTAGGTCAAAATCAAATTCATAGTTGCCAGCTCAAGGATCGATTACCATTTACAATCAAGAATACAATTTTTGAAATGTCGACTCTCAATTGGCTAGGTCAAATCGCACCAAAGTCGAACGCTAGTAGGTTAAACCGAGAACAAATCGTGAATGCACACTATTGAGATCTCAATTCCAAGCATGAAATCAAAGTCAAGATCAAAGCACGACTTTGGAGTCACAAATCGAAAGTAGTTTGTGATGTCAAAGCTTAGGGCTTTATCAATTCGTGAATCGATGCAACAAGATCAAAGTCGCGATGTCAATTCCAAAAGCAAAAACAAGTCATGAACAAAGCACAATCCTTCTCTGACATGTGAGATCAACTTACAAAGATGACTCAACTAACTTCGATGATGAACTAGGATTCAGAAAAAAGGACGAAAATCATCTGCAAGTTAAGGTTTCAGAGATTTTGAAGCTATAAACTAGGGTTTCAAAAATCAAGTTTGTAACTTCTCACATTCATGCAATTGGTACATGAATGAGGATCAATAGTCAGATCTCTTAGCTCTGATACCAAAATGATGGAACCAAAATTAGGAAGAGGATTTCATTAGAGAGAAAATCTCAACTTAATCTTAAATGTCATAAACTAATTACTAAAAGACGTAACCACCTATTTATAGGCAAAAGAGACAACTATCTACTTAAGAGAACCAAAACTATAAACCCTATTACATCAACAAGACAACCACATCACGAAGTACACAAACTCTGCTTCTTCACCCAAACAGACTAAAACAGAAAGACTGCAGCCCAATCAACAAATTGTGTGAACCCATGTTATGAATTACAAAGGTTCTTAAACTAATCCAGTTCTTAGTAGCAACAAACTCCTAAATAGGTGATGTTTCTTATTGAGAAATTTGTTTTTGCAATCTCAAGTAAGAAACTTGTGAAAATACTCGCTAATAACTTCAATTTATTATATTACTTTCGACATACGTAATATTTATTTGTAGTTGACAAAGACAATTTGTAGTTGACATCAATCTCAAATATTTATTCATATTTTTACACATTTTAGAACTAAGAAAAAAACATAATTGTTAGAATATATTTATATATTTAATATATAAAATTTATACATGCTCCCATATATAAAACCTATATATATTTAATATATAGGTTCTCGCTCCCCCACCCCCCCTTCCACTTCGTGCAACTAAGATCTAGTTTGTCTGCATCTATACAAAAACCACAACCTGAGGACTCAAAGGAAGCCCATCATCCAGTTACACAATGCATGCACTACGGAATTCTTTATTAAGCAGGTAAGATAGAAAATTGTGAAAAGGAAGAATCATAGGTCAGATTTGATTTCATAGATATTTACAAGTGCAGTTAAAGGTTTGGGGTTTAGGGTTTACGGTTTACAAATATGCTATGTATGTGTGTATGTAGTACATATATACAAATATATGCACATATAGAAATTTCAACTTTATCTTCAACCCGAAAACTAACAAAATTGAAGGAAATACTTTCTTCATAAATGAATAGGAGTTACCAGTCTACAGGCTGCTTTCTTTCCAAGATCATCATCACTTTCATAAACATGCTTGAGAGCCGCAGGAAGGACTTTCCAAAATTCATTCACAAACTCACTGCCCTTTCGCCTACTATTTTGCAGAATGTCATTGGCCAAATATAGGAAAGAAATTCGCTGTTCTCGCTGAGCAGCACTGGATGCTTTGTCCCATGTTTCAACAATCTGTCTAGCTCTTTTTCTATGAGAAATGCACCAACGGGATAATGCTAACAAAATGTCAAGGAAATGCAAGCCATGTCATACCCATTACAAAACCAGCAAAAAGAAACCCAAATGCACAAAAAGAAAAGGCTATCCCAAGAAAAAGTGCCACCAAGAAAAAAATAAAAAGATGAAAGAAGAGTTCATGAAAAGTGTTCTTCGTAAATGGCTTCTACTTAAAGATGAGTATGCTATACTGGTGGCGAGATTCTAATTATTTATAAACTAGCAGCAATTTGATGAATACATCTAAAATTTTAACAATAGTTATGCTAACCAGATTTCTGAAGGAATATATTATTAATGAAAAAGACATGACATACTGAAAAGCACTTTCCATAATTCCATTCAACAGCAAAAGTGAAACTAATCAAAACAAATTTCAACAGGACATTGAATCTTCAAAAGGACACAATAGAAGCTGCTACTATAAACTAATGCAGTCTTGAAAAGCAAAACTAATTTGAAAATATTACACATAGGAAAAATATTTCAATTATGCATGTAAGACTCGGTTGTATCACTATTAAAAAAATTAAAAAAAAAAAAAAAAAAAAAAAGTGAGAAGAAGAAGACCCCATTCACTTGGGAGAACAAAATCATTACCTGAACATTGGAAACCTAACATTCCTCACTTGCATATTAAAAAATCCATGGACGCTAATACCATGTGGAAAAGGGTAGCTGGAAGGAGAATTTTGGAATGGTAGTGGGTTTGGAACAAACAAAAAAGGTTAGAGGATTTTATTGGGTGAGTTTGCGGAAGTGCATGGGGAAATGGAGGGAGGAAAAATCACCACTTTTTATCACTGTAACCACCAATATGCAATTCTCAAGGTCTGATAATTGAAGAACATTCAGATTTTAGCTCAAATAGAGTAAAAATTCTACTGATAATTTTTTTACCCAATGAAGTGAAATCAGCTTTGACTTCAATATGATGCAGACTGGAGCTTGGATGTATGAACCGGAGACCTCAACCAAATAGGGGAAAACACTCCTAAGATCATCAGGGAAAACAGAACCCCTTCATGGTTCTAATTAGCAAATCAGTCGAGACAACCAAGCCACATTTCTCGAGTATGTGTTCTTGTTAGCAAATTAGTCTAAGCACTCAACCCTAGCAAGAAGACACACAAAAATTAAGTGTCATCATCAAAATAACCTACCTTTGAGAGACACACTGATCTAGACTTACAACAGAGACTCAAAACACATTCCTTAAGAAAGAAAAAAAATTACCAACTAAAACATTAAATAAGTTTCACCAGTGACTCCCTAGTTAGTACATATTTCTTTAAGCATCTTAAATAGAATTCATCTCACTAAATAAAAATAACATTAACTCTCTTGAAAGAACTATTATGCCATTTGTAAGATCTCATGTCAGCCAGGATCACTATGCTCCAGCATTAAAACAAAATCACACAGAATTAAAGTTTTAGCAAGTCAGGCAAGATGCCTTTGGGCATCCTCACCTCATGACCTGTTAAGGCATGAGACGTGATTCAGCAGCTAAGCAAGGTAAACTTTAATACACTATTTGTTTCACTCAATACGTGATTAAACATTTGCCACACTGACCAATGCTGTTTAAGGGGCATGTAGCTTCAAGAGCCAACCATTCAAAGTTGACCAAAAGAAATAGCAAAAGTGTCCTCCCCTCTTTCTTCCAAAAAGCTTCTAAGCGGAACAAATGCTATATCATAAATGCCACTTCATAACACATCAAATGAGTACCAGAGATGATGGAGCACTAAAGAGGCCAACCATTTGGCAGCAATCTTAGCTGCTGCTAAACAATAAATTTAAACATTACTTTTTCGCACTAGCGTGGGACAAGCATATCCACACCCAGTCAAGTTAACTAGTGTATTACATCCTCCACCCTACTCAGTTAACCCATTAAGCATTTAATCAACCCCAATGCCATTCCTAAACCGTGCACCCCATAGGGATGTGTTGTTTAAACTAAAACTACCTAAGAATGAAACAGATACACACCCAACTAGTTGACTACAATGAACTAGAAGACAGAAACAAGCTATCTGACTTAGCATATACTACATGATCTTTAGTTCGAGTTACCACCAATTACAAAACGAAAACCTAGCTCAGGGATGCAAGTTGAGAAAAATCCCCAGAAAACTGAACCAAACTGACCTCATTCATTGAGACTGATAGCAGCTGAGCTGACAAAATCTGAAACATGATAACAAAAATTGAAATAACCAAAAAATCCTCCTGTTAGTTGATAGTCCCAGTTCTTTGGATAGCTTTCTAAGGACTCAATTGGATACTTATAGGTCGGGACTAACTCGAACAACTCAAATTGAGATTCACCCCTACTTTAGCATTGCCAATACAGAACAATGCAAAAGCAAAGAGAAAGGTACCCAGAGACTGAATGGATACAGTTGAGAAACATATACTTGACTTGACCATAATTAAAACATGAATAGGCTTTAGATAAAAACCTAAGAAACAACCAGAAGACTTTTGCAAAAAAAAAATCGTTGTCAATACATGTACATGACACGTATAATCTCAATAAAGAGCACGTGGTCAAGAATAATGAGAGATAAAAAAGCTATGAAAGCACTAGAAAGATTGATGCTTACAGAAATAGCACAACCAAAAACCTGTTCATCATGTTGCCAAAAGGTTGTTCATATTATTGCCAAGAAAATGAGAAATTGGCTGGCAGCAAGAGCATTTGCACACTTCATACATTAATGGTGTAATATGATCGACGAATACCAACAAGATTGAAAGAAATTTTTTATAGAATAGCTATAATGCCAATATTACTATACGAACAAAATGTATACGTAACTAAGAAATAACATGTTCATAAAATGAGTGTAGCTGAGATGAGAATTCTTAGATCGGTATGTGGTAAGGCTAGGAAAGAGAGATTTAGAAATGAATATATTCGCGAAATGATAGGGATAGCACCAATTGAAAATAAGTTGAGAGATAATAGGCTAAGATGGTTTGATCATGTACAACAAAGACCTATAGATGCAACAATAAGGAAGAGTGATATGATTATCATAAATGAAAATGTCAAGGGAGAGAGGAAGATCTAAACTAAAACAAACAAAATGTATAGGTAACTAAGAAAAAACGCGTTCATAGAATGAGTGTAGCTGAGATGAGAATTCTTAGATGGGTGTGTGGTAAGGCTAGGAACGAGAGAATTAGAAATTAATATATTCGTGAAATGAAACGAGTAGCACCAATTGAAAGTAAGTTGAAGAGAGAAAAGGCTAAGATGGTTTGATCATGTACAGCAAAGACCTATAGATGCAACAGTAAGGAAGAGCGATATGATTACCATAAATGAAAATTTTAGGGGGGAGAGGAAGATCTAAACTGATATGTGATACAGTAGTAAAAAAAGATATGAATTTATTTAATTTAACTAAGCATATAGCCCTTGATAGAGTAGAATGGAGAAAATATAGCCTACCCCACTTGATTGGGACATGATACTTGGTTTGGTTTGGTTTGGTTTGGTTAAGAGATGAAGAATGATGGATTTGAACTCACAAGGCAATATAATATTTTGTCTATCATGTCCAACAAATTACGAATACACAGACAAAATGGTGTGTTATGAGCAAGAAGAATGAGGAGAGTTATGATCATTTGCGTTTGCATTGTCCTTTAGCTTAGGCATTATGGTGGATATTGTTACGATTCACAGAGTTCGATTGGGTTTTACCTTCATCATGTGTTGAGATGTTGGAGACTTGAGTGTTTGGCCTTAACAATAAAGCTCGGGAGCTTTGGAATTGTGTGATTTGTGCACTACTTTAGGTAATTTGGTTGGAAAAGAATTCAAAAACATTTTAGAAAAAACTGTAGATTTTGAAAGTATATTGGAGAAAGTTTGGGCTTGTTTGATTTGTTTTTCAGAAAAAATTTTAGGACAAGTATTCTACAAACAAATTTTCAAGAATAATCAAACCAAACAAATTTTTTCAAAAAAAATCTCAAAATTTTGTTTGGTTACCTACTTCCAAAAATCACTCTCTCTCATACACATCAAATCAATTACTTTTTTTAAAACTCTCTCCCCAAAACAATTTTCCAAAACCATTTCTGAAAAAAGACAAACCAAACAAGTTTTCGTACTTTTTATCTCAAAAACTACTCTACAAACACAAACCAAACATACCCTTTGTTTTTTTGGCTTCCATTCAGTGACAATTTCCCATCTTTTAACAAAAATAATTTGTTTTTTTTATTATTAGCAATTGGAGGGCGGTGTGTGATTCCTAGTGCTTTTTTCTATTTCTTTTAGGAGTGCTTCTTGTCCTCCTTTGTATCTCTTTTTGTACCTCTTGTACTTTTATTCTATTTATTAATTATTAATAATGCTTCTTTGTAACTGATCAACAAATTTTAATTTAAAAAAAAGAGCATGTATACGCATTTTATGACATACAAGTTATGTATGTGTTGCTAAATATGTAAAGTAATTTAAATGTAGAAAGAGCACTACATCCCAGCAATACTGCCAAATGTAAACCAAACCAAACCAAGTCATAAGTCCCATCAAATGAGGTCGACTACATGAATCCTTCTTCTCCACGCAACCCTATCAAAGATCATTTCATTAGTCAAATTAAATAGATTCATATCTCTATTTACAACGCTAGCCAACGTTAATCTAGGTCTATCCCGTCCCCTAACACTTCCATCTACTGTTACAACATCGCATCTCTTCACTACTGCCTCTGTTGGTCTCCGTTGAATATGACCAAACCATCTCAATCGATTCTCTCTCAACTTATCTTCTATCAGTGCTACTCCTACCCATTCCCGAATACACTCATTGCTAATTCTGTATTGTCTAGTCTTACCATACATCCACCTTAGCATCCTCATCTCAGTCACACTTATCTTATCTACATGTTGTTTCTTGGTTGCCCAACACTCCGTCCCATACAACATTACTGGTTTAATAACCGTTCTATAGAACTTACCTTTTAGTCTAGTGGGCATTCATTTATCGCACAATACCCCAGACGCACTTCTCCACTTACACCATCCCGCCTTAATCCTATGAGCCACATCCGCATCAATCTCCCCCACTGTTGTGATAATCGACGCTAAATAACGAAAATGTTCACTCTTAGACAATTCTTGGTTCTCAATCTTCACGTCTCCTCTGCTTTCATTGTTACTATTACTAAATTTACACTCCATGTACTCTGTCTTAGTTCTGCTTATCCGAAATCCTTTAGATTCAAGAGTTTTTCTCCAAGTCTCCAACTTTGTGTTAACTCCTCTAATCTCATCCACTAGCACGATATCGTCTACAAAAAACATACACCATGGTACGTTATCCTGAATATTTCTCGTCAACTCATCCATAACAAAAGCAAAAGGATAAGGATTTAAGGTAGATCCTTGGTGTAACCCTACAGTGATAGGAAATTCATTTGTCTCTCCAGCAAGCAATCTAATAGTGGTCACCACCCCTTCATACATGTCCCTAATCACATCAATGTAACATTTTGTCACCCCTTTCTTCTCTAATATCCACCATATTATATCCTAGGGCACTCTCATATGTTTTCTCAAGGTCGATAAACACCATATGAATGTCTCTTTTATTTTCTCTATACTTTTCTATTACTCTCCTCAAAAGATAGATCGCTTCCATTGTTGACCTGCCAGGCATAAACCCAAATTGATTCTCTGACACCTCTGTTATATCTCGCAATTAGCGTTCCATCACCCTTCCCACACTTTCATTATATGACACATTAGCTTGATTCCTCTATAGTTGTTGCAATTCTGGACATCACCTTTATTCTTATAGATTGGTACTAAAATATTCTTCCTCTACTCATTTGGCATTTTCCTAGTCAACAAAATTTTGCTAAACAACCTAATCAACCAAGCAACTCCCTTTTTACCCAAACACTTCCAAGCTTCAATAGGGATATCATCGGGTCCTAGAGTCTTATTTGATTTCATCTTCTTAAGTGCAATCTCCACTTCAAAGTTACTAATCTTGCGATAGAACCTATAATCTTGGTTTATCGTATTACTGGCTATTTCTTCCCTATTGTCGTACATCCATGTTTCTCATCTAATAGTTTCTCAAAATAATTCTTCCATCTTTCCTTAATCTCTTTATCCTTCACCAATACCAATACCTTAGAATCCTCACTCTTGATGCACTTAATGTAATTAAAATCTCTTGTTTTCCTCTCCCGTATCTTAGCAAGTTTGTATACCCTCCCCTCCCTCCTTACTATCTAGTCTAGTGTATAGGTCATCATAAGCTTTCAACTTAACCTCTCTCACTACTTTCTTGACCTCCTTATTAGCCAATCTATAGCTCCTAAGGTTTTCTTCAGTTCTATCCTTCTGCCACTTTTTAAAGCACTCTTTTTTTGCCTTAACTACCACTTGAACCTCTTCCCTTCACCACTAAGTTTCCCTAGAGTTGGGTCTCGTTCCTTTCGACTCTCCAAACACTTCCCTTGAGATTCTCCTCATACAATTGGCCATCGAGTTCCACATAGTCTTAGCATCATCTTCCAAGTCCCAAATATCTTCTAATTCATTCGATTCTTAAATATTTCTAGTTTATCCCCTTTTAGGTCCCACCATCTCGTTCTACGACGTCCACCATCCTTCCTAGCTTGGTATTGCCTTCTAAAACATAAATCTAGTATAAAATCTTATGTTGAGAGGCCAGGCTCTCTCCAGGAATCACCTTACAATTATTGCATTTTAGGCAGTCCACTTTTCTCACTAAGAAGTAGTCTATTTGGCTAAATGCTCCTCCCTCTTCTTATACATAGTATTGGCCACCACCAGGTCAGAAGCCAACGCAAAATCTAAGATACTCTCTGCAGCCTCATTTCTGTCACCAAAACCGTATCCACCATGCACCCTTTCATAGCCTAGTTTATCTATGCCTACATGGCCATTAAAATCTCCACCTATAACCAGGTTCTCTCCTACGAGTATCTCCTGTAAGATCTCATCCATTTGCTCCCAAAAATCCCTCTTAGTCTGATCATCTAATCCTACTTGAGGGGCGAATGCGCTAATAACGTTCACTATATTTCCTCCAATAACTAGTTTAACTAGCATAATCCTATCCCCTTTCCTAATGACCGCCACTACACTCTCCACAAGACCCTTGGCAATTATGATTCCTACCCCATTCATGCGTCTATCCTTACCACTATAATACAGTTTAAAACCGGTATCCTCAATTTCCCTAACTTTCTCACCCGTCCACTTAGTTTCTTGTACGCAAGCCATACTAACTCTCCTCCTAATCATAACATCTACCAATTCCATCGTCTTACCAGTTAAGGTTCCTATGTTCCAAGTGGCTACCCTAAACCTATAATCTTGGACTAGCTTCTTTACCCGCGCTCGCCCAAAAAAACGCGGAAACCTTTGCCCATTTTTCACTGCACCCAGGCGTCGATGCGGCGCCCCTTGCTCACTTTTCGAAACAGCCGGAGGCAGGCGCAACGCGTCACTTGAGGGGAACGACCTAGCATTTAAACGATTCAAAGTAGGATTCATTGTCATAAAAGGATCCGAGCAGCTCTTTTACATGTTCGTTGTCGGCAACACTGCCAAATGTGCCACTCAAATATAAGCAGACTTTATAGCATCTAGCATCAAGAACGTAGAATTTGGGAAACAGTTAAACAATTCATTTAGACTAGGGAGTAGGTACATTATATTTCTATTCCTACTGTACAAGACCAGTTAAATGATTATACAAGATTGAAGTTATCATAAAATTTCAGTGTTTTGAAGACCATAAATGAATATGAGGGTTCATTTTCTCTGTAAACAAGGATACATTCTATACTTTGCTGCGAACTGTTGAGTTTAGATAATTTCTCAGCTAATATATGTCCGTCAAAAACGTTGTCACTCATCCTGCTGTCCAAGGAATTCTCACATTTAAAAAATTCCTGCAACAATAACAATGAAGGAATTAGTATGATCTTCACACTTAAGACATGCATATTAAACAATGAATAAAATAAAATAAAATAAAGCAAAACCATCTGAAATCATCCTAATACAGTTTGGTTTAAAAGTTAAAACTAGCATAAACTGATAATAGAATAATAAAAGGTTACAAAGTGGGAAAACAAAAGACACCGATTGTGGTTATGTAACTAATCAACACTGGTTTGGAACTGCCACACAATATATCATCTAAAAGGCCGTTTAAATATAATCTAGAAATGACCCCATCTCATTTAGACTCCGCTTAATATGGTTGCTCCCTCCATTTCCACAAACAAAACAATGAACATTCAACTATGGTGATTTTTAAAGGAATTCAAACAACCACACTGACTTGAGAAAATGAACATTTATATGTAAAACAGTTAGAACAATATCCAATAAATCAGGTTTTCAGGTTCCCAAATCACACATAGGATCAATGTGTGTGTGAAATATAGAGAAAAATGCATCCAAACACTCCACAACTGCAAACTAAAAGCTAAAACCCAAAGAAAGACCAAATCAACTAGTTGGGTAAATTACACTGCCCTCCCTTGAGGTTTGGAGAAAATATAGTAAGCCTCACAAGTTTGGCATAATTACATTGAAATCCCTTAAAATTTTAATTTATATAATACTTAATCCCCTTCTCATCTATAATTAATATGTCAAATGGATGGAAAAATAACGTTGGCATCTCTTTTATATTGAAATGCATATTTCATCTTGTTTATCTTTGTATCTTCACACCATTAGCATTTGTTTCGGGCTTTTTAACCTTACTAAAAGGGAGGTTAGCGTAATTATGTCAAAACTGTGGGGCTTGTTGTATTTTATTCAAACCTTAAGTGATGTTAGTGTAATTTACCCAAACCATTTTGAACCAAACATTTAAAATGTAAACAAACCGATATCAATATAGCTTAATGTCTTTTGAAACAAAAATTTATGTAAGTACAAAAATTCTGGATAGATTTCACTGTCGTGACAGTTTGGACAGACTTTTTTAGGGTTGGGAAAAAAAAATCAAAAAATTGTAAATCAGCCTAATCCAAACCAAACTGTATGGTTTGATTAATAGCTTCTTGGTATGTTTTATTTCGATTTTTTGTTTATGAAAAATAAGTGAATTTTTTTAAAATGTCCATCGCATGTTTTTATTTTTGTGTAAACATAATTCTAAATTTTTTTAAAAATAAATTTAAAATGTTTTATTCACCCAAAAAACTTTAAAATGTTTCCTAAAATGGATTGTTTTCAAAAAATTATTCCCAGCTAAACAATTCCCTTTTTATGATATTCTCAAGAAAAAAAGAAAATGGAAATGATACCAAACGCATCCTATGTTACTCGATCTTTGTGGTGTTTGGTATTAACTTTGTACATAATTACAATTTTGTCAGTGATTCAACAACAACTAAGTTGAGTTATGTCAAAAAGTGTCTTGGTTTGAGAGACAATTTAGACTTACATCAAGGAGTGTTGGGTTTTTCTAAAAGACAGTTTAAACTTGTTTCAAGGTGTGTAAGGTTTTTTGAGAGATAGTTTAGACTTGCATCAAAGAATTTCGGGTTATTCTGAAAGACAATTAAAACTTGTGCCAAGAAGCGTAAGGTTTTTGGAAAGACAGTTTAGACTTGTGTCAAGGTGTGTCTGGCTCCAATTGCCAAGTCTTATAGTTTCTACCATTAGTGTTGTGAAAAGCGCACCTCGGTGCGCACCTAGGCGCCAAGCGAGGCGAGGCGAGGCGCACTCTTTGCGCCTGTGCAGGTCCCAGGCGAGGCGCTTTGAGATAGGCTCACGCCTTAGCCGCGACTTGAGCCAGGCGACAGAGGCGCAAGGCGCACGACTAGGCGCGCTTGAGTTTTTAGCAGCTAGATCTGATCTAACGGCTGCGTGGGTGTGTTCGAATGGCTCTGAACCCTAATCTATGTCGTTTTTCCTCTCTCGCCTCGCCTGGGCTGCTCGATTCCACTTCGACTTTGACTCTGCTGGACTTCGACTTCGACTGGGTTGCTCGATTCGACTTCAACTTCAACTTCGCAGGTATGCTTCGCCGTCTTCTTCTTCTTCTTCTTCCTCCTCCTCCTCCTCTTCTAGTCTGCTCGACTTCGCGACTTCGACTGGGATTTTTTTTTTTTTTTTTTTTTTTTTTTTTTTTTTTTGGCTTCGACCTCTTCTGGTCTTCTTATCTCACTCTCTCTCTCTCTCCTGGGCTTCGACTTCGACTCTGTTTTGCCCCCTTTTTTTCTTTTTTCTTTTTTCTCTTTTTTTCAATTATGCTTTAGTCTCTATTAGAAGGGGAAAAAAAATACGAGAATAATTAATGAAAAAAAATATACAAATAATTAATTATTAAAAAATACAAAAAAAATACAAATAATTAACTAAAAAAATACACTGAAAAAAAAATAAAAATTAATTAATAATACAATGTGCTATTGGTCTTTTTTTTTCCTTTCTTGTTAGGGAAAAAAATTACAAATAATTAATTCATCACACATTACATTACATTGAAATTATTTTTCATTTATTAAATTGGATATTGATGTTTTGAAGTGTTAAGACATATATTAGTATTTGTTGGATATTTATGTTTTGGATGTTAGTGTTTATGTTTTTGTTTTTGTTTTTGTTTTTGTTTTTGTTTTATTAAATGTGGATTATTTTATCTTTGAAAATTGGAATGTTATGTAATATGCACTTTCATGGCTTTGAGAATTATTTTATATTTTGTCTTGAATCTTGATTACTTTTTATTTTAAAAAAATTTGTGTTAGTACTATGAATGATTAGTCTATGTTAATTTTTTTATTTTTTACTAAGGGTTGGTTTGGGGTGTCCTAAAAAAGTGCACTTTTTGTCTTTTTACGAAAAGATGTGCAGAAAAGTAGAGAGGTGATGTGATGGAAAAAAGATAAAAAGATGGATTATATAGGTTATGCCAAACAAGGCCTAAGACTGTGCGCCTTACTTCAATAAAGCCCGCACCTCGCCTTGCACCTTGCGCGTAGGCCCTGAGAGACCTTCAGCGCCTTAGTGCGCCTTGAGCCTTTAAAAACACTGTCTACCATCATGTCATCTTCAACATTTGAACTTTAGACATCTTTAAAAAGTGAGACATGCAATTTTCTCATTTTTATCATCTTTCACTTGGTCTTCATCTTGTTTAGTTGGTATAGTGGTGACTAATCTCAAGTGACATCACGCACTTCGTGGGAGAAGGGATCAAGCTTCAAGTTTCTTTATCTTCTTTGGTTGAGGGTGTCTTTTTGAGTGGCTTATTTGTTGATTTTATTTATTTATTTTTGTCTGTAGTTAACTTCTTTTCTTTTCTTTTTTAAATTACACTTAAGGTTCTGCTTGACTAGACTGACCAAAAAAATGAAAACAAAAATTAAAAATTTTGGAAAGAAATCCACTAAAGACAAAAAAAAAAAATCAAAAAAAGTAAGTCTTTTTTTGTCTCTAGTGAACTTATTTTGGATTTTTCCAAAAAAAAAAAAAATAAATGACACATTTTTAGGGAGGGAGGGGGGGGGGGGGGGTTGAACCCACTAAAGACAAAAAAAAGTTTGAAAAAATGTATCGTTTTATAGGTGGATCCCAAAATCAACCTTGACTTTCTTGACCCTTTTTTCGCTCATCTTTCTTATGCTTTGCGCTAGTGTTTTATAGTCAAACGGACCTTCGTAGCTAAAATCCTGCTCCTTCCTCTTCTTGGTCAGCAATGCTTATCCTATTGAAAATTTTAGTATAAGGTGGAGATTCAATGAGGTCAAAGACAGAGACTCGAGGGATGTATTTTGACTTTGGTTGCCCCTTACTTCATTAGATGAAACCAAACCAAGTCATTCATGAAGTGCCCATAGGGAAGACGTTTTGCAAGGTGACTTCTCATAATCTTTTGCTTAAACTTTCCTTTTTTTAACGCAAGCTAGTCTAAGCTCTTGTCCACTTGCCTCCACCCACCCCCAATGCAAAAGGATTGACCCTTGTTTCTTTGACTTCTTTTGTGTGGTCAAAGTCGATCCTTCTTTGTTGTAAGTAGTTGATTGACCCTCAACAACAAAAGTATCTAGTTTCAAGACTTAAACCTTTATAGGTTCAAGAGATCCTAACTTACTAGTATTGTACGATTGCTCCGATAAAGGAGTTTATAAAGACAAGGCAGTTAGTTGAGAGTCGAGCAATTTTGGGTTTTGAGGTTCAGAAGTGATAGTAGCATGCTTTGACTCTGTTACTTCTTTGTCCTCCAATAAGAGCTTCTCTTGCTTAACAAAGTTCACTATGAGTTCCTTGAGAATAAGGGGCTTCTCAGTTCGATTGTTGATGATGGTAGTGACAGTACTTTAGATCATAATTGTCAAATCGGGATTTGAATCGTGAATCAAAATAACCTTGTATCGAATCGCGAATCGTGAATCGTAAAGATTTGGTCAATTTTTAATATGAAATATTTAGACTAAATCAATGAACATGTTATTTTGTTGAGTTTTTTGTTTACATGTTTTGTAGTTCTTAGTGAATCTCTTTTCTTCTTTTAATCATTTTTTAAAATTATTTAGATGTACTTAATCTAAATGTACTTAAAAAGTAAATATTTGTGAAGGATCTTTGAAAAAAATAATAAATACAAAAAACACAAAAATATACTAAATTTTTATATTTTTTTGTATTTAGTAAATTTTTTAAAAGATTTTTCCACAAAATTTTATACTTTGAAGCGTATTTCGATTAAGTGGATCTGCAAAGTAAAAAAACAAAAAATATATGAATTGAAAACTCAAAAAACTTTTTCTGAAAACTCCACACCAAACATTGCGAGTACAATGATCCCATGTAGGATCCCCATCTTTCTTTTTCCTATAATGTTTTTTTGTCAACCATTCTTTAATCTTTATAAAGAAAGCAATTAAAAACTCGAAACTCCCAAATTCCAGCACCAATAACACGGTGACAACAATAACAAAGGCACTGAAGCTAAGAAGCACAGGTGCGCGTACCATACGGGTACGGCGATACAGCAAATTCTAAAAAAAACGATACAGCAAATTCTAGAAAAAGTAAGATACGGGTACGACTGGTACGTCAATTTATTTATTTATTTATATTTATAGCTAAACATCCAAGAAAAATTACAAATCAAAAAAAAAAAAAAATCATTCTTCAACAATACCAACAATACTAAAGTAAGTCAATGAACTATTTTAATGTCATTACATAGAAGATCAGAAAGAAAGAGAGAAAAAAAAAAAATCTGAAACGAATAGATCAGAAAAAATCATAAACGAATTGGGCATATTAAAAGGTAAATAAGTTAAGAAATCAATTGTTATAATTCTTTAATTTAAATAATTAAAATGATAGTCACCAAAGAAAAGGAACTCACCAACGAAGAAGAAAGAGGAAGAAAAATCGAAGAAGAAGAGGAACTCACCAGCGAAGAAAGAGCTTTGTCGACGACCAGCAGTTTCGTAAAATGAGATTTCTTCGAATGATTTAGGGTTTTCTTCGATGGAGAGCAGAATTGAAGAAGAAAGAGCTTCGTCGAAAGAGTATGAAGAATCGAAGAGGAACTCACCAGGGAAGAAGAAAGAGGAAGAAAAATCGAAGAAGAAGAGGAACTCACTGGAATATTGAGCTTCGTCAATGACCAACAGTGTCGTCTTTGATGAAGAGCAGATTCAACAGCTTTGTTCTTCAAATGGAAGTAGACATGACTCTCAACCTCTGGTTCTTAGAATAATTTAGGGTTTTCTTCAAACAATTATAGATATTACTTGTTTCTATGGTTTTTATTATTACTAAACACCCCATATTTGTTTAATTTTTCAAAATGGGCAAAAATATTTGCTGCGGTGCCCCTAAAAAATTCTATAAATTTTGTTTTGACTCCGACGTACCCAACCGCGTACCAATGGAGTACCCAAGGCGTACCAGATGTATACAGGTTATATAAAACATACCGGATATGTTTTGGCCATACCCGGTACGCGTGCAGCTATACTGGTACGCGTACCCATACCCAGTAAGTACCCGAAATTTGTACGGCAACATTTTTGAAGTACCTGCACTTCATAGTACTAAAGTAATAAAAAGGCTCAAAGTGGCCAAACTATAAACTATTCGATTAGGTTCTTGTACAGCAAACAGTACCATATGGAGTTTGTGGACCAAAAGCAACTCAAAGTCCAAGCACCACACTTTAAAAAAATTTGTTGAAGCTTTAAGATTCACTTAAAGTTGAAGGCGCAAAGACCCAACAGCAAAAGCAACTGCTTCGTAACTATACAAAGAAAAAAAAAAGTTCTTTTTTCTAGGGTTTTGTCGTTTGAGAGTTAATAGGCAAACCAAAAGACAATGGGATTGTTATATAATAACTGGAAAGGTCTTAGAAGACCTAGTCAATCCATTCTCCAGCAAAATAAATCAACAAAACAAAATGTGTCAAAAATGAAAAAAAATCCACTCGGGTCCAACTGATTGCAGGTTGACCCACGATTTTTAGAATCATGGGATTCTTGCAATTTAGCGATCAATTCAACGATACAGGTGTGATTCATTGCTATTTCCGATTCTACTAGTTCGTATCAATTTGTACGTGTATCAAACTGAATCATACGATATATGAATCATCCGATTCTAACCACAAAGCTTTAGATCATTACCTCATCTAATTTGCTTTGGATTCTTGCTTTCTGATAATTGAATGACCTTCTTTTCAAGCAAATCTTTCAACATGCCCAAAACATCATAATCGAGAAATGAATACTTTTTCTCTTGTAGCACTTTGCGTGAACATTGCAACCTTCATGAATGACAACCTCCGTTTATAGGCTAAAGAAGATTGTTAGTTTGGAAATGCCCTATATTTGAATTTCTTTTTAATTGATATAATTTTTACAAAGTAAGAGGAAATTTGTCACATTATCATGGAAGAAATTTCTATCTAAATTTAAAAATAAATTACACTCACATCCCTTGAAGTTTGAAAAAATATATATATAGTTAAACCCCACACTTTTGACATAAATACACTGGTCTCCCTTAAGATTTTAATTCACATAACAGTTAAGTCCTTTTTCATCAATAATTTGTTTCGTATAAATGAAAAAATGATGTTGTCATCTCTTTTCTACTAAAATGTAAATATCTTTGTTTATTTTAATGTCTACCCACTATCTGCATTAGTTTCAGTCACTTCAACTTTTATGTCAGAAGTGTGGAGTTAACTATGTTTCCTCAAACCTAGGGAGGTGAGTGTAATTTTCCCAAAATTTAGACTGCACAATTCCTTCCCTACTTAATTTGACATGTGTCACTAAGGGACCCACATCGTTGGTTGATCCAACTAGGTGACACTTATTAACAAAAAGGAATCGACAATTTTCTTTTGATATGTCCCATATTTTGAAATATGTTAAATTCCCATGGTTTTAGTGGTACCCATGTTGATTTTGATCATTTTGACTTTTTTGATCAATCAAGCTTAGTTAGTTTGTGATCAAACGCTAACAAAACCATATCACAATTTTAGTGCCTACACCCATGTCCAACAAATCTAGAATAATCAAATGCCCTTGATGTAGAACAGCGCTGGATTTTGAAATAGATGTTATTTAACGGCCTAAACATTGAGTAATTTAGGGCTTTAAGGGTTAAATTAAAGGCTAATAGGCAGAGGAAGGGATTAGGGTTGATTTGGGGATTATTAGATAAGGTTTTGAAGTTGAAAAGTGCACTTTTAGAATGCTGTGAATAGTAACCCGAGGATATTACAGTAACCCGAGAATAGTAACTAGGATATGTGCACAAAGAAGAAGAAAAAAGAAGGGATTCTAGTAATCCTCCTAGAATCCCTTGAACATCCCACCTAGCATTTGATTGCATCACACAATCATAAAGAAGCTTCAAAAGCTACCCTATAAGACCCATTTTAGCAACAAGACGTCCCAATTAGGCTCATGTTTAGATTGTTTTAAGCTTCACATAGCCCATTTAAACCCCTTTTTGGGGTTATTGACATGGCTGCCACGTAGACCAAACCCATGTCATCTGATGACATGGAAGATGTTGATTAGTTGATAAAGGTACGAGCAAAGTTTTAAAAGGCTTTATTGAGATGCACATCGAGATGACGCTAAGACAAAACATATCAAGGCTTTGATTTTTAGGCTATACTCCCTAAAGGCTTGCGCATCACAGTGTGAGGCATGCTCCTTGTACGTATTTTGCACATAAACATATGAGGAGTATGCATATGAAGAGCTTGTCTTAGGCTCGTATTAAACTTAGTAGATGGTTTAACCATAAAATAAAAATAATAATAATATCTTTTGCAACTACATAATATATTCCATAGGAAAAATAAAGTAAATGATCAATCGAAAAAAAATTAATAATAAAGTCAAGGCTATAAGAGAAGTTCGATCATTGAAGCTAAGAATGCTGATTTCATTTTCAATGTGAACAAGTTTAATTATAAGCAGTGAAATGTTTGATGCCTTGAACATAAAGTATTTATGGTTTTATAATTATCTTTTAATATTTTTTACTAATTTAAAATATTTAATTTATTTTCTAAACATAAAAATTCAAAATGCTTACACATTGATGCTTTAAGGCTTACGCCTCACATTGTGAGAGAGCACCAAATACACTGCATAGAAGCTCAGAGATTCCATCCATATGAAAAGGAAAATAATAAAAAGATTAAAAAAAAAAATTACAAAAAAAAAAAAACTAAAGCTTGCATCAAATCGGCATACTTATGGAGGAGGCTTCCAATGAGTAGAAAGGGGCCAAGTAACAGTAAAAGTATGCCAGACACAGAAAAATCTTTGTGCGCGTAAGCTGGCCGGACACCCAGTCATGAAACAGAACAAAAATTTTGCACAGAAAAATAAATAAATTAAAGATTGGCATAATATATCCAAAGATTGTGTACGTGTGTGAAACCAAGTGCCCTTGAATAGCAACTAAAAAAACTGCTAATCTGCACCAATCCTCCTTCAATTTAAAAAACCCCCATATTCGTTGAAACTTGAAAGTGTGCAATGACATCATATATCAAATATACATATTAAACGGAGCCAATAACAAGATAAATACACTTGAAGTCGTATAGGTCGATTTCAAGTAAAAGTTCTAAACATTCTCTATCAACGACATTCAAACAAACCCACAAACCCATTTCAACAAACACAAAATGGGTACAAAAAAAAAAAATTAACTAGGCATGAACTTTTCTTCGAACACATGGTGCAGCAAATTGCAAGCGGTACTGCTATAAATTGAAATTGCTAAATCAATTAAACATGCGAGCAAGTGATACAAATAACAGAGAAGCGAGAAAGAGACATACAGACGAAGAAGCTCTGAGCACCGACAACGAGAGGCTCAGCTTGAGGGGTTTACGGAGACCGATCGACGGATTTTGTAGCTCAAGGTAATGAAAAACCCTAATTGAGGTAACAGAAGAGCACGTGAGGGCTCGCAGAAGAAGCCTGTGGATGAGAGACCCTGATTTTGCAGAGAGAGAGAGAGAGGAGGAGGTGGAAGCCTAGAGAGCCGACGGGACAGAACCCCTAAGACTCTCCACTTGGGGAAAAATAGAAAAAATTACGCTGGCAGGAAGAGGTTTGAAAAGAAAAAACAAAAAACGAAAAAACACAAAAAAATAAAAAGAAAAAAAAGAAAAAATAGGTATATATTTTATCTAATTTTATATAATTTTTTTTCTTTCTCTTTTTAAATTTTTTTAAAAAATTTCAACCAGCATAAACAAACTAGGTTTAAATTAATTAATTAATTAAAGAGTAAAAATTGCACTATTGATCCCTTAAAAATCCTACTTGTTTCAATTCAACCCCTTTAATTAAATTTGATCCCGTTTGTTTGTCGAATTAAGTTGGATAAGATTATTAGTATATAGTAGAATTGATTGAGAGGATTACTAGTATGATTATTATGTTAGAAATATAAAAAAATTGTATTTATTTGTGCAATATTATGGTATTAGGGTAATTCTATTTTCACAAACTAATTCTTCTCAGTTCATTCACTTAGGTTCAGTTTGATTAGAAGAAATTTTGGTAGAAAGTGAAAGTGAAAGTAAAAGAAAATAAAGTGAAAGAAAAGAAATAGAAAAGAAAATATATTTTTTTGCAAATATTTGATTAAGTTGAAAAATTTTGTAAGAAAAGATATAAAAATTTAAAAGTTTAGTTATAAATAACTCACACATTCAATTTTTCTTGTGTTTTCTGGTGTTTTTTGCAACCCAAAAAAAATAAAAATAAATAGTTACAATGTTAATATGGGTTATACAAGAAAATTAGTTTTCTTATACTTTCCACTACTTTCAAGCTAAACAAACATAGAAGTCAAATTTTTTTCTCTTTCTTTCACTTCTACATATTTCATCATAAACAAACTAAGCCTTAATGAAATTTTTCCTTAATACAATTTTATCCTAAAATAAAATACCATAATACCTTATCTTTTTCCACTAAATCCTAATTTGAAAACCACAAGCATCCTTCATCACCAGCGCCAACCTTTTTCATCCACCATCCCCTTCCCTCGTCTTTTTCCCTCTTCGCTTGTGACTACTTTTTTCCATGAACCATGCATTCTCATAAGTCCCCCGCCGTGAATCACCCACTTTCAAGGTTGATTGAAGAGGTACAGAATGAAAATGAATGAGTTAAAGTTTAGGAGGTTTGGTGGTGGTAGTGATGAAGGGTTTGAAGGTGGCAACAATAACAAAGGAAGAGTGTGTGAATGAAGAAAAATTAAGCTCTGTATGGTTTGGTTTTAGAATATGTTTTAAAAAAAACTAAAAACTAAAAACTAATTTAATAAAAATAATAATAAATAAATATATAAACTCATTATTTTCCTATGATTTTATCTTTTTAGCCGATGAGATTTTGCTCAGTTAAAAGAGCTAATGCATTATTAGACTCCAGACTTTTAGCCGAGGTGCTTTAGCCCGGCTGAAGGAGTTTATTCAAGCTTTTAATGGAGGTGAATCTGCCTGGCTAAAAGAGTTTGAATTGTTCAATTATGATTGCTCAGCCGAGATAGTTCTTGCCCGGCTGAGGTAGTCTACGTTATACAAGGATCTCACACGGTTGCAAGAATGAGACATACACTTCAAAGTTACAAGTGAAAAAGTTGTAAAAAAATTTCATTGATTAAGATTGCAAGTACAAGAGTTGGGGCAAGCAGCCCGGTTACAAAAGTTCAAAACAAAAAGACGGTGAATTCAAAACTAGACTAAGAGGGAGAGGTCGGCGAGTCATCTTCGGCTCCCTCTTGCGACAGTTCCCAGGTCGACCACGGCAATCCTTTTTTTGTCGCCGATCTCCTTTTTGGCCAGTCTCCTTTTGACCGCCTCCTTTCTCGGTCTCCTCTTCGGCCTCTTCCCCAGCTCCTCTTGCAACGAGTTGAAGATGTCATTCGCGTAATGCATCATATAAACTGGCAAGAAGGCAGAGGGAGGAGAGGTGAACACCTCGATTTCAGATCCTTGGTTGAGTTTCTCATAGGCTACCTTCCAACTGAACTTGAAGAAGATGTCTTTGGTGGCTTCAACCTATTTAGTGTAGCACTCACCGGCCTCCTTGAAGCTGAGATTATTGGCCTCATCCACGTCTTTCTGCCCCACCTTCTTCAACTCCTCCAGTTCAGCCCTCAAGGCATTTTTCTCTTGCTCGGCTTTGCCAAGCTGACCAAGTAGCCTTGTATTATCAGCATATACGATTTCAAGCTCGGCCTTAGCTCGGCTCAACTCAGCCCAGACATTCTTCCCAACAGCGTTTCACTCGGTCACTTTTTGCCGCAAGCTGAGAATGCGGTCCATGACGAGGTGCGTTTTTTGAATAAACTGCAAGAAACTAGAAAAAGGTTAGCCCGAGCAAGCAACAAACCAAGCAAACAATTGGAAATTTTTTGAATTTGACGCTCTTACCCTCGTCATTGATTTCACTGCGGACTTAACAAGTCGGGTGTCTAGAACGTACTCGACCCTACTATATCCTCTGGTAGTAGTAAGGACTTAGAGAGATCGAAAGCGAGCAGATGCTCCTTGTCTCCCTTCACAAAATCGTTGGCCGGGATGGGATTTCCCTGGGATTTCAGCTTCAGCTGCCAGGCAGGAATAGGTTCGACTTCAGTTGCAACGTGCTCAGTGTTGAGCTCAGCCGCTAGCTCAACTGAAGGATCGGCCGAGCGGGCACTTTTACTGGCTCGGCGGACTCAGCGTTCGAGGCAGTCGTTGAAGCTAGCGCTATCATGGTCCCAAAACTTTGACCGGCAGTCGGCGCGGGCGGGGGGTTACTCGGCAGCTCGATTGAAGTGGTAGTGATGAGGTTCTTGATTTGGCTTCTTTTTGCCATCTCCTGTTTCTCAGTCAATCAGATTAAGAGCATGTCTGGGAGTGTTGGATCTAGGGGTAGGGAGGGAACTCGCAGAAAGTCTATGACTTTGCTTTTGCGGGGAGCTGAATAACGGTAACTCAGTACGTAGCCGATAAGCTCGTGGCAATCTCGGTGCCGATATCGTAGCGCGGCTCTAATTGCCTCTTCGTTCGGGTAGAGATAGTTGGCTTGTAACTCTTCAATAGCTGCAGAAAAGAAGGAATTAGTTTGGTACAAAGAATATTGACAAAATTAACCAATCAGGAAGCTCAACTTACAAGAAGAACCGAAGAACTTGCTGATGTACCAACTAGGCACGTCAGCTATTTCATAATTACCGGACACCCAAAAGAAATCATCATCGTGCATATCCTTGTCCAGTGTGCTGGTTACTAGTCGCTCTCTGCTCGGTCTTATTTTTAGTTGAAACTGTCTTTTGTGCAACCGAGCGTGTATTGATGCAGGATTTCGGCTAGACCCAACTTTAATCCTAGCCGATGGTTTAGCTCGGCCACTCCGTTTATGATTCTGTAAGTGTTGGTAGATACTTGTGTGGGAGCCATCCTAGTGCATCTCAAAAATTCGCATATCAAGGGTTGTACCAGGAAGCAGAGACCTCATTCAATTATACTCAGCACGGTAAAAGGGCAGGATTCCAACCTGCTCCATGGGCTTATATCCTCTTCACCGAGCTCTAAATGCATGTTAGCTGGGACGTCGTGCTCCTCTCGAAATGCATCCAGAGCAACCGCGCGTGTCTATAAGGAAGCAATAGTGCCCCATGGAAGACCGGTTTAACTATCCCGACGGTATTGAATTGGCAAAGTTGTGCACGGTGGCTACTTGATCGTTGAGAGCCCTAGTATTGGTGTGCCTAGTTCTCAAGGATTCTGCAGTTAAAAGCCAAGTATAAATGGAAGCGCGGTTGGGCAAATAAGCTTGACTTTAGCTCAGTTACTTTGAGCGCGATTACAGCTCAGTTTTCAATGGTTTGAACCCATCTCAGGCGCGCAAACAGGCTGGATATTAGCCCAGTCGCACGACCTTATGTGTTTTGCAGCCCGATTTTTTACTCTAACTCCATAAACACTACGTTTGCCCGGTCAACTAGCGTTTCCAAATCAATATAACACTTTTTGCCTTGTCTGACCTAGATTTGCCCTTGTTTATCTCAGAAGGCGATGAACAACGGTCGAAAATAGGAAACACGAGGATTTCCCAATGCAGACGATCAAACATAGCCCTAGTTCATTTGATTCTAGCTTAGTTTCTTTGTGTTTCGTGGTGTTACCATGTCATTTCGAAGAAAAATGACGTGAGAAGCTCAAGAACATGAAGAACATTAAGGAATACAAAGGAGGTATGAAGAACTTACAGAGGGGAGCTTTAATCGGTGTCTCAGTGTAGACACCCCATTTTTGACCGACCTTAAGACTCAGACGTCACCGATTGAGCGCTCGGTGATGTTGCATATTGTGCTCGTTCAGAAGCCTCAGAGTCGCGGCCGTGCGCCCTGCCTCCGGACTTCCGAACCCTCTTCTGTGCTTTGTCTCGGTTTGCGAACCAGACTCGGTTTTCTCTGTTTTCTTTCCTGAGGGAAGGGAGTAGTCCTGTAGACTATTTCTCGGTGGCTGTGGGCTACTTTTCGTGGCCGTAGGCCATTTTGCCCATTTCGGAGCCCGGTTCCCGGTTTTCGGAGCCGTCAGGCCGTGTGCCTCGGTTCGGGACCGCCCAACCGTCTCCGATTCCTCCGGTTCTTGGCAGGTACCTCTGTTTTTGTCATAACAGGGCACACTGGGGCCCCTGATGCCCACTTCGTGCCGTATGCCACTTTCGGTGCTTATAGCCGGTTTTCGGGCCCCGAACCTCGCGGTTTGGCCCCGAGCAGTCATTTCGCATCGGTTTTCTCCGATTTTTGACAAGTACCTCTGTTTTATCATTCTGAGGAACACTGGGGCCTCTGATACCCACTTCGCTGCGCTGAACACCACTTCCGGTGCCTGCAGCCCATTTTCGGGACCCCGAACTGCGGTTTGGGCCCGAGCGTTCATTTCTCATTAGTTTTTGTTCAAATTTGGCAGGGTACCTCTGTTTCAGCACCAGGAAGATCACTGGGGGGGGGGGAGGCAGCCAATTATCCCAGATAACCAGTTTCGCTCCTCCGGCGCCGTTTTGCTCACTTCCGGCTAATGTGAACCCTAGGCCATTTTCTTCCAACCACAACATTATCTGTGATGAGGGCACATGGGAGGACCCTAAAAAGTGGTGGTCGGCCAGCATTCGAGTTTCATTTTTGAGCCTCTCCTTCAAGTGCAATGTTGTGTTTCCTGTTTCAGATTGCCAATTTCCGACCTTGGAACCTTGTTCTACACATGGGAGGACACAAAAAATGGTGGTCGGCCACTATTCAAACTTTTCATTTTTGCCCTTGGCTGCCGGCCATGGGAGGTGGCTTGGCCGGCCATGGGGTGGCTGGCCGGCCACCTTCAAAAATCCACCTGGCCGGCCAGCTTTCTGCTTTTGAGCACTTTACAGTGTCCAGCTGTTTTTCCCAAAATATCTCAGCATCCGGGATATTTTGGGAGGGAAAGCTTGGGTGCATTCCCTCCCTTTTACACCCCTTTCTTGCCTATTTGAGGGGATGCCTCCTCCTTTTTGAGGTTACAAGCTTTGATCTCAAAGAACCCTTAACCATTTGCCTCCATTCTCATCCTCAAAACTAAAAAAGCTTTCAAGTCCCTAGCCCACTTGTTCATCAACCCTAAGCTTCACCATCACACTTCCATTCCAGCAGCAAAGAAGCTTTCTCAGAGGCTAAGGACCACAAATTCAAGCCAAGAAGCCATAAAAGCTTGATCTTCAAGGGTAAGTTCACTAATTCCCTTTCTTGCACAATTTTGCTTCAAATCTTTACCCTACTTGCTCACTGATTTGGCTTTGACCCTACTGGTTTGTGCTTATTTTGAGCCCTCTACAACATTGTAGAAGGCTCAACCCTGTTTGGTGTCTCCATGATGCTCTTCCTTCATTATCACTCTTTATGCCAATATTTTGCATGCTTGTGTTTAGCTTATGAGTGATCTGTTTTCGAGCATGCAATAAACTGTGAGTGGGCCTATTTTGAGCCCCTCTTCAACATTGAAGAAGGGCTTAACCATGTTTGGTGGTTCTATCATGCACTTGTCTTGAAATTCTTCCAATTTACCGTAAAATTGCATGCTTTGTTAGGCTTGCTTAGCCTCTTTTTCAGCCTTCATCAGGCTTAGAAAGTGTCTTATTTTGGCCCATTCTTCATATTTTGTAAGGGGTCCAAAGTTTTTTGGTGTATGCTTATGGTACCTCATGTTATAGCCTTTGTTGGCTCATCATATTGCATGCTATGTTTAGCCTATTTACTTACTGAATTGGAGGATCTCATCTACTGTAAATATGCATATTTTTGGCCCTCTTTAATTTTGTAGAACTGTGTTTTTCAGTTTGAGCATTGTATATACTACTTGCTTTGTAATTCCCCTCTTTTTCCCCATTTTTGCATGCTAATTTTGCCATACTTGTGGTTGTTGTTTAGCCTTGCTTTGTACTGAAAAATGCATATTTGGGCTGCCTTGCTACTGGTTTGCATTGTTGATCATGTTGTGCATGTTTGGTATGCTGCTATAGGCCATTTCGGGTACTTAAAACCACATTTCGGGATGATTTCATGCATTGGTTTGTCATTTCGTATCATTTCGGGGTGTTTTCCCTTCATTTAGGTGCTGAAATTTGGTTTGCATATTTGCATATCATTTCCCGTGCCATTCGTGCCTTCGGGCCATGCCTCGGTTTGCGCGCCCGTGGGCACGCACTTCGGCACCTCTGTTTTATCCGACGGCCTCCTATGTGAGTGAGCTGAGGCTCTCCCATGTTGGTGTAAGCCCATCGTGGCATTCCGTATGCCATTGCATTCCATTTTATCATTGCCTCGGTTTGCGCCCGTGTGCACGCATTTCGAGGCACTTCGGTTTTATCCGATTTTGCATTTCACATCATCCTCGGTTTGCGTGCCCGTGTGCACGCATTTCGAGGCACTTCTGTTTTATCCGATTTGCATTCATCATCGCCTCGGTTTGCGTGCCCGCGTGCACGCTTTTCGAGGCGTCTCTTTCATCTCATTTCATCAGCATTGTGCATACTAGCTGTATCTTAGTTGCATTTCATGCATATCATGCATATTGCATCGTGTTCGGGATAGGAGTTAGCCCGGGCACGGGAAACGAGGCACGTTTCGTACTCCGAGTGACGGAACGGGTCTCAATTCCCAGTCACCGACACTCCGGATTACCCATGATGGAGTTAGGTTTTGTTGTAGCATTCATCTGCATTCACCCTATATTGAGTTGTGCAATCCGATTCCTCGGCCATCATGCATCGATATGCGTGATTGGTGGCACGAGGATCGAGGCATGCATATATTTGTGAAATACATTGCTATGCCCTTTTCCTGCTCTCTGTTGCAGCAAAATGAGAATCAGCAACTTTTCGGAGTCGGCACGCATTTCGAGAAACATTGCAAACAGAGGCTAAATTGGGCATCCCAGTGGATTTCGCGAAGGCAGCCCACATGCATCATTCATCAGAAGCGAGGCAGCCCCTGGCTTGCATGCCAGTTTCAGCTTTATTAGTTAATTTGTTAATTAATTAGAATCTGTATATTTCGGACTGTATATTTATTCGGACCCTCTGCGCGAGGGCATGTGTAATAAGTGTGGGTGAGTGTGATGTATGTCTTCCAACCCCACGTCTTTCTTCCCTTTTATTTACCCGCTTACGATGGTTAGATATAGGGCATATTTCAATTAGCATACAGTATGACAGCATGTTTGCATCATTCATCTGTTTTGCACGCACCGGGCTCGGCGCATCATACAAACTGCATTTGTATTTCAATTCCAAATTGAATACGTTAGTTGTAGCATTCATACCATGTTTAGAATAGCCGAGCCTGCTATAGTTGCATTTTGCATGTGTTGCATTAGGCATTCTGTATATTAGGATCATGCATGATTTCTAATCAGTTTCTGTTTTGGCTTGGAGTACTCGGTAAGTTTTATGCTTTAGCATCCTTGCATGCGTGTGAGTGTTGCCATGATAGCATGCTTACCATGAGGCTATGCTTATGTGATATAACTGCCTTGAATGCCTGTGGGTGGAGGTTGAGTTACTTGATTGGGACAATCTACTGTTTGTTTTAAGCCCACTAGATAGTGGCAAAATCATTTTTCTAAGCCCACCTGAGGGTGGCAAATCCGCGTCTTAGCCTACCTGCGGGTAGCACCATCAAACCATTTTCAAACAAACAAACATGAAATGTTTTGTTCCAATTCAGGGACTCAGTCTATACTTGTTTGCTGCGAGCATCACATAGTAACCTAGGCTAATAACCGGAATAAGCATACAATGTTTTCAAAAACAGATATCATGGTTAGTAGAGGCCGGTCTTTGACCGGGCGAGCGGGGGTGCTCACGAGTGACCTTCCCCAATCGTACCCAAGTTCCCGAGCCGAGCAACTTTGGTGATGACGGACACGTGGCCTTTGGCACCGAGTCAGGGTTTCCTAAATTTCCCATTTAAAAAATATTTAGGTGGCGACTCTGTATCTGGCAAAGCAGTCCATGTTTGGCACTTCTTTCAAAAATCTGTTTTCAAAACGATTTGCCGGATTTGGACTCTTTGGTTCAAGATTAAGAACCGTGACATTTGAGTCCTTGAACTGTAGTGACCCCAATATGAACAGAACGGGACTTCTCCCGGGGCGTTCGGGGACGTCTACAGTTTCTGGCGACTCTGCTGGGGATTTAGAGAACTTGACTCGAACTCATGATATCTGTTTTGACTACACTTGTGTGTTTCTTTGCATTGCATTTGCATTGGTGCGCCTAGGACACCGTGTTTGCCATATGCCATTCCCGAACGATTTGCCGGAGGCTTGTCTTGTCAAGCATGTCCATAAGGCTGATCGGCTCTGGGCTCTGACAGCATGGGAACACAAACCCCGGTTTTACCGGGGCACCCTTTTTGACCATTCGACCTAGTGCATATTCGGATCCATAGTGACCATTCCAAACTAGGACAGGTTGCTTACCCGTTTATAGGTTGTTTGAAACCGCTGCGTGCGTAGTGAAACCCTAGCTCCTGACAAAATAGGACAGGGAAACCCTACCCCAACATAGGGGTGTTTTGGCTCTCACTTGCTTGTTATGTGCTTTAGAGTGCGTCTCTACAGGAATGCATGTATCAGTTTGCAAGTTTGGCATCAGGCCTGCGGGCACCAGTTCAGTATTTTGGGATTCAGTTTACCTGAGGGTAACAGTTTACAGGCAGAATTTTGGGCAGAATTCAGTAGAGGCACACTCATTCAAACTTTGCTCGTATCTGTTCAGGTGAAATTAGGCTGAGATGCTGCATTTTCTCTTTTGCTAGGTAGTCTGGAACCATAGCTTCAGAGGGCTCCAATATCCCCCGGGTACACCGAACTTGTGTTGATAGACTTTGTCGGGTCAGAGATTCAGTTCAAGGGCAATCAGTGTTCCTTTACCGAGGCAGGGTGAAGAGGCCAGTCAGGCACAGATCACCAGTTCAGTAGTTACCAGATCAGTGGCCCTTATCCACTCCACCAGTGAACAGTCAGGCTGAGGTCTCAGTTTCTACTGCAGGGATAATATACCGGTCAGTCAGATGGATCAGCAGAACACGTCAGGGATGGAGGCAATGATGCGTCAGATGCAAGAAAGTATGAAGCTCATGCAGGAGGACGCTGTCCGCCAAGCGGAATTTTCCAAGCAGCAGGCTGCAATCATGGCTCAGCAGGCTGAGCTCATCACCAGGCTGCAACAGCAAAGCGGCGCGTCTGCTTCCAACAAGTTCCTCCCCCCAGGGCTCCAGCACCTGGGGAGACGCCAAATGTCCAGGAGGGTACGGACATTCCAGGGCCTGCTCCGCCCCCTTTTACCCCAGCTATCCAAAGCACCTACCAATCTGCCAGACTCTCCCTTCGAGTTCGAGGTCGACCCTACGGCATTGAAATTGAGCAAACTTGAGAAGATGTTTAAGAAATCTCAGGGAGTCAACTCCATCCCGGACATTGGAGATGGATATACTGATTCGGTGGTGACATTGCCGGACAGGTTCAAAATGCCTCACATCGACCGTTTTGACGGGTCAGGAGATCCCATGGTCCACCTGAGTTTGTTTTCAGATGTTCTGCGCCCAATGGGCTTGACAAGATTACAGAAGCTTCCCTTTTTGGCAGGACCCTGTCGGGTATTGCAGCCATCTGGTACGCCAAATTGGAGGATTCAGTGAAACGAAACTGGGAGGAGATGGCCGAGGCCTTCGTCGCACAATATTCATACAATACCCAGATTGAGATCACAACCCGTGATCTCGAGACGACCAGGCAAGAGCCGAAAGAGGGTTTCTCTGACTTTGTAGCCCGCTGGAGGGCCAAGGCCTCAATGATGACCATTAGGCCAACGGATAAGGATCAAATACGGATGGTTGTGCGCAACCTCCAGCCCAAACTAATGCAGAAAATGATCGTGCTCCCCTTCCTACCTTTTCAGATTTGCATGAGATGGGAGTACAGATCGAGGATGCCATGAAGCAGGGCCTTATTGACCAGGAGAAAGAGCAGCCTAGGCGGGCGTTTTCCCGCAGTTCGAATGTGACCACCAGTGGTGATGCAGCTGCAAGATCTTCTGAAGTGGGCATGGTCACATACCACATCAAGAAAGGCTACCCCATTCACCGGTGCGTCCGGGAGTAACTCACAGACGGCCAAATATCCACCCCGAGTCAAGAGGGTTTTCACTCCACTTCATATGCCTCTGTCAAAGGCTCTAGAGGTCTTACTCCGGGAAGGACATTTGAAACCGTTGGAACAACGGCCCCTACCCGATCCTATCCCTGCAAAGCATGACCAGACTAAATACTGTGCCTACCATCAGCAAACCGGTCATGACACCGACAGTTGCTTTCGTCTGCGCCATGATGTACAAGATCTGTTTGACAAAGGGGTCATTGCACCAGGTCCTGCAAAGTCTATCGGCACTTGATCAGTGAACTTGTGGGGATAATGTGATGTGTCGGGGATGAACCAGCTGCGGGTGGCGCTCGATTACTCCGTGTGGAATGGCAGGCACTGTTTGAGCATTGGCGAATTTTGTGCTTTCTGACTTGGGTATTGGGTCAGTTTGTTGTTTGTTTTGAGTCGTCTTTTGTTTTGAGTCAGTCTTTTGTTTGGGTCTGTCTTGTTGTATCGAGTCAGTCCTGTTGTAAGGTCGGGTGATTCCGGGGGTGTTACCTCGGGCTCACCATTTTGTTTTGTGTTTGTCTTTTGTTTTGTTTTGAGTCTGTTTCTGCCAGGGAGCCAGTTGTGCCAACAGATTTTGAATGAAACAGCAGTGTTTTTCACACTCTCGCATTTGCTTCTGCCGTGTGCTAGTTGTGCCGGGATTTGAATAAAATGGCAGTGCATTCCACCTGCTCTCTTGTGCCTTGAAGTCATTGTAATGACCTGAGTTTTTCAAAACTTTTTTGAACACTGCGGTGAAAACGAAGAGGAAGGAATTCCTCGGGTTTTGCAAAATTTTGATCAATTGAGAGAAAGAGAGGCGTGCTAAGCCCTTAATGAATGAAATCATGCTTGTTAGTGTGAGTACTGAGAAGGACCCTAGCTTTGATCCAGTTGGTCCTACACTGTCTTCAGCGCGAGCGATTTGTCGCTTTCTTAAAAACTTTCAAAAAATGTTTTGCGCGGTCCTGCGAAGACATGTGTGGAATCGTTCTTGAGATTGTGCAGCTTAGGATCGCTCTCGGCCTCGAGACTCAACCCCTTTGCTTCCAAACCTTGAACTTGAATTCAGAATGTTCAACGGTCAACTACAATGTGAGGCCTGTGTGGCCAGATTTGAAGCAGCCCTCGAACAAGAGGCACCAAAGTCAGATCAAGAAGGATCAGATCATCAAAGAAGCTTGCAAAGCTAGAACAGAAGCACCCCTCGAACTAGGGGCAAAAATGTCCGATGTGCTCGAAGAGCCGAAGATGATCCTCTGCAAATCAACAGCCACTCTTGGATACGGATGACTTCAACCTCAACCATTTGGCATGGACAAGCTACACTTTTACCCTTTGAGAGGCTCGCTGGGCCGAAAACCCGGAAGGGCGACCCAGGCAAAAGTTAGAGCAAGAAAAGAAAAAAAGAAAAAAGAAAAAAAAAGAAAAGAAGAAAGAGAAAAAAAAAGAAGAAAAAAAAAAAAAGAAGAAAAGAATGAAAAAGAAAAGAAAAACAAAGCTCGCAAGGTGAAAACCTGCAACAGGCGCCTTGGCAAAAGTTAGAGCATAAAAAGGAGAGGTTAAATACCCGAGTGTACCTTAACCCCGAACTACGTAAGGCTTGATTCCCATCTTTGGGATACGTAGGCAACTTCATTCTGAAGTCCAGCCGTAAAACATTCAAATTGATTGTGTCCATGATGGTTTTGTCATCTTTGCCTTCTCTGTATCCGAGAGGGTTGTGTCGCTCTGAGGACTGACTACAATGCGCTGCGGTGCATCAAACAAGGGGCAACTTTCCGTTGCCATTCAGTGTGCTGCGCCATTCAAACAAGGGGCAACTTTCCGTTGCCATTCAATGTGCCGCGTGCCGTTCAAACAAGGGGCAACTTTCCGTTGCCATGCAGCTCTCTTCAAGCAGGGGCATTTTCCTTGGATCCGAGGTTGTGCATCTCAGAGGGTTTCATGCTCGTTGAGCAAGTGGCCGTTTGCAAAAATAGTTTTTGAGAATTTTTACTGAGGTTGACTATTTTCTCGAAAATTATCATTTTTCCAAAACTGGACCTTTTCTTGGACCCAAAAAAGGAAAATTTTCAGTGCTCATAGCCTAACTTGCATGATTTTAAATCAAAAATCGAACAAGCATGTTGATCTAACTCTCATTTTGGTCAAAACTGTTTTAGTAAAGCAAAAACAAAAAATGGTCAAAATGATGAACTAGGGGCACAGTTGAGTCAGGTTTCTGTCTTTTCCCTTTATCAACGCGCTTGCCAAGAAGGGCATCACACCTGCCAAGAAGGGCACAATTGAGGTTAATAACAAAGTGCTGAAGCTCTCTCACCTCCAAGCAGCGAAGGTATCAAGCCAAGTGCGAAGCACGAACGGGAATGGATCAAGATATTCCACTCCTCATCTTGACAGATCTGATCACGTCCAAGCTCTCCCTGCCAGAGCAATCAGCACCGTCACATCGGTGTCAGCTGCAGATTCGCTACACACTCATTTGTAGCACAACCCCTCTGTGGGAGGAATTCACTAGCTGCATGCAGAAGAAGAAGAATCTGGTAGAAACCAGGGGCAAAGCCCACAAACTTTCTGCTATCCATCAACCACCCAGGGAGGGATTGAAAATGAGAGATTGAAGAATAGAGAGATGTGCGGTGAGAAAAAAGTGAGAAAAGGGCTTTTTCAGAAAAGCAGAGCTTGAGGGCCGAGTGATGTGAGAACCACAAATGAGAAAGGGTGGGAAACACTACCCAAGGAAACAGGCTCCCTGTGCACGTCTGGGTGTCGTGTCTTTTCGTTTTATCTCGATTTTGTTATGGGTCGTTTCGAGTGTTACTCGATGTGTCTAGGTTGTGTGCCTTTTGTTTTCCATTGTTGAGTCGTAGTGCACTGTGTTCAGTCGTAGGCTCAATACCCAGTTGAGAACTTAAACTCATCTCTCAATTTCAAAATAAAATCGTTTTGTGCTCCGAGTGCCGTGCCGTTCTCCACATTTGTGCAAAATAGAATTTATTCTTTCATAAAATCGCAGGGTTCAACCCAAGTCATATGAGAACAGTAAAATCAGGATCTATCTGAAGCTATAATGGTTCCGAACTGCAAAGCAAAAGCAAAAGAGGAAAATGTCGGGCATCTGAATTTGTTCCAACTTCAGTAAGCTCCGAGATCGCATTCCGTATGCACCTTGTCAGGCCTTGTCAATGCTCCGAAGTATGAGTGTGCCTCTACCTCGAGCTCAAGATCAAGTCTACTTCAAGCCAGAATGGCGATCAGAAGTGCTCTCCCTAAGTACCATTCCCTGCCAGAGGCATCTTGGCCGTGTTTGCGATGAGTTCCTAGGAGACCAACTGCGACGGTGGAAACTAGAGTTCGAATGGCTGATGCCTGAACGTAAAGGTTCGGGATTTCCGAGACTAAAGTCTGGTTTAAATACCCAGAGGCGTGCCCTCGGCTTGAAATCTGTATGGAAGCCCCATAGGTTGAGATAGCATGTATGCACCTCAATTCTGGATACTGAACCAACCTAGTCTGTCACCCCGTTGGAGAATAGGGAAAGTTGTGAATATGATCAGGAAGAAAGGCAGCATCCAAAGTATTCTACGTGTAGAACCCTTGTCAGCATTCCAGAGCCTTTGTACTGTGAGTTGAAGGTAAAGTGTTCGAAGAGCACAAGGGGAGATTCCCGTCAGAGAAGAGCGGTTCACCGCCACTCACCTCATGAGGTGCTTTCTAAAGCGCCGCTTTGTTCATTTATTGCTTTCCTTAAGCATCATGCATTGTAATGCATTGTACCTATCAAGTTTCTTTCTCAGTCATGCACGATATTGTATGTACGGTTCATTCAAAGGAGTTCTGTTTGAGATCATTTATTAGTGTATCAATCACACTTCATTCACTTTGTGTATCTATCACACACATCCTCATTTTGTGTATCTATCATGCACATATTCACATCATCACCTTTAGTGTATCCATCACACTTGTTCACTAAGTGCATCTATCACACTTCGTGTTCACATTTAGTGTATCCATCACACTTGTTCACTAAGTGCATCTATCACACTTCGTGTTCACATTTAGTGTATCCATCACACTTGTTCACTAAGTGCATCTATCACACTTCGTGTTCACATTTAGTGTATCCATCACACTTGTTCACTAAGTGCATCTATCACACTTCGTGTTCACATTCAGTATATCTATCAGACTTGTTCACTAAGTGCATCTATCACACTTCGTGTTCACATTTAGTGTATCCATCACACTTGTTCACTAAGTGCATCTATCACACTTCGTGTTCACATTCAGTATATCTATCATACTTGTTCACTAAGTGCATCTATCACACTTCGTGTTCACATTTAGTGTATCCATCACACTTGTTCACTAAGTGCATCTATCACACTTCGTGTTCACATTCAGTATATCTATCATACTTGTTCACTAAGTGCATCTATCACACTTCGTGTTCACATTCAGTATATCTATCATACTTGTTCACTAAGTGCATCTATCACACTTCGTGTTCACATTTAGTGTATCCATCATACTTGTTCACTAAGTGCATCTATCACACTTCGTGTTCACATTCAGTATATCTATCACACTTGTTCACTAAGTGCATCTATCACGCTTCGTGTTCACATTTAGTATATCTATCACACTTGTTCACTAAGTGCATCTATCACGCTTCGTGTTCACATTTAGTGTATCCATCACACTTGTTCACTAAGTGCATCTATCACACTTCGTGTTCACCTTTGGTATATTAATCATACTTGTTTACTAAGTGCATCTATCACACTTCGTGTTCACATTTAGTGTATCCATCACACTCATTCACTAAGTGCATCTATCACACTTCGTGTTCACATTTAGTGTATCCATCACACTTGTTCACTAAGTGCATCTATCACACTTCGTGTTCACATTCAGTATATCTATCATACTTGTTCACTAAGTGCATCTATCACGCTTCGTGTTCACATTTAGTGTATCCATCACACTTGTTCACTAAGTGCATCTATCACACTTCGTGTTCACCTTTGGTATATTAATCACACTTGTTCACTAAGTGCATCTATCACACTTCGTGTTCACCTTTGGTATATTAATCATACTTGTTTACTAAGTGCATCAATCACACTTCGTGTTCACTTATTGTGCGTCTATCACACTTTGCATTTGCCTTTTGTGTATCCATCACACTTTGCTCACTTCCTTCACTTAGTGTATCAATCACACTGTGTTCATATTGTGTATCAATCACACACACTTGCTTTGTATCTATCACACTATGCCTACTTTGTGTATCAATCACACACACTTGCTTTGTATCTATCACACTATGCCTACTTTGTGTATCTATCACACGTTCGCTTTGTGTATCTATCACACACTCACCTAGTGTATCCATCACACTTTGCTTCATATAGTGTATCCATCACACTCGCTTCACTTTGTGTATCTATCGTACATGTTCGTGAAGATTCCATAATTCTCCGCATCCTTAACTGCATGAAATGTAGTTGTTGCTTTGCATTCTTGCTTAAAACTGTTGCATCTATTTGCGAATACTTGCTTTATTACAGCTTGCTGCATTTGCATGATCATCTGGCTCTGTGCATATCATTTGCATTTTGCCCCTGCCTGCGGGCACGCCTGCGGGCACATCTCTGTTCATCTTGTATGATTGTCTAAGTCTTCGGCCTTGTCAAAAATGGGTCGTCTCTGGGCTTTGACATTCACTCCCGTCATTCTTATGACTTCTGAGTTCTGTCAAAGAGGGGCAACTGTAGACACCCCATTTTTGACCGACCTTAAGACTCAGACGTCACCGATTGAGCGCTCGGTGATGTTGCATATTGTGCTCGTTCAGAAGCCTCAGAGTCGCGGCCGTGCGCCCTGCCTCCGGACTTCCGAACCCTCTTCTGTGCTTTGTCTCGGTTTGCGAACCAGACTCGGTTTTCTCTGTTTTCTTTCCTGAGGGAAGGGAGTAGTCCTGTAGACTATTTCTCGGTGGCTGTGGGCTACTTTTCGTGGCCGTAGGCCATTTTGCCCATTTCGGAGCCCGGTTCCCGGTTTTCGGAGCCGTCAGGCCGTGTGCCTCGGTTCGGGACCGCCCAACCGTCTCCGATTCCTCCGGTTCTTGGCAGGTACCTCTGTTTTGTCATAAAAGGGCACACTGGGGCCCCTGATGCCCACTTCGTGGCCGTATGCCACTTTCGGTGCTTATAGCCGGTTTTCGGGCCCCGAACCTCGCGGTTTGGCCCCCGAGCAGTCATTTCGCATCGGTTTTCTCCGATTTTTGACAAGTACCTCTGTTTTATCATTCTGAGGAACACTGGGCCTCTGATACCCACTTCGCTGCTGAACACCACTTCCGGTGCCTGCAGCCCATTTTCGGGACCCCGAACTGCGCGGTTTGGGCCCGAGCGTTCATTTCTCATTAGTTTTGTTCAAATTTGGCAGGTACCTCTGTTTCAGCACCAGGAAGATCACTGGGGGGGGGGAGGCCAGCAATTATCCCAGATAACCAGTTTCGCTCCTCCGGCGCCCGTTTTGCTCACTTCCGGGCTAATGTTGAACACCCTAGGCCCATTTTCTTCCAACCACAACCATATATCTGTGATGAGGGCACATGGGAGGACCCTAAAAAGTGGTGGTCGGCCAGCAATTCAGAGTTTCATTTTTGAGCCTCTCCTTCAAGTGCAATGTTGTGTTTCCTGTTTCAGAGTTGCCAATTTCCGACCTTGGAACCTTGTTCTACACACATGGGAGGACACCAAAAAATGGTGGTCGGCCACTAATTCAACTTTTCATTTTTGCCCTTGGCTGGCCGGCCATGGGAGGTGGCTGGCCGGCCATGGGGGGTGGCTGGCCGGCCACCTTCAAGAAATCCACCTGGCCGGCCAGCTTTCTGCTTTTGAGCACTTTACAGCTGTCCAGCTGTTTTTCCCAAAATATCTCAGCATCCGGGGGATATTTTGGGAGGGAAAGCTTGGGTGCATTTCCCTCCCTTTTACACCCCTTTCTTGCCTATTTGAGGGGATGGCCTCCTCCTTTGTTGAGGTTACAAGCTTTGATCTCAAGAACCCTTAACCATTTGCCTCCATTCTCATCCTCAAAACTCAAAAAAAGCTTCAAGTCCCTAGCCCACTTGTTCATCAACCCTAAGCTTCACCATCACCACTTCTATTCCAGCAGCAAAGGAAGCTTTCTCAGAGGCTAAGGACCAACAAATTCAAGCCAAGAAGCCATAAAAGCTTGATCTTCAAGGGTAAGTCACTAATTCCCCTTTTCTTGCACAATTTTGCTTCAAATCTTTACCCTACTTGCTCACTGATTTGGGCTTTGACCCCTACTGGTTTTGTGCTTATTTTAAGCCCTCTACAACATTGTAGAAGGGCTCAACCCTGTTTGGTGTCTCCATGATGCTCTTCCTTCATTATCACTCTTTATGCCAATATTTTGCATGCTTTGTTTAGCTTATGAGTGATCTGTTTTCGAGCATTCAATAAACTGTGAGTGGGCCTATTTTGAGCCCCTCTTCAACATTGAAGAAGGGCTCAACCATGTTTGGTGGTTCTATCATGCACTTGTCTTGAAATTCTTCCAATTTACCGTAAAATTGCATGCTTTGTTAGGCTTGCTTAGCCTCTGTTTTCAGCCTTCATCAGCTTAGAAAGTGTCTTATTTTGGCCCATTCTTCATATTTGTAAGGGGTCCAAAGTTTTTTGGTGTATGCTTATGGTACCTCATGTTATAGCCTTTGTTGGCTCATCATATTGCATGCTATGTTTAGCCTATTTACTTACTGAATTGGAGGATCTCATCTACTGTAAATATGCATATTTTTGGCCCCTCTTTAATTTTGTAGAACTGTGTTTTTCAGTTTGAGCATTGTATATACTACTTGCTTTGTAATTCCCCTCTTTTTCCCCATTTTTGCATGCTAATTTTGCCATACTTGTGGTTGTTGTTTAGCCTTGCTTTGTACTGAAAAAATGCCATATTTGGGGCTGCCTTGCTACTGGTTTGCATGTCATGATCATGTTGTGCATGTTTGGTATGGCTATAGGCCATTTCGGGTACTTAAAACCACATTTCGGGATGATTTCATGCATTGGTTGTCATTTCGTATCATTTCGGGGCTGTTTTCCCCTTCATTTAGGTGCTGAAATTTGGTTTGCATATTTGCATATCATTTCCCGTGCCATTTCGTGCCTTCGGGCCATGCCTCGGTTTGCGCGCCCGTGGGCACGCACTTCGAGGCACCTCTGTTTTATCCGACGGCCTCCTATGTGAGTGAGCTGAGGCTCTCCCATGTTGGTGTAAGCCCATCGTGGCATTCCGTATGCCATTGCATTCCATTTTATCATTGCCTCGGTTTGCGCGCCCGTGTGCACGCATTTCGAGGCACTTCGGTTTTATCCGATTTTGCATTTCACATCATCGTCTCGGTTTGCGTGCCCGTGCGCACGCATTTCGAGGCGCTTCTGTTTTATCCGATTTGCATTTCATGCCATCGCCTCGGTTTGCGTGCCCGCGTGCACGCTTTTCGAGGCGTCTCATTTTCATCTCATTTTCATCAGCATTGTGCATACTAGGCTGTATCTTAGTTGCATTTCATGCATACCGTGCATATTGCATCGTGTTCGGGATAGGAGTTAGCCCGGGCACGGGAAACGAGGCACGTTTCGTACTCCGAGTGACGGAACGGGTCTCAATTCCCCAGTCACCGACACTCCGGATTACCCATGATGGAGTTAGGTTTTGTTGTAGCATTCATCTGCATTGCACCCTATATTGAGTTGTGCAATCCGATTCCTCGGCCATCATGCATCAATATGCGTGATTGGTGGCACGAGGATCGAGGCATGCATATATCTGTGAAATACATTGCTATGCCCTTTTCCTGCTTTCTGTTGCAGCAAAATGAGAATCAACAACTTTTCGGAGTTCGGCACGCTTTTCGAGGAACATTGCGAACAGAGGCTAAATTGGGCATCCCAGTGGATTTCTGCGTAAAGGCAGCCCAACATGCATCTTTTTTATTATCCGGATCAGAAGCGAGGCAGCCCCTGGTTGCATGCCAGTTTGCAGTCTTTATTAGTTAATTTGTTAATTAATTAGAATCTGTATATTTCGGACTGTATATTTATTCGGACCCTCTGCGCGAGGGCATGACTGTAATAAGTGTGGGTGAGTGTGATGTATGTCTTCCAACCCCACGTCTTTCTTCCCTTTTATTTACCCGCTTACGATGGTTAGATATAGGGCATATTTCAATTAGCATACAGTATGACAGCATGTTTGCATCATTCATCTGTTTTGCACGCACCGGGCTCGGCGCATCATACAAACTACATTTGCATTTCAATTCCAAGTTGAGTACATGTTAGTTGTAGCATTTCATATACCATGTTTAGAATAGCCGAGCCTGCTATAGTTGCATTATTGCATGTGTTGCATTAGGCATTCCTGTATATTTAGGATCATGCATTGATTTCTAATCAGTTTTCTGTTTTTGGCTTGGAGTACTCGGTAAGTACTTATGCTTTAGCATCCTTGCATGCGTGTGAGTGTTGCCATGATAGCATGCTTACCATAAGGCTAACTGCTTATATGATATAACTGCCTTGAATGCCTGTGGGTGGAGGTTGAGTTGCTTGAATTGGGACAATGCGTGGACTGTTTGTTTTAAGCCCACTAGATAGTGGCAAAATCATATTTTCTAAGCCCACCTGAGGGTGGCAAATCCGCGTCTTAGCCTACCTGCGGCGGTAGCACCATCAAACCATTTTCAAACAAACAAACATGAAATGTTTTGTTCCAATTCAGATGACTCAGTCTATACTTGTTTGCTTGCGAGCATCACATAGTAACCTAGGCTAATAATCGGAATAAGAGCATACAAGGTTTTCAAAAACAGATATCATGGTTAGTAGAGGCCGGTCTGCAGACCGGGCGAGCGGGGGTGCTCACGAAGTGACCTTCCCCAATCGTACCCAAGTTCCCGAGCCGAGGCAACTTTGGTGATGACGGACACGTGGCCTTTGGCATCGAGTCAGGGTTTCCTCAATTTCCCATTTTAAAAAAATATTTAGGTGGCGACTCTGTTATCTGGCAAAGCAGTCCATGTTTGCACTTCTTTCAAAAATCTGTTTTTCTTCAAAACGATTTGTCGGATTTGGACTCTTTGGTTCAAGATTGAGAACCGTGACATTTGAGTCCTTCCAACTGTAGTAGACCCAATATCGAACCGGAACGGGGGGTTTTCCCCGGGATGCATTCGGGGACGTCTACACTCAGTCGACTAGCAAGTCTCTGGTGATCACGACAATGCCTAATCCACCAAGAAGATGCTTCGATTAGGGTAAAAAATGCAAAAAACCAGAAGATTGGCACGATGTTGCTCTGAGTCGTCAGTGATGAAGAAGATGGACAGTGAAAGGTGAAGGAGGAATGAAAGGGTTATGTGTATAGAATGGGAATAGGCGGCAAAATTTGAATCTGAAGAGACGATGTGGGACAGTTGGATGGGCAGTATGGGACCAATGGGTGAACGACACGTGTCCATGACGAGACCGGTGTCAACCTTGAAAAGACAAGCTGAAAAGCCGAATCACCAACCGGGTAGGTCATAAGACCGAGCATGAGAATTAGCATGGTCGAAGATAGCGAACTGATCCGGAATAGTGGATGACTGAGCAAGGAAATGAGCTCGGTTTGTAAGTGTAATCTCGATCACGCTAACGCGAACGGAATTAAGGAACAATTGAGAGGGAGATTTAAGACTTGAATGGCTGAGGTGGTTTGAGCCTTAGCCAAGGTTTTTACTCGAACGAAATGAGGACGCATGCTACACTAGGGTCTGAGCACGGTCTGACATAGGACACGCGTACGACCAAAGTCACAGCCCGGTCAAGTCAGCAGCAAGACGAGATGCTAGCCCCGTTTGAAAATGTGCATTTCCGGAGGATTGAGTTTGTCCTTAGAAGGTCAGATTCGATCGAGCAGGAGCTCGCTATGGATTACGGAGCTCGGGTGGGCCGGCGAACGGGTTTGTTCAATAAGATCGAGCAAATAGCACGGCCCCAAAAGAGGATTGTGGAACCGCGCTTGGTATAGCTCAATGGGATGTGTTACGTGGCATAATTTGACTGCAGAAAAGAGATTCTGTCGTCCGTACCCGTCAATACCATTGGGCAGTATTGACATTTGGTGTTTGGCAGTATTTGCTCTTACACATGAAAGAAGGTAATAGGGGAACATATCTACGCGTCAAGAGGAGGACAGACAGAGAAGAGCACACAGAAACTATGTAAACGGTGCTGCGTATCCATGCACAGGTCTGGAACATCTAGTTATTAGAGCTACCTACCCCTTTGTCTCTCTGGCTCTCTCTTCTTCTTTTCTTCTCTCTAAGTGTGCTAACTTGACCGTCGGAGGGTTTTTCCGGCAGCACACCGCTAGGTAGCTCACCGTCTTTCTGCTCTCAGGTTAAGCGACGTTACGCAAAGCTTGGACACGAGGAGCACGGAGAGTGACGGATATTTCCTCCCCGTACAAAGAGAAAATGTTAAAATTTTTATTCCCAATTGTGATATCTGCCCTAGATTCAATTATTATATAATATAACACAATATGGGTAAAATTTATAGGTTCCTAACATTGCTCCTTTCTCACAAAAGATAGACTAAAAAAACTTTCAAAAAATGTATCCCGATTTGTGATATATTATCCAAATTCAATTCGTTTATTGCAGGACCTACACTTGGAATGAATTTCAACCGCACAATACTAAGAGCGTGTTTGGGGTGCATTACAAAAATGCATTTTTTTTTTAATATTTTTATCTTTTTTGGGTAACATTATCTCTCTACTTTTCTGCATATTTTTTTGTAAAAAGTCAAAAAGTATACTTATTTAGATCATCCTAAACAATTTTAAGTATTTTCTCGTTAAATTTTTTGGTTTCCTAGTATTATGGTAACTTTCCATGTTGATGTAAATTCATATTTCAAACATAAATTTATGTTTTTAGAACACAACTTCAAAAATTTTACTATATGTTAATTGAACAATTACAACTTCATTGGAGTGTGTTGAAAATATGATTTCAAAAGTAAAAGTCATAAACAACACATCACAAAGTGATACAAGTTTAAAATTGTATGAGTTTGAGAAATTTATTTTAAAAGGGCACGAGATTTGATTGTTTATTTTATTTTTGTTAGGTATGGTCTGATTATGTGCGGCTAAGATCTTAAAAAAAGGTTGGCTTACGGAACTCTTCTTTCTGGTCCAATTTGGCATGCTCAGAAAAGTGCAAGTATGTGCAAATTTAGTCTGGAATGCGCCAAAATTTAAAAAATAAAAATAAATCTATTCTATTTATTTTCAAATTCTAAATAGATATATGATGAGTTTAGGTGTTTGAAAAGAATTAGCTTAGCAGCTCACTCATTCTCTGTACCTAGTTGTGTCCATTAATCCTTCTGATTGATTTTCTTGCCAATATTATTTGTAATTTTCTTCTTAAATCATGTCAACAAATACAACCCCCTCTGCATCATTATCTTCAAATTATTCCGAAGGCAAAAGTTCACCGTGATTAGCTACCACCACTGTCGCCTCCACTTCCACTACTACCGTTGTCGTCCCAACCACCACCACAAACAACAACGGCTACCACGGTGGAGCTTTTGCGCTCGCTAACATAATTGATCGAGATCTTATTTCCATGAAAGAGGACATGGCAAAGATTCAGAAGTATGTAGATCATATGAATGTACAAATCAACCAGGCTTGTGAGAAATTTGAGGAGCTCAAAACAAGTGGAGGGAGTGATACTAATGAACTTGGCCAACTGAAAATGTCTGTCAAGAAGTTGAAATCCCAGATACCCTTGTAGTTTAAAATCCATTATGATGATGATTCAAAACCACATTGGAAACCATGGTTTGATGGATCCATTAACAGTAACAGTAGCAACTACCTAGTCAATGTAAACAAGGCCGGAAATTTGCACAGCTTTTACAATGAGCCAAAGTTTGATCACACCAGTGCCCTTGAAGATATCCAGGTATCTCTCTGTAGCCTCCCCCAGAAACTAAAAGATTGTTTGAATTTTTTCTTGATGTTCCCAGAAATGGTTACTATAAAGAAAAGGCTTATGATTTACTGGTGGATTGGAGAGGGACTTCTATCCCCAATAAAGTCAATGGACCAAAATACAGAAGAATAAATTGTGTTGCGGAAGATAGCAGACGATTTTATCAACGAGATCTTGACTGAGCTTATTGCAAAGGGCTTCATCGAGCCTATCTACAAAAATTGTGGATTGGTTGTGGATAGCTACAAGATGCCCCCTTACATTCTTTCTGCTTTAACCATTGAACCAAAGTTATTGCATAATTTTGGTTATATTTGGTATCAATGCTTCATCAACTTTTGGTATGGATGCTTCATCAATGTTGCTGCGGCTATTATTGATGGAAGCTATAAAAAGTTTTTCAAGCGCACCAATTTCAAAATTGTTTACTTGGGAAGGTGGCAGAACTCGGTCACGCATCACATTGAAGTCCTAGACACCAAAATTCTCAATGCACTAAAGAATATGGATCAGTTGAGGTTTCTTAGCGTTCGAGGAATTTCTTTGATTACAGAGCTTCCTTAAAGCTTGTCACAATCTTGAGGTTGTTCGGATTGGATTGGCTTACTTAAGAATTTGACACGCTTAGACATATCTGGGTGTTACTTTTTAGATCACATGCCCAAAGGCCTTGGTTCACTATCAGAACTCCAAGTTCTTAAGGGATTTATCATTGGAGATTCCAAGGATAAAAACTCATGTATATCGATGATTTGATAAAATTGCCAAAGCTGACACGAGTATGAAAGAATTCCCAACAAATAATCAGCTTCGTCATTTACAAAGATTTAAAACCTTGTAGAAGTTAAAAATATCCTGGTCAGGTTACATTTTACGAGGTGAAATAGATGACATACCGAAGCAAGCACGCCCACAACTATGATTCCGTGCCAAGCTGACAAAAGCATTGACAAGATCAGTCACCGAGCAACATGATTCAGAACTTTCTCTCCAATTGGAACTTCCTTCCTCGTTGCAGAAACTAGTGCTTGAGTGTTTTCCTGAGATGATTACACCCAGTTGGTTGTGGTCTAGCAATCTGAAGAACTTGAAAAAACTCTACATCAAAAGAGGGCTATTGTGTTATCTAGGCCCAATAGCAGCTACCACAGTTGAGATGTTGCAATTGAAATACTTGAATCAATTACAAATGCATTGGATGGAACTTAGGATATTATTTCCTAATTTGATTTATTTGAAGAAAGTAGAATGTCCCAGTCTCACTTCCTTCTTGTGTGATGAGAATGGTGTTTGGATGAATAGAGGAAACATGCAAAATCGAGAAATGGGATCATGAATTTGGAATAAGTTCTACGATTTCAGTATATGACAAATTGATGTCTTGAGAGATAAGTGTAGTAATTTCGTTCTCTAATGAAAAATTATCTCTACATATTTGTTTGTTGAATCAAATGTATGTCGTGTCTTCAAGGTCATTCATCAAGGCTTTTTAATAATTTTTCAAGAAAGTTGCATTTGGTTTATAAATAAAAAAATAAAAAATTTATAGTGTTTCATGTATGTTACCTGTGATGGGGGGTTATACTGCAAGAGTTCAAGTTAAAAATTTAGCATTTCTCTAATCAGTACACTTGGGAAACTTACAGTGAATTATATGAGGAAAACAAAAAAAAAAATTTCTTTGTTTTTGCAAGGAAAAAAGGTGAGGGCACGGGGTTTTGGAATGACTAATTTCCTTCTCTCATGAAAAATTAGCTCTACATATTCATTTACTGAATCAAATGTATGCCATGTCTTCAAGGTCATTCACCAGGGCTTCTTTGCAATTTTTCAAGAAAGTTGCATTTGGTTTATAGAAAAAAAATTGTAGTGTTTCTTGTATGTTACCTGATGGGTTATACGTAGGGATGTAAGAAAAATCGAAAAAACCGATCAAACTGATTGAATCGGACCAAACTAGCTATATATGGTCTTTTTGTTAACAAGAATCGGTTTGTGCAATTTCTAAATTTAATTTTTTCAATTTTTTAAATTTGATTTTTTTTCGATTTTCGGTTCGGTATCAGTTCAGGCACCTTGTGCACCGAACTAAACCGAAACCGACCGCTTCAACATATATTGTATTAATAATATATATGTAATCTAATATTTAATGATATTAATAAATATAATAAATTATTAAGCTTAATTAATTAACCTTATCATCTTTATAACCTAAGTTTGTGAACTTTTATTATATATAATCTTAACTCTAACTCATTATTTTTGAAACCTTAGTATTTTTTAACTTTTTTGGTATTTATTTTTGTTGATCTTGGAATTGAAAAGTAATTATAAATGGATGGATTGGATATGTTTGAAATGGTGGACAAATAACTAATTTAATATTTTTATATAGATTAGTGATTATATTTTAAAGTGGCTCAAGTTTGAAAGATCCTAAACCGATTAAACCGCACCAAACCAAATCGTTTCAATCGATTCGGTTCGGTGCAATTTGATGGAAGAAGCAGTTTGTATCAGTATTCAAAATAATAAAACTGATATTATAAGTTCAGTGAAATTTTTTACCTAAATACTGACCGGACTGAACCGATTACATCCCTAATTTATACTACATGAGTTTGAAGTTAAAAATTTAGCATTTCTCTAATCAGTACACTAAACTTATAGTGAATTAATTATATGAAGAAAAACAAATTCTTTGTTTTGGGAAAGGAAAAGAGGTGGGGGCACAGGGTGTTGGAATGAGTATATCTATGCATACTATCTTTAAAAATTTTGTGATAATTTTTCTTATTCCCAAACGTGCAACAATAAATTTCAAGCATGTCCATAGATTTTATAATTATAGCAATCTAGGTTTTTCCTTAACCTTCATTGTGTTCCAGACTTGAGAATCCGTGGTTGTGAGTTTTTGTTTATATCTTGTTTCCATCATTCGATTTCTTGTATTTGAGTTTTAGGATGTATTGGGCGAGTGTGGAACAGGTTGGTTGTGAGTTGGTGCAAGGGATTGTTGCCCAGGTTTTAGTCTCTTCGCTCGAGCGAGGCTTTTTGCGCTCGAGCGAGCCTTGGGCATTTGCTTCTTCGCTCGAGAGAGGGTTCTTGCGCTCGAGCGAGGATTGAGGGTCTTGAGGTTCCTTCCTTTAGACGCAGCTTTCGCTCGAGCGAGCTTTCCTGCGCTTGAGCGAGCCGTCTTTGGTGTGTCTCTTCGCTCGAGCGAGGTTTTTTGTGCTTGAGCACGCGTCTGCGTCTCCTTTGGACCTGAAGGGTGGGATTCTTCACTCGAGCGTGAATTCTTGCGCTCAAGCGAGCCCTGTGTTATGTGTTCCTTCGCTCGAGCGAGGTTTCTTGTGCTCTAGTGTGCGTCTACATGGGTTGCAGACCTGAAGCTTCTCATTTTTTGCTCGAGCTACGCTTCTTGCGCTCGAGCGAGGTATTTGTTGTGTCTGGTCGCTCGAGTGACAACTCCTTCGCTCGAGCGAGCCTCGCATATATCAGTTCGCAGCAACATGATCTTTTATCACTTTTTCATCTCCTTTTCACTCCAAACCCTAAATCCGGCTGTCTCTCTCTCTAAACTCTCTCTCTCTCTACAAATACACCTTGATTTTGGGTCTCTTTACCCTAGTCCCTTTGTTAAAAAGGTAGAGCATTGTGTGGGCTTCATTTTGATCCAAAGAAATTCAAGTTTGGAGCATTTTCAAGTTTCACTCTTCATCTCCTTTGGGTTTCTCCATTTGAGGTAGGGATTTCTTGAGTCATATATACGAGTTTTGCTATATTGATGTTGATTTAAAAGTGTTTTGGAGGTTTTGTATTAATTTTAGATTTTGATTCAAAATGTAGAGAAAGTTTTGAAGAAATGGGTTTTGATCTCAATCTTTTTCTTATCCATGAGAATGTTCTTTCTACAAACTCAAGAAAATGCGATTTTGATTTGGGTTTCACCATGAAATGGGAGGATGTTGGGTTTTGATGAAAACCCTAGAAATTTGGGGATTTTGGAAGACAAGAATAATGCTTATGAAATTCTTTATTGTCTTGTGTCAAGAGGATAAATGAGGAAGTGTAAATTTTATTATGTGTTTTTATTAAATAGCAAACCTTCTTGATATATGAGCCATGAGAATTATTTTAGCATTGTTACTAAATAATTGAGTATGCACAGTTGAGGAATAGTAAATCATTGTGCACTATGAATTGTGAAAATTATAACCTTGAGAGATTTATATTTGAAAACATCACATATGACCTTGAAGAGGCTAAATTGGTTAGAATTGTGCATGATGGGAAATTGTTGTTGTGTGTTGAAGACACATGGTTATTTTGCGAAATAATGTTGAGGTTAGGAAATGAGAAAGATAGTTGCTTGTTATTGTTGTTAAGACATTTGAAATTGGAGAAGTGTTATGAGATATGGAAAGATCATGGCATTGCATATTCACTCAATTATTGTTTTTGCATTGTAAATTTCGATTGAAGATATTTATTTCATGAAAGAAAATGATGTTGTGACAAGAACTATGGAAATGTGGCATGGGGTAAATACGTGGTAAGTCCATATAAGGGGTGTAGTTAATCTTGATAAGTTGGCCTGAGCGTCCATGGTGAAAGACCAGAAAAACCGCGCGGATAGGTGTCGAGCATTCTAGTTAATACCGGTAAAAATGACAGTTTGGTAGTACTTGTAGAGTCTACTTGCAGACATTAACCTAGGGATTACCAGTGTCGTATTTACCGCCCCTATTGATTAAAAATTGGAAGTTTTGAAATGTGTTGAGATTGCAAGCTTTTATTAAAAAGGAAAATCTTTAAGAAGAGCATGAAATAAATTTTTTTTAAGGAATATGTCATGGCATTGACATCTGCATTTTTATTGAGATTTGGAATAACTGTATATACTTTGTTAGAACTCTCTACTGGGCTTTATGCTCACCCCTATGGGATTTTGGTGCAGGTAAAGATGTGGTGATTCCGCCTAATTGAGGGCGTGATTATGTTTTTGTGAAGAGTAGATCGCTCTTTTATACGTTGTAAATTTTTGTAAAGCCAAGGGCTATTGTTGTATGGGTCTGAGAGACCACTTTTGTGTAACCGGGCTTAATCCTTGGAAGTTGTAGCTGTAAGGGCATTTTATTTATTTCGGGACTTGATGCTCTACATGCTATAGATTCATGTATCTCTATATCCTTGAATGTATAAGTCGCATGTAGAACTTTTGTATAAACATTTGGGATTTATGATGTAAAGGTTAGGGATTTGCTATGACTATTTAGTGAATGTTGATTGATGGATTATATCTATGTTGGATTATTTCGGGGCGTTACAATAATTGCCAATTTGAAGCACACCTATGTTGTTGTACACACTTTCTAATATATCTATTATATTATATAAAACGTAGATTTGAGTTGGTGTGAGCGACTCTACTATTTTCAAAATATCTTTTTCTGTTATCCGGTCGGTATTAGGCCTAAATTCATTCTTAAATTTGTTTTTTTTTTTCTTTTTTCTCGAGTTTTGAGTTTTGTATTTGATAATCTGTTTAAATTGACCTAAAAGGTTTCGACACTCCAAAATTCTTAACAAAACAAATCCCATTTTCTGTCATAATTCTGATTATCACATATACAATAAAAATTGATACAGTGTGCACCCTGTTAACATATTCACCCACTCACAATATATGTAAAAAAAAAAAAATTATAATGTTCTATAACAAATATTCTGGCAAATTGTATTTTTGTTTTTTACTAAAATTATATGTAACATTTACACTATATCATTCATAACATAACTATAATGTTAATAACATAATTACAATGGTTTGTAAGTTTTACTTTAGATAAGCTTATCATAGATTTGTTATTCGTAACTTTTAATACAAACTGACATAACATATACCACAAACAATATTTATATCTTTCACCACAAAAAATTATGTATTAATTATTTTTTTATAACACATCTTTTATATATTTAGGGGTTGTTTGGAATGTATTAGATTAGTATACTTTTTAATTTTTTACAAAAAGATGTGTAGAAAAGTAGAGAAGTGATTTGACCCAAAAAAGGCAAAATTTTTTTTTAAAAAAAAGTATGCTATTTTAATTCATGGCAAACAAGCTCTTAATTTTGGGGATTCATGTGTTTTGGATTTGTGGTGTGCCTCATGTTACTCTGTTATAAAATTATGAATGATAAATTTAGAATATGCTTAATGAATCATTGCGATTACCTTACAAATATTGTGTCATGTTATGAATAATGTATAAATATTAGGAACAATTTATGAATTTGTCAAAAAATATTTTCTTCTGCTAAGGTTAACATTTTGTTTGTCTTGAATGATCTGGAGAGGAAAAAAAATGAAATGGAGAGAAATGAATTTCAATCACTTGTTTGGAGAGAAATATGAAGAAATTGAGAGAAATACGTTTATCTCATATAATTTCTATTTGGGGGATTTGGTGATAGCCCCCTCACTATCTAATTTGTAATTTGTCTTTCAAAAGGACAAGAATTATATAAGTACTTTCAAAACCCCCTAATATTTTAAAACTTGTTTCTTTTACTATATTACCCTCATATCTATCAGTTCTCCTATTAAGCCATCTTCACTGTGTATTTCAGAGTAAAATTTTACTCTGTATAAAAGTAAAATTTTACTCTGAAAAACTAGTAAAATGTTAGACTCTACACAAAAGTAAAATTTTACTCTGTATAAAAGTAAAATTTTACTTTGAAAAACGAGCAAACTGTGAGACTCTGAAGCTAAAAGTAAAATTTTACTCTGTATAAAAGTAAAATTTTACCCTGAAAAAGTAGTAAAATGTTAGACTCTACACAAAAGTAAAATTTTACTCTGTATAAAAGTAAAATTTTATTCTGAAAAACGAGTAAACTATGAGACTCTAAAGCTAAAAGTAAAATGTTACTCTGCACAAAAGTAAAAATGCGAAGGCAGTGTTTGTGGCGGCTGAAGTGTTTGGCAATGACCACCTCTTGACAGTAAAATTTTACTGTCATTCTAATACCAGAGTAAAATTTTACTATAATTCTCTCAAACAAAAAACAGAGCAATAGAACAAGAGTAAAATTTTACTCTCATTATCTGAAACAAAAAACAGAGCAATAGAACCAAAGTAAAATTTTACTCTGGTTCTGTCAAATGAAATTTGATAAAAAACAACAAAAATAAATCCAAAAAAAAAAAAAAACAAACAAACAAAAACAAAAAACAAATTAATCAACAAATCAACATATCTAATTGAGAAGAAAAACTTCTAAAACTCGATCAACAATCACAAATCTCAATGAAAAGAATACATGTGTTCAACAACACTCATACACACAAATATATATATATATACATATATTCAAAACTCAAATCTGTGTTTAAAAAAATATGTATAACCAAACAACTCCACCAAACATGCCTCAATTTAGAGACGATTTGTTTCTCCTCGTAGACGATCTCCTTCGATTCCGGCACCGGAAGACAATTTTCTGCCCCGTAGTTGATTTCGTTCCCGATGTTCTTGATGAGTTCATCGTAGAGATCGGTTTCGGCATTGTTGATCGCCAGAGTTTCGCCTGATAACTGATCGGACTTGGCTAGGAGAGTGATGACAATGACGTTGCTATCATCGCCGAAGAAGAAGAAGTTACCAAAATTGTCGAGAAACAGAGCTTCAGATCTGGAAGGGAAATAGGGAGGAGAGAGACAGAGAAGGTGGAGAAAGAGTGGGTGGAAAAGGTGGGAAAATTTAGTTGAGGGTATAATAGTCTAATAAAATATTTAAATAATAAATTTTGTCCTTTATGCAAGACTTTATAATTATGAGGGGGTTTAAAAAGTATAATTTTTTTCTTAGTCCTTTTAACAATGAAAGGAAGGTAAAGGGGGTTTATAGCCAAATTTCCCTTTCTATTTTCGGTCTCTCCAAAATTAGAAAGATTATGAGAGAGATGAAACTAAATTAATATTATTTTATTATAATATCAAAACAGATAGAATCTCATATAACATATGACACATGCAATTAATGCAAAATTTCACCTTAATTACTTATTAGACATTCTTAATCATGGTTTATACGTTAATCATGGATAAGGGTTGTTACAGTAATAAGGGGCGATTGCCCCTCTTACGATTTCAAAACACTTTTTATTATAGTAGTACTAGCACATCACCCGTACTATGCACGAGATAAAATAATATATTATTTATTAAAAATATGATAATTATATTTAATTTTTTTATACTTTGTTTCTTGTAAATAAAATTTAATATATAAGTTTAAGGGTTTTGTTTCAATTTTTTTTTTTACTGTAACATATAGTATAGATAGATTAAAATTGTTGTAGTGACAATTAATAATTAAAATTATGTTTGTTATAAAAAAAATGACCTATTTCTAATATATTTCACTATTTTAATAAAAATATTGAATTTTAAAAATTGTTATATTGGTTTTTGAAAGGGAAATAATTAAAGAAATTTTAAAAAACTTAATGAGTAAAGAAGATTATCGTAACATGTAAAACGCTAAAATCACGATTAAACTAGCAAATCATTCAAATAAAAAATGGTTTAACTTAATCAGTTAAGTCAAAAGATTAACCAGCTCACAAAAATTAATTAATTAAAACTTTTAAATTTATTTTTTAAAATTAAACTGTCACTAAATATGAAAAGCAATCTATTAATTTAATTTAAAATTATAATAATTTATTCCATAATTTTAAGTTTTAAATACAAATTTAATTATCATAATTATCTCATAATTTTGTATTAAGGATCAGTAAGAGTGACATTGAGATTATCAATATATCTATAATTTTTACAAAGAATACTTTTAAGGAGAAATTTATGAGAGTTTCAAAATTTCATACAAAATTATTTTTTAAATCAAAACCTTTATGTGGGATTGTAAAATAAAAATTAATTGGAAGTTAGCCAATTGGGATTTTTTTTAATTGTTTAAAATTAAAAAAATAAAGAAAATTAGTATAAGATATTGATCATAAGGCTTCCCACTAAAAATCTTATTTTGCTTATATAAATGGGAGTATAAGATTCACTTTATGTAAGTGAAACAGTTCACTTTTTCATTCTTTCCTCGATATGGGATTGTAAAATAAAAATTAAATGGAAGCTAGCCAATGGGAATTTTCTTAATTGTTCAAAATTAAGAAAATTCAATAATTTATATAAATTGTAACATAAGATTCACTTTATATAATTGAAACAATTCATTTTTTCCTTCTTTTTTCGATGTGTGATTGTAAAATAAAAGTTAATTAAAAGCTAACCAATGAGAACTTTTTAATTGTTTAAAATTAAGAAAATTTAATAATTTAAAAATGAGTGTTTGGAGCTCCTAGAAATCTTCTCTATAAAAACCTCATTTTCCTTATATAATATAAGTGAAATAACTCACTTTTTTCTTTTTTTCCCGATGCAAGATTGTATAAAATAAAAGTTAACAAATATTTCAGAGGGAAGTGTAATGCCAGTAAAATAATATAATATATTCAATTCATAAGCAGAAGAATAATAGAAATAAAATACTTTCATTCATCAGAATTCGTTTACAAATGTTAACACATGCGATATACATTCACAAATATTCATCTTGAATCTACAGCATGTGTTGCAACGATAAGAGAATTGAAAACTAAACAGGTAATAATATGCCCTATAGGCTTACATCTTTCCAAGTCATTGCTTGGTTACACAAAAATGAGCCTAGCTCAATACAATTTAAAGCCCTTGGCTATACAAAATATAACAAAAGAAAGAAGTTGTTGCTCCCATAGGTCCCTCCAAGCTATTGATATCACCAGCACCTGAAAATGGTTTTCCCAAATAGGGTGAGCCAAAGCTTAGCAGGAATAATCTAAACACAATATATGAGATTTAACAAAGATATAAGTACAATGTGTATATACAATGCCTGTGACAAACCATTTACATTTTTATATCATCAAGAAGTACCGAGTTCATATCTTATTCCACTTTCTTCAATTCATTTCGATTCATTAGCCAATTTCATTATCTTTCAACAACCTAATTGAGACTACAACTCAGTGGTTATCTAATCAACACAATTACCACACAAACACTTCAAATCTGCCATTTTACAAAAATTTCGTCTTCAGGATTGACACCCATGTATACATAAGATTTCGGAACTTTCACCCTGAATACTCTGGCCAACTTAATTTCAATGGAGTCCATCCCCCATCTCCTTCCAAACAATGTAGTACATCCCCTTTCTCCTTCCAAACATCATACATATACAACGTATTTAAAACATAGTCATATTCAATGACAACCAACATTAGATTAGTTTCAATTTACCTAATCCACATGCAATTTCTACAACAATCATAACTATCCTCCACCGATAGCCCAAAACAGATATTTCTAAACAGATATACAATCTTCTCAATAGATAAATTATTCAAATTTTCGTAGGTGAGAGACAACACGTGTCCAACTCCACCATTTACATCAACAATCATCCCATTGCACATTATCATTATCAATTTTAGTTATTTGTACAAAATAACAATTTAACCCAATTAGGGTAAAACTCCATTTTTCCATATATCAACCCAAATGGCCCAAATCAAGTATTTGACCACAATGCAACCTCACATTCAACCCCATAACCATTTATTTCACATTCATTTAGAAATTCCTCTTTTTATTTCACACCCCAAACCTTAGGTTTGCTCAAACTATTCCAAATCCTACCATTGTTACACAACGACAAATAACTAAGCTACAAAAACATATGAAAGTGTAGAAAACCCCTACCTCAAAGAGAGAAGACGAGCCAAGCAATAGTGAAACTTCAAAGACGCCCAAATCCAACTCTAATCGGATCAAAATAGAGACCTTGAGATGGTCCATCTTTTTATCAAAGGGATTAGGGTGAGGAAATCACTAGAACTAGGTGGAAATGTAGAGAGAGAGTTTGTTTTAGAGAGAGAGAGAGATTCTCAACTTTAGGTTTAGGGAGAAAAGATCTGAAAAAGTGATGTAAAAAGTCATGTTCGCGATCTAATATACGCACAGTCCGCTCGAGTGCAAGAAGTGTCACTTGAGCGTCAGACACAAAAAGTTGTTTCGCTTGAGCGCAAGAAAGGCCACTCAAGCACCAAGACACAATGACCAAGACGCTCATCGCTTGAGTGCAAGAAATGATGCTTAAGCGTAGAAAACACACATCCAGTAGTTTTGCAGACAACAGACCAACACTTGAGCACAATAAAGACTGCTCGAGCGCCCACTCGCTCGAGCGTAGGAAACACCGCTCGAGTGTAGAAATCACTCTCCTAGTAGTTTTGCAGACCTGCAAAAGTACTGAGTGTTTACAAAGACCGTTTCAGCGCAGGAAGTGCCGTTCTAGCGGAGGACCAAAATTTTGAGCAACACAAGGTTTGAAAAACAAGCGACCAACCTGTCCAAATACAACCACAACAACCCAAAAGCCAATTTCAAGGAGGTACAAGGGAAGGAAGAGGTAAACAACAATATAAAAGCATTAAACCCGAGTCTGGGATACCACAAGAGTCGAGTCAAAATCGGGATCGCTATAACCTCCCTCCTTAAAGAATTTCATCCTTGAAATTACAAATCACATTTCAAAACCATGTTTTATACAAATTTCCCCAATGATTACAAATTAATTTTTTTTTTCAAACCTATGACCCATCCACCGGTCATTCAATCCCATCTCATGATGAACAAGTCTCAATATACATCTCAACATACATTTCCCCGTAGTTTTAGCCCATTTCAAAATATATATTCCATATTTCCAAAACATATTCAATGTTCATGATAAATTTGCATTTCCAGAACTTAAATAACATATACAATGTTCACATATTTAAACATATACAATGCTTTTACATTTCATTAACATAATCAAGTTCTCAACATATGGTCAAACACCGACAAATAAGTTTGGATATTTCTCTCGGACTTCCAATTCACGCTCTCAAGTTGCTTCCTCAACCCCTTGATGTTTCCACAAAACCTTCACCAAGGGAATCGTCATGCCTTGCAAAACTTAGTCCCGAGTGTCCAAGACTCTCACTGGTCTCTCCTCATACGAGGCATCCTCATCTACCTCTAGGTCGGTCCAATCCAACAAGTGCGATGGATCCGGCTTATACTTCCGAAGCATGCTAATATGAAACACATCATGAACTCTAGAAAGTTGTGGCGGTAACGCCAAACGGTAAGCAACCTCTTTGATCCGCTCAAGAATCTCAAAAGGACCAATAAATCGAGGTGACAACTTTCCACTCTTCCCAAATCTCATCAAACCCCGCCTAGGTGATATCTTCAAGAACACATGGTCTCCCACCTCAAAAGACAAGGGTCTCCTCCTACGGTCGGCATAACTTTTCTGACGACTCTGAGCCGTAACCAACCTCTTATGGATAAGTGTCACTTTCTCTGTCGTTTCCCGAACTAACTCTAGACCCAACAAAGGTGCATCACCCCATCTCGTCCTAACACACCGGAGACCTACACGGTCGGCCATACAAGGCCTCAAAGGTGCCATGCCAATACTCGATTAGAAGCTATTGCTATAGGTAAACTCCACTAAGGCAAATGCCTCACCCACGATCCCTTGAAGTCAAGGACACAACTTCGAAGCATATCCTCAAGGATCTGAATAGTACGTTCAGACTGCCCATCAGTCTGAGGATGATACGCAATGCTAAAGGTCAATCTAGTGCCCAAGGCACTCTACAAGCACTGTCACAACCTAGTTGTGAAATGCGGATCTCTATCCAAAACAATCATCACAGGGACCCTGTGTAACCTCACTATGTCCCTGATATGTAGGTCGGCAAGATGGTCTACCGAATCACTTATGCGCATAGGTATGAAGTGCGCAGATTTAGTTAATCGGTCAACCACTACCCAAATGGCATCACTACCCTGTTGAGTCCTTGGAAGGCTCACAACAAAATCCATCGTGACGTGTTCCCACTTTCACTTGACTATAGGCAAGGGTTGCAACAAACCCACTGGCCTTTGATGCTCGGCCTTCACTTGTTGACAAGTAAGGCACTTCGACACAAACACGGTCACATCCTTCTTCATACCTCTTGTAACATGTCCGCGGGGGACCTCAATGCTACAGTTCGGACTCGTTTTGGTTACTGTTCTTAATCTTGAACCAAAGAGTCCAAATCCGGCAAATCGTTTTGAGAAAAACAGATTTTTGAAAGAAGTGCCAAACATGGACTGCTTCGCCAGATACAGAGTCGCCACCTAAATATTTTTTATGAGGAAATTTAGGAAACCCTGACTCGGTGCCAAAGGCCACGTGTCCGTCATCACCAAAGTTGCCTCGGCTCGGGAACTTGGGTACGATTGGGGAAGGTCAGCTATGAGCACCCCCTCTTGCCTGATCCGAAGATTGGCCTCTACTAACCATGATATCCTATTTTGAAAACTTTATGTGTTCTTGTTCCGGTTATTAGCCTAGAATTACCATGTTATGCGCATAGCAAAACAAGTATAGACTAGATCGCCTAATTTGGAACAAAGCATTGCATATCCGTTTGTTTGGAAGACGCTTTGGAATTGCTACTCGCAAGTAGGCTAAAATACGGATTTCAATGAATTATTCCAATTCAAACAATCCAACCTTCACCCACAGGCATTCAGGCAGTTTATATCACATAAGCATCTAGCCACATGGTAAGCATGCTGTCATGTTAACATTCACACTCATGCGAAATGCTAAAGCATAAAGAGCTCACCTAGTACTCCGCGCCAAAACAAGAACATGTTAGCAATCATGCATGATCCAAGTCCATGTTTAAATGCCTAATGCAACGCATACGGAATGTCACTAGAGTAGGCTCGGCTAGTCTATAAATGACATGTGAAAATGCACAAGTAGCATATTCAAGTTAGATTTGAAATGCTTATGCAGTTAGTATGATGCGCCGAGCCCGGTGCATGCAATACTGATGAATGGTGCACGCATGTATAGGATAAGGTATGCTAAAGTAAATATGCCCTAATACTAACCATCAAAAGCAGGTAAGTAAAAAGGAGAAAGAAGTGGGGGTTTGGAAACACGCACACACGTACCCACACTTATTACAAATTTGCCCTCGCTCGGAGGGACCGAAAGAATAATACAATTTAATTAACCTACAAGCTAATTAAATATTACAGACCACTTAAATCAGCTAAGCAAATTAACTAATTTATTTAAGCAATAAACAACGGCCTCGGGAAGAGGGTCTAATGCGTGCGCGCTCGATTCCGCTCGGAAATCACTGCCATGCAAAAGATGCCTCTGCTTTGACTGTCCTACTCTGAAGACTGCAAAAGTCTCAGGGTTGCTCCTCTGAGTGCTCTAGAACACCACCGGCTGAAGGGATTGGTCACCGGCCATGTATAATGGTCACCGGCCACGAAATACTCCATCGGCCAACAATGGATGGCCGGTCGGCACTAAAGATGGCCGGCCGGCCAATCTTCCTGCAAAAACTGGTTTGACAGCAGCAGAGGACAAAGAAAAGCATGGCAATGTATTTCAAGCAATGTATGCACCAACCACACTCCTTATCATGTGTATGACTCAAAGGAGGATGAGCCTCGATTCTCGGACCACCAATCACGCACTTCCATGCATGATGGCCCAAAGAATCAAGTGTGCATTTTGATATGAAATGCAATGCACATAATCAAACAAATGGAACTCAACCTTTATCACAAGCAATTCAAGAGGCAAAGCATGCATGCTTATGTAATGCAATTTAGGCATAGGAGCTAAGTATGCAACATGGCAATACAAACAAGCAATGCATGTTAGGCACACACACCTAAAGAAGCATGTAAGGCATGAAGCAATGCAACCTACAAGTATGCAGGACACAATGTGGATTTTCAAGCATGCAAGCAAGCATGTTCAATCATGCAACAACACAAGGGTGAGCATGCAACAACATGCAAAAGGGGTGGACTTAAACTAACATGGATAGCTCGCAAGCATGCCAAAATCAGTGGCCAATGCTATGGAAATGAAGGCTAACATGCACACAAACATGCATGCAAATGGGCCAACACTTAAGCATAAAATAAGCAACCTCTAAGCACACTTAAAAGAGGCAAAACATGGACAATTAGCATGCATAGAAAGCTCTAAAAATCATGTTAAAGATGATGCCAAATCAAGCAAACAAGACAAGCATAGCATGCAATTATGGTCCAAGATTCAAGGCAAACCAAGGAGGCTTAAACCAAGGCTGAGTCAACCAAACCTCACAAGGCTAAGGGGACTTAAAATAGGTCTAATGCAGACCTAAACAAGGCTAAGGGTGTACCTAGATGGCATCTAAGTGGTCTAAATATGCAAGCATACAAAGAAGCACATTCATGGAGCATAAGGCAACAACCTTTAAACACATTAAAGGGGCATCAAATGCAAGCATATAGGCACATTATGAGGTCTAAAATGACATGCCAAGTGGTTCCAAACCACTGAAACAATGCAAGGATGGCATGCTAGAGGGGCCAATGCTTAAGGCATACAAGAGGGATTACATGGTGGCTATACAAAGCAAAGCATGGATGACCCAAACAACCAAAAACAGTCCTCAAGCACACTAAAACATGCATATAAGCTTCACAAAGCTTGGCCAAAATACATGAGCATGATAGTCTAAATGCTATGCATGTATTGAGGCAAATCATGGCATTACAAGGCATGTATGCTAAGCAAGCATGGTGTACCAAAACCAACTAAACACAATGCTATATTATGACATAATAAGTATGAAAATCAGTCAAGGCATGGCCAACATGAACCTAAACATGGTGCTCACTAAAGAGGCAAAAATGGCCCTTTTCAAGGACAACAAGGAGAGGGGGTGGCCCTCTCCTTCCTAGGACCTCAAGGCACCATTCTCACTTCTGAAATCCCTCAATATTTCAGTGGTGAGGAGGTCCAAACACAATGGTCCCAGAGCTCAACCAAAATGGCACAAAACAAAGGCCAAACAAGCCTTAAGAGGGGTCAAACAACCCCAAAGCTTAAAACACCCTTAACAAACTATTTAGAGCAGACAAAAACAAGACTTTTATATGTTATATGCTAAGCTCAAAAATAGATGCAAGATAGGCTAAAAAGCTTTGCAAAAATGTGGGAAAAAAAGCAAGTTTGTTACCCTTGAAGACCTCCTTCACAAATGGTGGTCCAACTGCCTTTCCAAGCTCAAAACCAGCTTCAAAACTTCAAAACAACCCTCAATGGCCTCAGCTCCAAGAGAAGGTGTGATGGTGAGTGTTTGTGTGCAAAAGTAAGACAAAAACACACAAGGCAAAGGAAAGAGAGAAGTATAGAGATAGGATAGATTCACAAACCCTAACCCTAAAACCAGAGCTCTCTAGGAATGTTGTCTAACTTGTCTAACCTCTTACAAGAGAGAAGAGCCTCTCTTTTATAGACAATTAGTCTTGTAAAGCTTCCAAAGGAAGCTAACAAGAGGGAAATCTCTCCATACACGTGTATAGAGGGGGGGAAAGTGTATGCCAGCTGCACAAAAATATCTGCAAAAGTAGATGCACAGTAGTCGGCCGGCCAAAAGTGCAATTGACCAAAAAATATAGCCGGCCGGCCATCTATAGTGCCGGCCGGCCAAACATTTGGCCGGTGGCAACAAAACACAGCCGGTGGCCTCAAGCCATGGTCGGTGGAGTGTGGGGATGGCCCACAAGCCATTCCCTGCCCCTTCAAGGCAAAACACAAGTGTTTGGTGCAAAACCAGACACGAAACAGTCGAGTCGAGAGATCCTGAGGTAAGGTGCGTAGCCAAGACCTCCGGGAACTCAAGACGAGCACAAACATGGATGATCACCGAGTGTTCAAGCGGTGACGTCCAAGTCTTGAAGACGGTCAAAAATGGGGTGTCTACACCTCTCCACCAAAACTGGCAACTAACGTCGTGATACATCTTTGTGCCTCCCGGATGCACCGCAAGGTGCGAATGGTGAAACTCTCGGAGTATTTCCTCTCGGTAAGACTCCGGCACGAACAAACGATCTCGGTATCTCACACTCAGGTTGGGATACACATTCAAGCCCCTCTCCACTTTTCCACTGGAGATTTTCTCCCAGAGGGTTTCTATTTCAAGGTCACTCTTCTGCGCTTCTAACACTCGGTTCACAAGTGTAGGTTGGGCAACTACCATAAACAAGGCCGCAGATTCAATGAACTCGCCAAGATGCAAGTCAAACTCCCCAAGAGTACCCAACATCTTCCACTCTCGGATGGCAATGCAAGCCACACTGCTAACAGATTTTCTACTCAAGGCATCGGCTACAACATTTGTCTTTCCTGGGTGATAATGCAACTCAAAATCATAATCCTCTATGAACTCCATCCACATTCTCTGCCTTAAATTCAAGTCTTTCTGTGTAAACATATATTTTAGACTCTTGTGATCAGAAAACACCTCAAACCTCTCACCACACAGCTAATGTCTCCAAATTTTCAAGGCAAAGATCACCGTCACTAACTCTAGGTCGTGAGTAGGGTAGTTTCTCTCATGTGTTTTCAACTGCCGTGAGCCGTAGGCTACTACATTCCGCTCTTGCATCAAAACACAACCTAAACCTTCCTATGAAGCATCGCAATAAACTGAATAACCCAAACCCTTCTCCGGAATAATCAAGACTGGAGCAATGGTAAGTTTAACCTTAAGCTCTTGAAATGACTTCTCACAAACTTCATTTCATACAAACTTGATCCCTTTCCTTGTCAATCTAGTCAATGGTGAGGCTAGCCTAGAGAAGTCCTTCACAAATCTCTGATAGTACCCGGCTAATACCAGGAAACTACGAATCTCAAAAGCATTCTTAGGTTGTGCCCAATCTTGCACTGCCTCTATCTTGGATGAATCTACAATCACCCCTTCCCCAGATACCACATGGCCTAAGAACTTAACTTCCCTCAGCCAAAATTCACATTTCCCAAACTTAGCATATAGCTTATAGGCTCTAAGTAACTTTTGCACTACGCGTAAGTGTTCCTCGTGCTCCTCCTCAGAGGGTGAGTAAATTAAGATGTCGTCCATGAAGACAACCATAAAATGGTCTAGAAACTCTTTTAGCCGGGTAAAGCCACCTTGGCAGGGAGACAGTTGTCCCTTGTTCATTGCGATCCATTCATCATGACAAAATTTCTAAGTACAATAATTCATTTCCATTATAAACAAATTTCATAAATTCCCACGATGATCGAAAGATTACATTGGTGAACGAAGGGGAATTTCTGTCTTCCACAAAAATTACATTAAAAGTTCAAATTAAAAATAGTACAATTTCAAATTGGCTGCATTCCATGGCCGAGGTATGGCTTGGCCGTCTAAATCTTCCAGACGGTATGCCCCTTTGCCCGCCAAACTAATTATCTTGTATCCCAATTTGCCTCTAGCTTTCTTTCGCCCGGCACCAAAGTGTTGCCCATCACCTTCTGCAGAACCCAGTCCCCAACTTTGAACTATTTGGGGTGAACTATTTTGTTATACTTTTTAGACAGTTCTTGCTGGTATGCCGTGACATGGACTAGTGCCCTTTCTCTACGTTCTTTAACAAGGTCTAACTCAAGGGCGATGGCTTCGGTGTTCAAATTTGGCTCAAAATTTTCACTGCGGATGGTAGGCATACCGATCTCTAATGGGATGACTGCCTCCATGCCATATGCTAAGGCGAAAGGTATCTCTCCGGTTAAATGTCTTGGTGTTGTTTGGTAGGCCCAGAGGACATTTGAAAGTTCCTCAGTTCACTTTCCTTTGCCCTTGTCTAGCCTTTTCTTCAATCCATCTAAAATGGTCTTGTTTGATGCTTTGGCTTGGCCGTTCGATTGAGGATAGGCCGGTGTTAAATTGTAAAATTCTATCTTCAATTCCTCACAAAATCCTCTAAACAACCTCTCATCAAACTGGGTGCCATTATCGAAGATCAAAGCCTTGGGGGCTCCAAACCGCGTTATCACGTTCTGCCAGACAAATTTCTTTACATCCTTTTCTTTGATGGTTGACAGGGGCTCTGTTTTTACCCATTAGGTGAAGTAGTCCATTGTCGCGATGAAGAAACTTGCAGTTGCCTGGAGAGGTTGGGAGTGGTCCCATGATGTCTAGAATCCACATCGCAAACGGCCAAGGGCTTGTGAGAGAAAGAAGTTCTTTGGTCGACTAATGGATCTGTATCATAGTTAAAACAATTTATAAGAGATGAAGGAAGATAAGGCAAACAAGATTTATAGTGGTTCGGATTCAACCAAGCCTACGTCCACTCCTCAAGCTTCACTTAAGATTGTCCTCTATTCTTCTAGCTTCACAGGGGTGCTAGTAACCTCATGTACATGAAATAATCCTCCACAGATTTTCTAGCTTCATAGGGGTACTAGCAACCTCATACACATGGAGCAATCCTCCACAGATTTCCTAACTTTACAAGAGAGCTAGTGACCTCTTACAAGTTGGTAATAAGTGTTTTTGCTTTCAAAAAAGGCTACAATGGATAACCTCTCACAGGTAGATACAAAATAATGAAGCTCTCAGATTTTTCTATAAAACCTCTCAAAGGCAAATAAGCTTAAGGCTAAAGCTCAGTGTATATATTTTGAATGATGAATGAAACAAAAGATTTAGAACTCTTCAGATAACTCAGAGAATATAGAGTATGTGATTGATAAAGGATGACAAAATATTTCTTGCATTTGGTTTTTTTTTTTTTTCTCTATCTCTATTCTTTTTTTTTTTCTTCACTTCAGAGCCTGTTATACATAGAGCTAAGTGCTTTCTTCAATCTGACAAAGCCCATTCATTTCTTACTGTTGATAATAGTGAGATAATAGCTTTGTCTCTAGCCCATGTGAGTTTTGCCCGTTGGAAGATAAAAGTGAATTAGATAGCCGTTGCAAAGTTGAATTTGAAAAATAATCGTTGTAGATGCGTTACAGAACTAATTCATACACTGTGGTAGACCGCCCAGATGTCCAGAGTCATCATTTACACTAGGTGGTCATCTACCCAGTCGTCCACCTAGATAACCACCCGGTCAACCATGCAGTGAAGCAAACTTGGCAATTTTTACACTAACTGGTCGACCGCCCAATCATCTGCCTGGTGGACCACCCAGGGTTGGCTTTGACCTCCTGTTTTGCTACTTCTTTGCTGCTTGGTCCTTGCTTGTTTGAATTGCAATTTGGGCCTCTAATACACATAAATAAGATAAAGAGATGATGAATTATGATGTTATATTTATTATAAGATTTCAAACAATTTAACTTTTCCAAATAAATCAAAACATAAATCAAAGTACAATTATCAAAATCCATGTTATTAATGCTATGACTAACAATCTCCCTCATTTTGATGATGGCACACAAGGATATTTGATTTGTTTGGAGTGATGAACAATTCCCCCTCAAGGCATGCTCTCCTTAATTTTCTCCCATTGACAAAGTCACATCCACATACATAAACATCCTTTCATTTTCTCTCCCTATGACATTGTCAAAAACAAAACATGGAGCTAATGTTCAAGTCACTCTCTCCATAAGGAAAACATCTTACTCTTACATTATCAACAACTAATAAGCTCAAAGATCTTGTTTGTAAGAATAATATACCAAAAACATAGATACCAAAATAATCTCTTTCTCTAGCCTTGTGACATTATTAAAAACATACAGGGAAGTTGGCACTACTTAGCAAAATGGGATGATGAAAAATGGCAAGTCTCATTATATCTCAAATAATCATCCATTTCAATATTACTATAGGGTAGATAGATAATACATTTCAAGCTCATACCAATACCAATTTGTTAATAATTGGGAAATAGATTATAATATGAAAGTACCATATAGTAGTTAAAGAGCAAGCCCATATGATACCAACAGGATACGAATATGGAATCTAAAAGATTTAACAATCATAGCATAAACATTATGCAGAATACCAATTATAGCTCACAATAATTTAATCTCATTATAATCTCATGGAGTTAAGGTAATTCCACAATTGAAGCATGTCTAAAATATAACAGTTCATATGTCAAGAAAATCATGAAATCAATACATTGCGCATATTTAAGCATAGACATGATTTTCTTTTTCTCTTTTTTGACAAGAGCATATTTCTTTTCGTTCATCATCAAGGAATATACATTACAAATCATATGATGCATAATTAAATCCATGAATAATCAATCCCTTTCATATCATTGTAAAGAAAATGTTAGTTCAAAGGATGTGAGAGAACATATGAAATTTACCTTAAAAGCTTGAGAGAGTAGTAGGAAACGTACCTTTGATCCATGAGTTGAAAACTTTTTCAGACTTCAATTTCCTTTCATAAGCAATCATCTCAGAGGAATTTAGAAAGTATGTTTAACAAAATTATTTCTTCCCCCAAGTTGGTGTTTCCTTTTGCCATTGTGATTTTGTGCATATTTAACCAATCATAAAACAATCACATTTATACTTATAAGACATAAAATCTAAGCACATTTAGCATATTATACATGAGAAAATTTTGATTAATTATTTTAAGCTCTTTGTTCTATCAAGAAGTGATACATCATACTTAATTAATCACATAACATTATCAAGAAACATTTTCCTCAGTTATATCTAATCAACATGCTTAAGCTTGACATAATCATTTTACTCAATGTGGTACAAAACATGAATGCTATAAACTAGTTAAGTTTGACAGTTATCACTCAATAGCATTTCATGAGATATATTGTGACATCCCAATTGTTTAATTAATTTAATAAAAATAAATAAATAAATAAATAAATAAAATAGAAATTAGATAAAATAAAATATTTAATTTTATAGTTATACGTGCTAAAATGTAATCTAAAATTAGAAGCATTGTTGCTACCAAACCATAACAATGTGGTTAATAAATTGTTTGGGGCCAAATCAAAATAACCATGAAATTATCAAAATGTTTGGGGTCAGAATGGAATTAGGGGATGTAAGAGGAGCTAATTTGAGCCCACTAAATTAATTGGGCCCAATAGTCCAAGATTGATGGGCTCGGATTTATCGCCATCAAACGGGCCGAATCGCTCTAAGCCTCGAAAGGGTTCGGATCCACGAACTTAGAGACTTACTCGGGTTCGGACTCGAAAAGGTATTGAGCAAGCCTAGAGATTCGAGGCACTCGGACTCGAAAGGGTTCGGATTCACGAACCTAGAGATCCGAAGCACTTGGCTTCGAACGGATTCAAATGCAATTTAGAAGTCGCTCCGTTAATGAATCCCAGAACACTTGCGGGCTCGGAGCTTTCCGGGATCTACGTACCAGAACCATGGGCGTAATGGAGTTCGAACAAAGGACCCGATCCCGAGGACGGTGAGTGAAGATAAATTCACTCTTCGGTTAAACTAGCCTATACCCGGGTCGAGGTGGCACGACCCCAGGGGGTCCCTGAGACTCGGCAATATTTGCGGCAGGGCGTTCTCTTGAACTACCCCTGACCCTGATGCGGCAGGACGTCCTCTGGGACTACCCCTGACCCTTTGGGATGATTGGGGATCATTGGTTAGGTGTGGCTAAAAAGAAGGGTTCGCCGAGGGGTTGATCTCCTCTTCGGGGTTTTTCTCATCCTCGGAGAAGTCACCTCCTCGGAGAAATCACCTCCTCGGAGAGTTCACCTCCTCGGAGAGGTCACCTCCTCGGACAAGGTGGTTAGAGAGAATATTTCCCATGTGCCTTGCACATGGGCTCCATCCTACATCATGAGGTGCCTATAAATAGCACCCACCCATAGCTTTACAAGGAAGGGATTTTGGAGATTTTTCAACTCTTGGGAAAGAACTAATTTCCCTTCTCCATTATCAACCTTGAGAGTGAAAGTGGGAGATCCATGGGAGAGCCTTGCCATTATTCTCTCTCTAGCCATTTTGCCTTCTTCTTCACCCAATCTCTTATCTCCATCATCTCATTTACTCTTGTGTTCTTGAGTTGAGACTATTGAAGAATCTAAGCCTCTCATCATTTTCTAGAGAATTCGAAGTTGTTCTTTAAGGATCTTCGAAGATCTTCGAATTTTCCAACTACTATTTTGAACCCTCTCATACATTTGGCGACTCCGCTGGGGAGGCGGATTGGTTAATGGTTTCAACGAGATCTGGAATCCACACAACTCCAACAAGGATGGCGGGAGAAGATGAAGTTCACCAACAAGGATCCTCTAATGGTGGTGATGACAGGACCATGGCTCCAGATCAACCACTTTTGTTTGAAGCCATTCAAGGACTTCAAAATACTCAACAGGAGATTCTTACCACTCTTAAGAATCTCACTCACACCATGTTGGTGATGAGTTCTAATTTTGCACCGGCGCCAAACGGAAATCAAATTGGTGGTGGAGCTACTCCCGTTGGAGCGCAAAATCAAATCCAAGGAGAAATTGGCACCAGTCAGCCCATGGCTCATGGCAACACGGCCGCAGTAACACACGCTCAAACCGCTGTAGGCGGCAGCAGTTTGCCTACGCCCGGGCTCCATGGCGTGCCAAGCCAAGATCCAATGGTGACTAGAGGAGGTTCTGGCGTAATGAATGGGGCTCCGGCGACTGTTGGTGTCCAAGCAAATACAAGGGGCATGATGGCGCAAAAGGGAGCTCTGCCCGTATGTCACGACCCCAAACCGCCCCTAGTAGGATGGTGCCGTGATGGCCAGTGATCCGTGATCACCGAAGGCCAACTTACAAGGATCATACACGATCAGAGTATAAAATACATATGGGGCTCACAAATGCGGAAGCAATAAATCAAAATACAAGTGGTCCATAAGAGCCGTGCATAAATCAAATGGAATGACATACAAGATATAGCTTTACAACCAGTTCGAAACAACAAAATACAAATTATATCTTGATCAAAAGGCTTCTCGAGCCGACATGTACAAAGTACGATGAATACAAGTCAAGAAGCATGATTTTCAAGATTGGCCGACGTAAATACAACATTGCCGACATGAATACAAACGAGGCCGACATAAATACGAGTCAAGCCGACATGACAAGAACCAAAACAAGCTGTGCAAACACATCTAGGCGTCGCCACCGTCCTGCTCATCACCTACATATATATAGAGAGGGTGAGCTTGGATACTCAGTGAATGTACAATAATTAAGGTTTGCATGATATAGCCGAAGTCCTTTCAAAACAAAACATGTCAAAATTATACAAATATTAGCCGAGGTTCCTTCAAAGCAAAACGTGTCAAAACTTTATCAAACAAGAGATGAACCGTATTCAACTACAAATCTTACAAGCTCAAGGGGATGCTTACTGGCATCGCGCAAAACACAAATCCAGCTTTCCGAACAAACAAGCCCACGCGGTAAACCGTCAGTGGCAAGACAAGGACTATACGATCCGTAATCGCTTAGTCCGAGGTACTGCGAAAGTTTTAGAGTCCTCCAGCACAAGGGACTTGTGTTACTTAAGCCCGCAGCTCGTTTTAACACGATGGTCTTGTGTTACTTAGGCCGTAGCCCGATTAACATTATATCTTTAAGAAAGGACCGATCCTTTTATACTTAGTACTGCGAAAGTTTAGAGTCCTCCAGCACAAGGGACTTTCATATTAGTACTGCGAAAGTTTAGAGTCCTCCAGCACAAGGGACTTTTCAAGATGACATCAAAACAAAGTTTATACTCGATACATCAAAATAGAGCAATCATTCATGCTTAACAAATACTTTCATCAAAACAAAGCAAAGCAAGATTTATCAAAACAGTTAACATAGCTTTATTAGAAATACCACTCACATAGTTCTTCTCGGATGTAGGCTCAAGGCAAAGATCAAGGTCCTACAATCACATGGCAAATACATTCTCAAAACAAGCTTTACATGCAAGCAATGATCTCGGCATTTTCACCAGATCCCAATCAATAACAAGGAAAACTGCTGGGGTTTAGACGCTATCTTTTCGTCTCATGAAAACACACTGGGTGCCACCAGCCTTTGCCGAGGTGTGGCCTAAGGCCACATCAAAAGCAAGTCGGGAAAACCTGGGTTTCCCCTTGAAGAACATAAAAGAACAGGAGTATCAAGAACATGCATGCTAAAAACATGACTCATTTTATTCCAAAAACTGAGATTTCATGCCATGAGTTCGAAAACATGGACCTGGGTACCCATTCAAGAAGATTATGCAAGAACAAACACAAAACATGGTTCTTGTTCCAAACTTTCGGATCAAAATGAGACTTTTTCTTCAAAAACTCAAGAACACCATTTTCTTTTCAAGAACCAACTTCAAATATATGCATGGCATACAAAACGAATTCAATCATGCAATGCAGCTTGACAGCCAATAAGATTAACTAGAGTAGAGCAAGAATCTGACCTCAAAACTCAAATCTAACGGTTCGATCTTCGAAGATCAAGCTCGGAACTCCACTCTCTCACTCCAAGACTCGTTCCTTCTTCCTCTAAGCTTCTCTCTCTCTAAAACAAAGATTTGAGACAAAGGATTTGTCTCTAAGTCTGCCGGCTGTCTTAACACACAGCTCGGACACGTGGCATTACCGGGTTGGTGCAGCTCAAAAGGTGACTGATTGACAATACAAGTCTCTGACAAAGTGTACTCAACAAGCTAACCGGCAAGACACATCGGCAAGACAAAGACAATCGCTAAAACAAGCTTCGGCAAAAGGTAACAAAGACATCGCTAGGGAGGACGACACTTGACTAAGCTGTGCTACACCTTGGCCTGGGTGTGCCACACCTCGGTCTAGGTCATACCTGCTCAAGGACAAGGATCACAAGTGCAGAACATCTCGGCCTAGATGATACACTCCTCGGCCTTGGTTACGAACCTCGGCCCAGATAGTGACATCTTGGCAAACATGCCCGGGTTGAAGACGGAGGTCTACCAAGTGGTTCCAAAATAAATTCTAAGTACAAGGGTTCAAAGGTGAACTAGGTTCACGACGACCTCGGCCACACACACCAAGCAAAGAACAAAGTCGAGCAAGCATTACACTTCAACAAAACAAGACAAGACAAGACTTGCAAGGTAACATAACAAGGCAAGATCATACATGAAGGTATGCAAGTATGACTAAGTCAAAGTGAGGGTTGTTACACCACCAGTAAATGTTACTCAAGTACCAGACGGGTCTCCTTTGGTGCCGACAACAAATTTGCAAGCACAACCCAGAGTGGCGGCGCCATGCGGTGGACTTTACGGGTCTCAATTCAATGTCCCATCACCAACTGGCTTGTCTATAGGCGCTGATGGCCAGTATCGTCAAATGTCCTCACCAATGATGAATTCGCAGCACCAAAATGGCCAAGTTGCCCCTGGCATAGTCTTCGGGTCCATAAGCCAAGTTCCGGGGATACCACCATCAAACTCTCTCCCTCAACAGTTTCTCACTCTCGCCGATGTACAAGCCATGTTCGATCTCGAACGAGGCAAGAGGACTTTACCCTCTTTGCCTGATCCGATGTCAAGCCGCCTTACCCTATTGAGGTGCTGAGTTATCCATACCCTGAGGGGTATACAGTGCCAAGTTCATTAAATTCGATGGCAAACAAGGAAATGCTCGAGAACATGTTGTGCGATTCATCGAGACTCTGGGTATTCATGGTCCAAACCATGTCCTTCGGCTGAGAGAATTCTCTAAGTCCCTCACTGACCGAGCATATAGTTGGTACGTCAATTTGGCCCCAAACTCTGTCCGAAGTTGGGAGGAAATGGTTAACAAATTCCACTCTAAGTTCTTTCAAGTGGCGGAAAAGGTGACCACACTTACATTGTGTAAAGAAAAGCAGCAAGAAAGTGAAGACATCCTTGACTATGTCAAAAGGTTTCAGGACAAGGCTGTGGATTGCCATGAAGCAGTAAGAGTTATCTGGTTCAAATCTGTCTAGAGGGGCATTGAGCAGGTACAAAATGTTTCTAGTTAATCACAAGCTACCCACATTCTCGGCACTAATAGAAGCAGCTCGGAACATTAGCATTCCTCAGGCTCAGGAGTCCGGATTTAAGGCCAGTTACAAGACTAGCTTCAAATCGTCTCGTGGACCTATTGTTGCTGCTGCCTCTGCCCCAGATACCCGAAAGTCACAAGGAGGAGGTCATAGAGGCCAGAAGAGAAAGCAATATAATGGTGAAAAGGGAAATGTCTCTTATCCATGTGGAATCGAGGAAGTAAAAGCTCTAGTTAAGGAATGGGTGGCCGACGGAGAGCTAAAATTGCCTTATGTTGAAGAAATGCCATCAAAAAAGGACCGTGAGAGCCCTGAATTTTGTGTCTTCCATCGTACATTGAAACATCCGACAGAGAAGTGTTGGACTCTCAGGAAAATCTTCAGAGATAAAGTCGAGGCAGACGAATTGAGGTTCAAAAAGCAGGGGACTCAAGACATCCGAGAACAACCATATCCTCAGCACCGAGACAAGGGCAAGAATGTTGCTATGATAGCTTATGAAGGCCCGATGATTGAGGCTATTGCCAATCTCGATGACGATGATTATTATCTGGACGACATCCTCGAGCCAGGGTGAGCAAGTTTACTATGGAAGTGCTCTCGATCCAGAGGGCAGAACGTTTATGACTCATGGCGAAGATCCCTTTGATCCAGAAGGAGGAGAAGAGTACTATGGAAGAGGAGGACACCATGTTTATGTGGCATCTTATTTTGAAGAGACCGAGGAGATGGTTAACTACGAGCCTCCAAGAGTGGAAAAAGATCCGGATCACTATGCCAAAACCCTGCAAGATTGTGTAAAGTTCAAGCAATTCTTCGACCAGCTTGGACTTTCCAGGGAGGCAAGAACGGAAATCACCAAGTCTATCATTAATATAGCTGAGGCACACCATGAGGAATGCATGTCGACTGAGGGATCTATCCCGAGAAAGGCAAAAGAGCAATCTAGTGCCATTACTTTCTCCGAGGCTGATCAGAAGTATCCTTTTCCCCACAATCGCCCGCTTTATGTGACTGCTTTTATTAACGGGGTTGAGTTCAAAAGGGCCTTTCTAGATAGTGGAGCCTCTATCAACATTATGACTTGAGCTACTCTAGAAAAGGCCGGAATCTCTGAAGAACGCATTGTGAAGCAGCCGATAGTCATCACTGGCTTCGGTGGAGAAAGGAGAGTTACTATCGGATGCGTAACAGTTGATTTAGCCGTCGGAGAGATTCGTTCGGCCACCAAGTTCCATATTATCGATTCCGAGGCAAATTATCACATCATTCTAGGGAGGACCTGGATGCATAGATATGGGGCTGTACCATCGAGTTATCATCAGTGTGTTAAGGCTAAATGGGGAAAGAAGACGGTGACAATTCAGGCTACAGAAAGGCCTTTCGAGACCCATGAAGCTCATTATTCTGATGCCATCTACTTCACCGAATTGGCTGTCGAAGAAGTTCCCACCACCTCTAAGCCTCGGGGGTCAAAATTCCTCGTTGGGAGGATATCAAAGATGACAAGGAGCCAAGGGCAGAATCAAGTAAACGGGTGATGTCTAGACCAGAAAGTCCGCCTATTCCTCGGAAGGTGATGAAAGTCCGAGAAGGGGCAAGATGGTGTACTATTTATGAAGGTGCGGGGAGTCGGTTTCTTCAGTCACCGACTCCGAGTCAAAAGAAGAGCCTCCTGACAATGACATAGTGATAAAGCCTGAAGTGGCTCCAGAATGCATGCAAGATGGGCCGAAGCCTCAGCCCGAACAACTTATTGAAATAGATCTGAGTGATGGACAAGATGCACCGAGGCCGATATTCATAAGTTCGAGCCTTAGCCCAGAGAAGCGGGAACAGTTGTTAAAGTTGATAAGCCGGTACTCAGATGTGTTTGCTTGGTCATATAAGGAAATGCCTGGACTAGATCCTGACCTAGTCTCCCATTATCTTGATGTGTTCCCAAACTCCAAGCCAATTAAGCAAGCTGCTCGAAAATATCATCCAGATCTCGAAGAGAAGATTAAGGAGGAGATTGAAAAACTTCAACAGGCTGGTTTCATCCGGCCAATACAGTACCCCACGTGGTTAGCAAATCGTGCCAGTAAAGAAGAAGAATGGCCAAATCAGAGTATGTGTAGACTTTCGAGATTTGAACAAATCTTGCCCGAAGGATGAATTCCCTCTTCCTCACATCGACACCCTCGTGGATGCCACCTCGGGACACCAGATGTTCTCATTCATGGATGGATTCAGTGGATACAATCAGATTAAGATGGCTGAAGAGGACGCAGAAAAGACTGCTTTTAGAACACCTCTCGGAAACTTCTTCTATACAGTCATGCCTTTCGGACTCAAGAATGCCGGTGCAACTTACCAAAGGGCTATGACTGCAATCTTTCATGACATGATCCATCATGAGGTGGAAGATTATGTTGACGATCTAGTGGTGAAATCCAAGAAAGAAGACCATCTCCGAGACCTTGAGAAGGTATTCAAGAGGTGCCAGAAATTCAAAATGAGAATGAATCCTCTCAAATGTGCTTTCGGGGTGACGGCCGGGAAGTTCCTCGGGTTTCTTGTACATAGGCATGGTATCGAGGCAGATGAAGACAAGGTCAAGTCTATCAAAGCAATGCCTCCCCCACATTCTCAGAAGGAGTTAAAAAGTTCCTCGGGAAGGTGTCTTATATTCGGAGATTTATCCCAGCACTGGCAGAGATCTCTGCGCCTTTCGGCTCTTTATTAAAAGGAGATGCCAAGTTCGAGTGGAACCAAGAGCACCAAAAGGCCTTCGAGAGAATCAAGGCGGCCTGACCTCGCCTCAAACCATGATAGCCCCGCAGCCCGGGGTCCTCTAATGTTGTACCTAACTTCAACCCCCAAGTCCATAGGGGCATTATTGGTCCAAGATGTAGACGGAGCAGAACGCCCAGTGTATTACATCAGCCGGAAGATTCGAGGAGCAGAAGTCCGATATACTCCGGTAGAGAGACATTGTTTAGCTTTGGTATTCACCGCCCAAAAACTCAGACATTACTTCTTAGCACATCAGATTCAGATTGTTACTAGAAGTGATCCAATCCGATACCTCCTCAGCAAGCCTGCTCTAACCGGGAAGGTGGCAAGATGGTTGTTAGCACTAGGTGAATTCGAGATCACATGTGTAGCTCCCAAGGCAATCAAAAGCCAAGCCTTAGCTGATCTCCTTGCTCAATTTCCAAGTGGTGACTATGAACCAGTGAATGAAGAATTAAGAGGAGAGGTGCATGCAGCTATGGCTTCCGAGGAAAGCTTCTGGACATTGAGCTTTGACGGAGCAGCAGCCGGAGGGAAAGGAGGACCGGGATAGTCCTTACAAGCAAAAGTGGGGAAAAGTTATATTTGTCTTATAAACTGGATTTCCATTGTTCGAATAATGAAGCCGAGTATGAGGCTCTTATTTTGGCTTGATAGCAGCTGAGAAGCACAATATCAAGAAGATTCATTCGGGGGACTCAAAGCTGATAGTGAAGCAAGTTTCAGGACAGTTCGTCTTAAAAGCCTGCCTTGGCCACGTATCGAACAACAGTCCAAAGGCTTCTTGACAAATTTCAGAAGGTCGAAATAGAGCATGTGCCTCGCTCCGACAATAAGTTTTCAGATGCCCTCGCAACATTAGGGGCAAGAGTTGACATTCCAGAGGAGGAGGCGACAATTGTTATCAAGAAGAGAACAGAGCCTTCAATAATACCGAAGACGAAGACCTTCCGGAGGACTGGAGAGCAGAAGTCCTTGAACAACTCAGAAGAAAGTTGGAAAAAAACTGACTATGGCCAAGCTTGCTCAATTCCTAATTATCTAAGGTGAACTTTACTTCCGAGGAAATATCGGATTTCTAGCCTGGTGTGTTGGCCAACAAGAAGCAAGCTTCCGACTACAACAGATTCATGAAAAATCCTGCGAGGATGAGGATATTAGTCTGTACATAACGATCCAAAGACAAGGCTATTATTGGCCCAAGATGGAGAAGGCCTCAAACCAACTACAGAAAGAATGCCCCAAATGTCAGTCATACATCCGAGAGGATGAGAGTTGCTTCGAAATTGATACCCCTAACTGGAGACAAGTCTACATTGACTATCTCAAGGAGGGGATATTACCTGAGAACTTGAGGGACATTGCACATCTCAAGAGGAGAGCAAGGCGGTACTTTCTTGATTAGAATAAGCTTTACAGAAGAAGCATTGAGGGCACTCCCCTAAGATGTCTTTCCAAGGAGGAGTCAGAACTAGTCCTTGGAAGAGCCCATGAAATTGAACATCAAGGAGGGGCTCGGCTGTTCGAACAACTTATACACCTTGGGTATTATTGGCCGACTATGGAGTCAGATGCATCCCATCACGTGAAAGGTGCCAGACTTGTCAGAACACGGAAATTTGATCCATGCTCCAGCCGTAGACCTACATAGCATCCGAACGCCATGGCCGTTCCATACCTGGGCTTTTGATCTGATAGGGCCCATCTCCACACCTTCTAAGGGGTACAAGTGGATTCTCGCAGCCACAGAATTGAGCACAAAGTGGGTCGAAGCAATTCCTCTGAAGAACGCTACGGGGCCTGCAGTCGCGAATTTCATCAAGGAGAATATCATTTGCCGGTTTGGAGTACCAAACACCATCCTCTCGGATAACACTCCTTCATAAACAAATATGTGAAGAGCCTCTAGAGACTTACCAAGTGAAGCATCACAAATCCACACCCTACTATCCAAAAGGGAACGGGCAAGCGGAGGCCACAAACAAGACACTGATAAGGATTCTGAGCAAGATGATGGATGAATTTGGGGAGACTTGGTCCGAACAGTTGATAGTAGCCCTATGGGCGTATCGCACTTCAAAGAGAAAGCCGACTCAAGCAACTCCTTACTCCCTTGTGTATGGGTCCGAGGCAGTGTCACCTATAGAGTTGGAATAGCCATCTGCTCGGATGGCACTCGCCTCGGGGATGGCATTGGAACCTTGAACCACCAGATTGGAAGCATTAGAGGAAAAGCATGACAGAGCTGCAAAAGTCATGGAAAGGTATCATGAGTCCATCGCCCGAGCCTATAACCAGACTGTAGTACCAAGGAAGTTTGAAGAAGGTGATCTAGTATGGAAGATTGTAGACCTAATCATGCAAGGACAACCTTTGCCCAAGTTTTCTCCAAAATGGGAAGGGCCCTACAGGGTGGTTCAGGCAAGCTCAAGCGGGTACTACAAGCTTGTAAGGGTTGAAGATGGCTTCCGAACTGGCCCGCTCAATGCAAAGTTTATCAAGCATTATTACCCGTAATTAGACTCATCTATGTTGAAATTCATTTTCATTTTCTTACTTTGTCTAAAAGTTGTATTTCCCTTACGTCATGAAGAAGCTGGTTTTCTCTATGGTGTATGTTCAATCCCATCACTTGCAGTGAATCTATTATACTTTTGTCAAAAAATTGAAGAATTAATGAGAATATTTCAGTTTTTATAAACATGTGCGTAGGATTGTTCTTTCCACTGTATCATTCGAAATAAATATTTTATCAAGTAGAATGAGAAAACAATGCGAACATATCCAAACAGCAGAGTGTGCCTCTAAAGTCTCCAAACACCCTCGAAGAAGCTGCCCGTCACATCTACATCCGAAGGACAAACAGCAGAGTGTGCCTCTAAAGTCTCCAAGGCCCGAGCATAACCCGACTCAAGTTCACGAAGAGTTGCCTTTGTCTCATCTATAGAGGTCTGATAAGAGGCAAGCACAGACATAAGTTCCACCCGATGACTGGCGTTCGAAGCCATATCCAGGGCTTCCGAAGCCACGATAAGTCCACTTGGTGACGCTCCATGTCAGAGATCCCCTGATACGCCGTCTCGACTACTTTCCCATTAAGGTCACATAACCGTTGCCTGTCCAAGCTATATAAGATAGTGGCAAAAGACTCGAGAAGAGCAGTCTGAATGAGTGGACACTGGCAAGCAAATGAAGCAAAGGTCTCCGGGTAACTCAAATGCACAAGCTGTAGAACTGAAGCAAACTCAGGAGCCACCCAATAATGAAGAAATGATATTTTGCCAGAAGCCGAAGGAGGAGTTGGAGCCGGAAAGCTGCTAGTTTCAGGAATCTCTCCAATGTCTATCGGATTAGATGAACCACCCGGAGGGGTAATTCCCGGCAGAGGCCCCAAGCCTGAGAATGCGGAGCGATAAGGGGAAAGACCAAAAGCATCAGTATCAAAGTGGAAATCACTGAGATTCAAGCCCAAAACATTCGAAAGCACTGGCGAGGAAGAACCTCTGGCAGTCGTCTCAAAGGCAGGTGTCCCCCTTGAGAAGGAGAACCACGAGGAGTCACAAAGAGAGTCGGAGTAGAGTCCGAGGCAGGTGAAGGCAGGACCCCGGTAGCAGCCAACATGGAGCAGAATCTGAGGCAGGTGAAGGCAGGACCCCGGTAGCAGCTAACACTGAAGAAAAGATAAGGAAGTCTTATTAGGGGTAGGGAACAATAAAGCCATTTGAGTAAAGATTTCTCACAGGTAGAAGTAAATGACAAACTTCAGAAAGAAAGATTACCAGAGGGAGCAACTGAAGGACTCCTAGCATCAACAAAGTCACTGGGCCGTATAGGGAGCACTTGATCGATCTCAATGTCTGATGAAGCCTGAACAGTAGCAGTCATCCCTGAAGAAGGAAGGAGGGCCGGATGATGAGAATCACCATAAGTGCCAGAGCGAGTCTCAGAGATTTCTAACATATCCACCTCCGCACCATTCCCAGAAGCGCACCTCATCTCTACATTGCTTCTAGAAGCCTGGCCTGCGACATCAATTTCTGTGGCATCAGTCCCTCCAGTAATCTCAACATCAGAACGGTGAGCCCCAATAACCTCGTCACCAAGATAGCGCTCCTCCTCAGCTACGGTAGGGCGGTGATGACGCATGCGTGGAATAAGGTCACAAAAATGATCGGAGGACTCAGCCTCATCATCATCATCATCATCATCTATAACTGCTATACGAGGGGTGCGCATCTTCACAAGTCTGGCAGACAAAGGTAGGGTGTCGTCCAAGTCTGAGTCCGACCTGGGGGAGGCAGCATGGCCAGGAGCTACGGTATTGAGAACGTCAACAACCACAAGGTCCTACACAACATGGGCAAATGAAAAGTGTTCATTTAAGAAGGTATAGCTGCAAGAAGGAAAGTAAATTCAAATAAAAAAAAAAAAAAATTTCGGTTACCTCATGGAGCCTTTTGGAAAGGCGAGGAGCGGAAGGACTGGCATCAGAAGCCCTCTTGTGAGCCACCTTCTTAAGGCGGGTCGTCCGAGGACCAGAGGCCTTATTCAAAGGGACTGGCTCTGGAGAAGCAATTGCTAAACTAGAAGCAGACGCCCGAGCCGGAAGGTCAACCGGAGCAGATAAGGTAAAGAAACTCTCGTACATGTGATCAGATTTTCGGCTCTCAGGCAGCCGAAGAGAAGAGTCCTTCTTATAGATCGGCGGAGGCAAACATATGGTCGATCTGCTCTGGACAAATGTAATAAACGCATGGATATTCTTCTGCCAATATCGCCTGAAAGAGGGGGTAAAACCCCCTACTCGGCTCAAGTCTGGCATCGTCAAAGACCCGGATATAGGAAGCATGGTATGCACGAGTCCGCGGGTAAAGTGCTCGTAACTCTTCGAGAAAGATAATGAAGGAGGTGCTGGCCCCGGGGCACATTGGTCAAACCCGAACTGACATGCTACACGGTCAGGTCTATAAATGGCACTATCAACGCCTTCCTCATGCCATACCGGTAATGAATTCGGACGAATCATGATTAGCATATCAACAAAAGGTGCAGGGATGTTCTTCGACAAAGGAAAGGACACTGATCGGGAAGAACCATGATAGATAAGTGGTGTGGCCACACCTACCGGTGGGCATACATACGGCCGTGCTACAAAGCGCCGGGGATCATCGACCAGAGTATTCAAGGATGAGGTGGAAATGGTACGTGACCAACGTGTAATCAATGGCTGGCAAGACTTCGCTTTCTCAAATGTCCGAGACCCATCAGTATTGAGCACGGGGATGCCATCCTTATCCACTATCTCTTGAAGAACCTCTGCTTCGAATACAGTCAGAGCAGGGGCAAATTTTGGAAACCTCTCGAAGAAGAAACAAAGCAGGAACTGGCTGTGAATGAAGGAGACAGGCTCATATTGACCCACAGAGCGAACCATATCTCGATGTAATAGATCCAGCCGATAGTAGAGATTCCCAAGAAATAGTGGAGCCAAAGGGATCCGATCTCCTCTGAAGAGCCTGACTGCCAAGGAGAAGACGAAAGGATTGAGGGAATCCGGAGGTGTGCTCGAAAGAATGAAGAATGAAAGGAAGCAAGCTAGAAATCCCAAGAAATAGAGCCTGGAGCCATACATCAGACCGGTCTCATACCCCCGAGAGTCAGGGTCAGCATCTCTGGCCAAGGGCTGAAGATCCTTGAAGAAATGGCGGATCCATGCAGCATAGGAGGCACGGTCCGTCCTTACTCGACTAGTCCTCCTCGCTGAACCATCAAAAACGGAACCCCATCGGCCACAAGCTTGAAGATTTAGCTTCAGAGATTCGATCAAAGAATCATCTTCGGGGGGTGTCCGCTCAGGGTCGAAGGCATCAGGGCCGGTCACTTCCAGACGCAGCAACATGAACACATCCTCAAGGGTAGGCCCCATCTCGTGCTGGCCAAGTATAAAGGTGTGTGTCTCGGTGCTCCACCGAAGAGCCATGGCCTCAAGGCTAGCATTGTACGCCGGATAGATAGGGATCGAGATATTTTCACCGGGATCAATAGCCGGGCCTCCTGAAGCCCTGACAAAGGCTCCTGTCTGAGAGGATATCATCAACCCACTCCTGCCAACCGAAAGGAGGGTTTGAGAAGGCCTTGAACTGAGGATAACAGTATGGAAAGTCCCCTCGCTCAATCCGGAAGCGTAGCACCGAGGGAGGAGAAATGAGGGCCTCATGTCCAGAGTCGGTGTCCTCAGTGAGACATAATGGAGCCCCCTTCGGAGATAGAAGAGAAGTGGTGGAGGTAGCCGCCTGCCAGAAGGGGTCTTTCCGCCCAAAGTAAGGAGATTTCCTCCACTCAGATGCCGGAGGTACATCCCTTTCTTTCATGAGAGCCGGTTCTGATGACCCCGGGACAACGGGTTCCTTTCGAGAAGACATGTGACTGAAAAAAAAAAAAATTTGAGTCCATGTTCAGATTCAGTTTTTTTTTATTATTATTTTTATTAAATTGCTTGAGCCCTCTACATTGCCACAAAAATATATTCGGAAGAGGGGGCCGAATTTCATACTTACAAATTTGGGCAGTTAGAGAGGTGAAGTCCGAAGCCGATACTGGAAATTTAAAGCTGAAATCAGAGAGACTTTATAGACTGTAATCAACAAGACTGGGCTAGGCTTGGCAAGACCACAGACGTTGCGTTGAGTGGGCGAACGTGCGTGGTCGGCGTCGGACAAGTTGAAGCGGAAGCAACGCTGGTACCACAGAAAGTCGGCAACCCACACACGTTGCGTTGAGTGGGCGAACGTGTGTGGTCTGCGTTGGAATTGTCAAAGCCACATAGTGATCAGAGGTAGAGCAGAGAGAGGCCGATTGGCGGCTTGGTCAGAGCTGGAATAGCGAGAGGCCGGGGGTGGTTTCAGATGTGGACAGTTCGAGCTCTGCAAAAAAAAAAAAATAATAATAATAAAATATATATATATATATAATAATAAAATAAAATATATAATATATATAACATCATAGCTATATACATATATATATATATTTGAAATGCCTACTGAAAGCGAAGATTTGAAGAAGGAAACAACTGAGATCGAACTTTACGGACTCACTCCATTTCTGATGAAAGCTTCTTCAACTCCTCTCTGCCACATCAGCAAGCTTCGATTCAGTCCATAGCAAGCTCCCCCACCACTCACCAGTTGATGTTGACCCAATTTTGATTTAAAGAGCTACAGATGAAGAGTTTCACAACAAGATTTGAATAAAGCCATCCTCAAACTTCAGTTATCCAAAAAAAAGCGATAAAGGCGAAAAGATTTCTATATATTTTCTCTCCCAATCATCCAATCCAAACAGACTGTTACAGGTTTGTTTAGAGAGAGGATGACCGCTGCCGCAGTTGATTTTTTGCTGTTGAACCTGAAGCAGCTACTGATGAAACAGCAAGTTGTATGCCTTCACGATGAGCTTAGCATGTTGAAGGCCTTTCTCAAGGACTCCACGAAGAAGGGCAGACCGACGCCGCGTTGAAAGGGCGGCGTGGTCGGCGTTGGTTAGATCACGGCTGAAGACGGCGGTGAAGTTGCAGGTGGAAAATGTGAAGCACCGAAATGAGGTGGAGCTGGTGTAGGCATGAATCAGTGGCCGAGATGTGATATCCGAAGCCGTGGCAGTGGCGTGGGTCTTCGATGGTGTTGCTTGGAGCTGCGCCCACCAGCATGCAAATGGCGTGAGCCTCTCATTTGTTGAAATCTGGGTTTGTCTTACAGAGAGAGAGAGAGGAGAGATGGAAGATTTTGAGAAGAAGGTGACAAAAACAGATTCAGATTCAATGGAGGCGGAGGTCGATAGTCGCTATGATTCCTCCAAAATCATCTGTCTTCTTTGCAGGATCCTCGAAATTCAGGAGCGAAGAACCCAAGCTTACGCAAAGCTTAAAAAAAAAAATGATACAGGATCAATGGCAGAGACATAAAAAAATGCAAATGAGATATGATCAAAACATTGGCACAAGTACCAGTTACTTTAGTGAAATTAGCTGCTTCTGTGTTGGCGGACAAAAAAAAATAAAAATTAGCCGCTTCCGTTTTGGCAAAAGGATAAGGCTATCGCTCCTTCACCCCATATTTTCGAGTATTAACACCAAGGAATACTGGAGGATCATCGCTTAATTGATGTAGACACATGTGCCAAAGTCCCTATTTTAATGGAGATCAAAACACGAAGTTATTTGTTAATTGGATGCATAGCTTTGGATTCCATAAAAAAAAAAAAGAAAGTTGGTGGTCTCGGCAGAAAGAGAAAGAGCCGAAATGGCTGTGCAAAAAGGCTAGATGATCTAGGCGGATGGAGGCAAAAAGAAAGAAAAATATATAAAAAAGAAAGGCAAAAGTTTGATTCTGATGATGATGTCCCTCAAAAGTGCCAAGGCTAAGGCTATATATATATATAAAATAAGCCTACGAAAATTATGGAGCATTATTCGGATTTGAAATTGTACAAGTTTATTGAAGAAAAAGTAAGTTCAAAGTTTGACTATAAAATAAAAAAATGTGGGCTTTAGTTTTCAAGAATAAAAAAAAATGATTGATGATAAGTGCTTTATTTTGTCTTGGAGTGGAGAAGTATTCTGCGCCTTAATTTTTGACTTGGAGGCCTTGGATTCAGACATCTGCAGAATTAATTCGGACATCTGCAGAATTAAAAAAAAAAAAAAGGTGATCAGCCTTTTGATTTTATATGTTTCAAGAAAGGAAAAGAATTATTATTATTATTAGCCAAGTTGGTTTTGTATTAATTAGATGTCCCGGTTGGTTTGGTGGGGAATTAAATAATTCGAGTTTTGATTTTCTTTTCAAAAAAAAAAAAAAAAAAGAAAAAAAAGAAAAAAAAAAGCTTAATAAAAAAAAATAAAGGCAATGAATTAGGGGCATAGTCGAGTCAGTGATTCTATCTTCTCCCCCGCTCGAGTCAACTCGTCAGCGTATATTTGATCAAACAAAAGTATTTTCAAAATCAAAGTGATATGCCAGTCACACTATTGAGATACAAAACTGAAACTTTTTATACAGTCAGGGGAGGACATCCTCGATTACAGAGACTCCAAATAAAAAAAAACAGTAAATACAAAAAAAAAAAAGAAGACCAGAAATAAATAAAAAAAAAACAAAAATACAAAAAAAAAAAAAAAAAACAAACAAACAAAAAACAAACAAAAAAGAGAGGGATCTTTTTCTTCTTTCATCTCCGGTGACGGCAACTCGCCGACTTCACTTACTCGGCTCTTCCGTCGCCGAGCTCTTCCGCTTTTTTCGTTCTTTTTGTCGTCAACCTTCGAAGGTCCTGCTCCAGTGTTTCCACCAAGAACTGCCACAGTGTTTCCGCTGACAGGGTCGGTTCCCCGCGACCATCAAAGGCGAGGTACGAAGATGCCCCAAATCGGGCCATAGAGGTGGAGTGCCTTTTTAGCTCCTTGTTTTCAGCCTTCAAGGCACAAATTTCTGCCCGTGCATCTCTGTACATGCACTGGAGTAGAGACAGTTGGGCGTTGGCCTGGTACACCTCACACGCCTTGTTTTGCAGACGGTGAGACAGGTTAGTAACCGCCGCCACTGTCTCCATGCAGGACCTCAACGTGTAGTGGTTGGCCTCGATATCATTTTGAGTAGCCTGGGATGAGTAAGAGCAGGGGCACTTGGCCCAGAGGAGCTCGATGGATCATTAAGATCTGGAAACAGAGAGAGAGGGCGAGACGAAGCCATGTATAAGAGAAGAGAAGAAAGAAATGGCAGAAAAGAAAGCAGTCACAGAAGAATGGCCGAAAACAGAGGAGAAAAAGAAGAAGGAGGAGGACGATGGAAGAGCGATAATGGAGAAGGAGAAGAAGAAGAGAATGGTTAAGAAGAAGAAGGCCGATACTGAAGAGAAGAAGAAGACGAGAGAGAAAGACAAAGGAGGGAGAGAGCCGAGGAGAGCCTGCAAATCGAGGCCTGCTTTTGTCGGCCAGCTGACGCAAAAGCTGGGCCTCGTGTCAAACGCGTGTATCAAAAGAAGAGAGAGACGCGGGAGAGTTGTGTACGCATATATGTATATATATTGTATAGCTATGTAATATAGATATTTGTTTGAACATTTGAGTCACAGGTGTGGCTTGGGTTCAATGGTTTGGCCCAGTGGTTGAAGAGTGAGAGGCTGAGCCTAAGGTCAGGGGTTCGAACCCCACATCGAGTGTTTCTTTGTTTTGTTTTTGAGTTTTTTGTATATGTCTCGTATAAGTCTATGTATATATATTTGTTTGCATATTTTGTCACAAGAGTAACGTGGCTCAGTGGTTAAGGACTCGGAGGCCGAGCTTGAGGTCAGGAGTTCGAAACCCCGCATTCCACGTCCATGCATTTTGTAGTTTTCTAACTACTTTCTTGAACCCTCTCATACATTTTGGCGTATGCTGACGTCAGCAAACGGAATATGCCTTCTCAGTAACGGCATATTCCCACTGACGGTTGCAAACGGAATATTCCCCACGAGTGTATATCTCTGTATATGTCTGTATATAGACCCGTATATGTCTGTGTCGTATATACCTGTATATAATGTGAAGCATGGCTGACGAGGTGAAATTATGCATGTCCGAGAAAACTACAATTTCTCATACACGCAAGGGGCAAATGTAAGAGGAGCTAATTTGAGCCCACTAAATTAATTGGGCCCAATAGTCCAAGATTGATGGGCTCGGATTTATCGCCATCAAACGGGCCGAATCGCTCTAAGCCTCGAAAGGGTTCGGATCCACGAACTTAGAGACTTACTCAGGTTCGGACTCGAAAAGGTATTGAGCAAGCCTAGAGATTTGAGGCACTCGGACTCGAAAGGGTTCGGATTCACGAACCTAGAGATCCGAAGCACTTGGCTTCGAACGGATTCAAATGCAATTTAGAAGTCGCTCCGTTAATGAATCCCAGAACACTTGCGGGCTCGGAGCTTTCCGGGATCTACGTACCAGAACCATGGGCGTAATGGAGTTCGAACAAAGGACCCGATCCCGAGGACGGTGAGTGAAGATAAATTCACTCTTCGGTTAAACTAGCCTATACCCGGGTCGAGGTGGCATGACCCCAGGGGGTCCCTGAGACTCGGCAATATTTGCGGCAGGGCGTTCTCTTGAACTACCCCTGACCCTGATGCGGCAGGACGTCCTCTGGGACTACCCCTGACCCTTTGGGATGATTGGGGATCATTGGTTAGGTGTGGCTAAAAAGAAGGGTTCGCCGAGGGGTTGATCTCCTCTTCGGGGTTTTTCTCATCCTCGGAGAAGTCACCTCCTCGGAGAGTTCACCTCCTCGGAGAGGTCACCTCCTCGGACAAGGTGGTTAGAGAGAATATTTCCCATGTGCCTTGCACATGGGCTCCATCCTACATCATGAGGTGCCTATAAATAGCACCCACCCATAGCTTTACACAAGGAAGGGATTTTGGAGATTTTTCAACTCTTGGGAAAGAACTAATTTCCCTTCTCCATTATCAACCTTGAGAGTGAAAGTGGGAGATCCATGGGAGAGCCTTGCCATTATTCTCTCTCTAGCCATTTTGCCTTCTTCTTCACCCAATCTCTTATCTCCATCATCTCATTTACTCTTGTGTTCTTGAGTTGAGACTATTGAAGAATCTAAGCCTCTCATCATTTTCTAGAGAATTCGAAGTTGTTCTTTAAGGATCTTCGAAGATCTTCGAATTTTCCAACTACTATCTTGAACCCTCTCATACAGGGGAAAGGTAAGCCAATGGTGGCCTTTCCAGCAAAAGCCACTTGTAAAAGGATTAAAGCACGAATGGTGATTTACCTTGGTGCTAAGGGTGAATCACCTCCTCAGGCTCCAATATAAAGGGGACCAGGACAATAACTTCGAGTAGAAAAAAAAAAAAAAAGTCAGTAAGTCTGAGGAGTCGTGAAAATCCGAAGAAACAGGAAGAAAATAATAGGGGGTAATATTAAGGTGGGTTATATTATACTTTGAGTAATCATAAAATTATTTTTATTATTTTATGAATTATTTTATGCAAATCATGCTTTTTTAATTATATTAGTATCATAATTATGTTATTTATTTTATGAACCCTATTCACTTAAAAATGAAAACCCATGGATATAACCGTTTATTAAATGTGTTTTTGAATAATTATTTTATAAGTACCACTACGGAAGTCTCATGTTTTGGGAGACTTAAATAATCATTGACCTTCTGAATTGTCACTTTAGTGACCCTCTGACGGTCTTATGCCTTGATGGACTTAAATAACCATTAACCCTCTAATTAGTCACTTTGTGACCACTCTGTTATGGATCCATTGACCCTCTGTTCTATTCTGTACCGTGATTGTGATTGTTTTGCTTATAAGACTTCTGCACTATATGTCTATTTTTGTAAAATGATTTATACCAAACTATTCATTATTTAGCCTAAATAATTATCCATGGTGATTTGTATACTCTTATGCTCTTAGTATAATATTCCTCACTCAGTCATGTGCTTATAGCTGTTAAAATCCTTTAAGGTGAAGAAACTTAAGAAAGAATGGTTTTACCCCATTAATCAGGACCTAGATTTGAGATGAACATCATGTTTCTTTTATTTTATTTTTTATTTTTTATGTTGACTTGTAATCATTATCTGACTTATGTTATATAAATAATAATTCCCATGTACGCTTTAGATATTTATCTACAACTTTTATTTTTTTCGCTGCATTATTTAATTTAATTACTTGGAATTAATCTTAGAAATTTTAGAAATTAACTAGTTGTGAATCCAGCTTTAGGCACCGGAGTGGGTCATGACATATATGCCAATGTAGTCTTTATTCAAACGATTTTCAACAAAATAGATGCAATGTCTCTATAACCATATTATTCTTCATTTTATTCAGACATTGTTTGAAGGACAATTAATCAATTGAATACATCAAATATTTCATAACTCAATCAAATATTTCAATGTTAAGCAATATGAGTATGAATTTTTTCATATTGAGCATACTTTTTGAGATTATAAGTGTACATGAATGTACCAAACATAATTTTCACAAAATAGTTAGCATGCAATCTCAAAATATGTTATACCATCAAAATTAATTCCATAAAAATATGACTTAAAAATGATTAACATATGAAGTCATATATGTTAGGTGAGAAATATAAGAGTATGCTTACAAGTGAGAAATCATTTTATCACTTCTTATCACTTTTTTAAAGCAATGGATGACAATATATAAAATAGTCAATGAAGACATGAATCATTCATATTCTAATAGGCATTCATCAAGATAATATAAATCTTAATTTTGAGTTCAATGATGGTTTGAATGAAACAAGCAGAACATGACTTAACAAAACTAGCATAATTAGGTTTCATGAAAGCAATAATTAAATTTAACTTATGTACATAAATCACACCTTAACAAAATATAGAAGTTAAGCGTTTTATACGTTTATTTACCTCTTTGGAATTTTCATCCATACATTATCTCTCATGTTCATCTTGGTGGTTCTCATTTCATCATTTGTCTTCTTGTAGAGATTGATTTTGTTATCAAAATTTGGGTAAATTACAAATACACCCCCTAAGGTTTGCTTAAAATACAGATTAGCCTATGTGGTTTGAAAAATTACAAATACCCCTTATTAGAATTTTTTATTTAACAGAATTAACTGAAAAAATAAAATTCATAATTGTTCTCCTATATAATAAAATTACCTAAATTATTAATTGAAATATACTTTTAACATCATTAAAAACTGTTAATTGACTTGATGATTTATTAATAAAATGAGCTATTTGTTATGAAATTAGAAATCTCAGAGAGTGGGATGTAATTTTCAAAACCAAAGGGGGCAATTTGTATTTTAATAAAACCACAAGGGGTGTATTCGTAATTTACCCTCAAAATTTAACACTCTTGTTGTGTATCTTCTCTCCAAGTCCTTGGTGTTCTTTGAGATTCACCTACAAAATAATTAGATTTCTTTCTTGGTACCTATACTTTCATGGGTCATGAGGATTAGCCTTAAGAACATTTAATCTCATAACTATCTTAGGAGGATATTTTTCAAAGATGGTTTTGAAGTTCTTTTGTTTCTTGATATGATTAAAACCAATGCCTACTTTATCAAAAACATATCTTTTATTTCCAAGAAATTTTCAAGTGTTTTATTTAAAGCCTCAACATTGTTTTTCAAAATATTTTTCTCATTAGTAATAGATGTAAAGTCAATTTTCAAAGTAGAATTTTCTATTTTCAATACATCTACATCATTTGATAGAGAAATAACTAATTTCTTTAACACTTTATTTTTAGTACAAATTTTACTAAATTCATCATGTAATTCTCGAAAGCACTTTCAAGTTCTTCATAGTTAAGGGTTACCTCATCATCTTCTTCTGCCATTAAGCATAGATGGGATGTTTCATTGTTGTTACCTTCCTCATCAGACCAACTTTCATCATCTTCTTCCCAAATACCTTTAGTTTTCTTTTTGCTTCCATCCATCATTGTAAGTTCACGAGCTATGAGTGACCCTAAAAGTTCTTCAATACTTAATGTTGTTAGATCATTTGCTTCTTGAATAGCAGTTACTTGTGGCTCCCAAACCTTTGGCATGGACTTAAGAATTTTTCTCACAAGCTTAACATTAGTATAAGACTTACCAAGAGATTTTAGAACATTAATAATGTTAGTAAATCTAGAAAATATTTCATAAATAGATTCATGGGATTCCATCTTAACGAGCTCATAATCATGACTAAGCATATCAATACGCGACTCTTTTACTTGACTTGTTCCTTCATAGGTAATTTCAAGTTTTTCCAAAATCTCTTTTGCTGTATCACAACCAAAAATCTTATTGTACTCATTAGCATCTAATCCACACACAAGGATGAGTTTGGCCTTAGCATTAGTTTGTAACAGTTTATAGTTATACTCATCATATTCTTCTTCAGTTTTGGGCATACTAATATTGTCTACTAATTTGGTAGAGATTTTAGGGCCTTTTGTGATAATGAGCCACAATACATAATTAGTAGCTTGAAGATACAAAGTTTTTTTTGTTTTTTTTCCAATGATTATAATTGCTACCATCAAACAAAGGTGGCTTATTGCTTGTTTGACCTACAGCAGAGTAAGTACTAGATATGGTTGCCATGGATCAAAAACTCTAAGATTGTTAAATCTAAGAAAGAGCCTCAGGCAATGATATCAATTGTTACCCAAAAGGCAACCCAAGAGGGGGGTGAATTAGGTTTTTACAAGTTAAAACTAATAATTACCCAATAAAAACTTGACAATAAGTACAGTAGGTATAACAGATAATAATCTCAATAATATCACATGAATATCACAGTTAAAGCAATTTAAAGAGATGAGGAAGGAGAATGCAAACACAATTTATAGTGGTTCATAGCATGAATAACAATAATGATGAAAATCAAACTACTCCAAATCAATAACTCCATGTATATATACTAAATATCAACTCAATTTCACACTTCATAGCCCAATTTGAACAAAATCCCTTCTTTAGAGCAAAAGCAAAATTAAGGTTTTATAAAAATTTAAGGTTTTATAAAAATTTAGGGCTTTTCTTCATTTGTATACCTAAAATTAATACTTATCGTCAACCTTTATCATCAATAAATATTCAAAATCTTTCAAAACTTTGGGTAAAACCCCTTTTTAATGCATAAAAACTCATTTACTACAACATAATCGTCTCATACATACATATAACTAAGAAAATACAACATATACAGCTCAAATCATAGATATACGAAGTCAAGAGGACCCCTACCTCAAAGATGGAAGCTACAAGATGAAGATCCTACAAGAAACCTTAAGAAGGGTGCAAACTAATCAGTCAAGCTATTGATCTATATAGCGATCCCAGTTTTGACCCGACTCTTGTGGTATTCTGGACTCGGGTTTAATGCTCTCATATTGTTGTTTACTTTTTTTCATCCCTTGTATCTCTTTGAAATTGGCCTTTAGGTTGTTGTGGTTGTGTTTGGAACAGGTGGATTAATTGTTTTTCCCAAACCTTGTTGTCCAAATTTTTGCTCCTCTGCTCGAGCAGCCATTCTTGCGCTCGAGCGGGCTGTGTATATTTTGGTCCTCCGTTCGAGCGGCCGTTCTTGCGCTCGAGCGGGATGTGCAAACTCTCAGTACTTTGCACATTTGCAAAAGTATTGGAGGGATGTCTTTCACACTCGAGCGGATGGACGCTCAAGCGGCCTTCCTTGCGCTCAAGCGGGTTGTCTGTTGTCTGCATAAATACTGGATGTGTGTATTTTATGCTCGAGTGGGCCACTTTTGCGCTCGAGCAGAACAAAAACTTTGTGTCTGACGCTCGATCGTCAACTCTTCCGCTCGAGCGGACTGCGTGTATATCAGATCGCGAAAAGCACTTTTTACATCACTTTTTCAGATCTGTCCATCTTAAAACCCTAAAGTGAGACCCACTCTCTCTAAAATACTCCATCTCTCTAGATTTCCAACTAGTTCTAGTGGTTTCTCAACCCTTGTGCCTTCATTAAAAAGGTAGAGCTCCTCAAGCTCTTCACTTTGATCCGAGTAGAAGTTGGTTTCGTCATTTTTGAAGTTCCATCCTTGCTTGGCTCGCCTTCTCTCTTTGAGGTAGGGATTTTCTACACTTTGTTATGATTTTTAACTTAGTTATTTGTGGTTGTGTAACAATGGTGGAAGCTGGGAGTAATTTGAGCAAACCTAGGGTTTGGGTGAAGTATAAAAGAGGGTTTTTTTTGGGTGGAAATGAAATAAATGAACTTGGGGTTGGAAAATGAAGTCTTGTTGTGTCAAAATGAGTATTTTGGTACTTGGGTTAATGTTTTGAAAATGGGGGTTTGTGCCCTAAAATGACTATCATATATATTTTGAATAAATAGTTGAAATTGATGTTGTAAACTTGGAATTGGACAAGTATTGAATGGGTGGTGAAATTGATTAGATGATGTGTCTCATCTTTGGAAATTTTGAATAAAATTATCTGTCTTGAGATTGTATATCTGTTTAGAAATATCTGTATTGGGCTATCAGTGGAGGATAGCTTTGATTATTGTAGAAATTGCATGTGGATTAGATGAATTGAGACTATCCTATGGTTGATTATCATTGAATATGATCATGTTGTAAATACATTATATATGTATATTTACTTGGGAGGAGAAAGGGGATGTACTCCATATGTACGATTATGTGTTTAAATACATTGTATATATATGATTGTGTGTGAGGAGAAATGGGATGGACTCCATTATAATTAAATTGGCCGGAGTGTTCTGGGTGAAAGTCCCGAAATCTATACATGGGTGCTGATCCAGCGGATGAAATATCTGTAAAATGAAAAGTTGACATTATACATAGGTGCCGATCCCGCGAACGAAATATCCGTGAAATGGCAATTGGAAGTGTTATGAGTTGATTGTGAAATGTTGAATCATTGAGTTGTAGTCTCATTTGGGTTATTGAAAAATAAAGAAATTGAATCATATACATTGAAATAAATTGGAAGAAAATGAAATGGAATATGGAACTGGTATTCTATGGCAATATATAGTATGAATGTTGTATCCCGGGCATTGTATATGCACATGTACTTATATCTTTGTTAAATCTCATATATTGTGTTAGATTATTCCTACGGGCTGTGGCTCACCCTATTTGGGAAAAATATTTTCAGGTACTGATGGCATGCCTCTACCAAGGTAATAGCATTGGAGGAATCTTTGGGAAGCAAGAGTTTCTAGTTTTGTTATATTTTTGTATAGCCTAGGGCTAAATTTGTCTGAGCTAGTCTCCTTTTCTTGTAACCAAGCCAAGACTTGGAAATGTGTAAGCCCAAAGGGTATTTATTTATGTTAAACTCTTTTGTATTAACATTTTCATATAATGAAAGGATTATTTACACTCTGATTTATGTTGTTATATATATGCTTCTGGGATGTATTTATCGTATTATTTTGGGGGCGTTACAATCTAGGCTTGTTCTTCACTTTTCTTACATGATCAAAGATGGATTCTTGGTGAAAATGGGTGAAATCAAGGGTTTAGAGGTCTAAGGTTTCGAATATGGAGGAGAGGAAGAAAGAATAAAAAGTTTGGACCAAAAAGTGACTTTATAGTGGCTAACTTCGAATAGACCGCTCGAGCAGTGAAATTAACTCTCTGAATCTTGAACAGACCACTCAAGCGGTCAAAAGTTCACTCAAACGAACTATGCACACAACTCAGGTACACAAATTTCAAATGGGCATAACTCTCTCGTCCAGACTCCGTTTGGGTCATTTTTGTGTCTAAATCGAAGCCTTAGAAACAAGCTTTCCAATGGTTTTAGTCTCACATCCAGATTCAAAGTGTGAAGAGAGAAAAAGGTAAAAGAGTGAAGATTGCTCATGGGACAATTATCCGAATCAATGTTTTTGGTTCAATCATACTTTACCCTTATGATACCACCCCAATCAATATTCTAAAATAAATCAAAAAGGCTCCAATAACAATAATAAGAGAGTCAAGAGTAATCCCATAGTCCAAGGAGTACGAAGTGTTACAAAACTAAAAATGATGGTATTATTAGAATAAAAAGATATGTGCTGAGAATTTTATTTTTTTGATGTGTGTATTAAGAAGATGTTCATTGAGTGTATATACTGAGGGAAATTAGTGTGTGGAAATAGAATTACCCTGGTATTAGTTTATTATGATTAAATTTATAAAATTACGTAAAAATGTTATTATTTTTATAAAATGGAGGGTAATAATATGGGATTATATTAGCAAAGAGGGCTGCTAATTGCCCCCTACCTTTTTACTTTAGATCGTTTTTGTTTATTACAGTTTTGTCTTAACATCAAATTCCAATTTTGTTCCCATTCCTATCCTCTAAAGTCTAACCCTAACCTTAATCCCACCACCACTCCCACTCTCGCTGACACCCTTCAGTGCCCAACCTACAACTACTTCCACTCCCACTGACAGTCTCTGGAACTATCACTTCCACTTCCTACCATCATGATGCCCACCCTCTACGAGCCCAACCATCGCGATCTTCATCCTCACCAACAACCTAGATCCAAAAATAGATCAACGAGCAACCTAGATCGACTCTCTTTCGTGATCTTCATCTTCATCCTCCGAAACCTACTCGATTTTTTCTCTCTCTTGCACAACTCTCTCTGTGTGTGTATGTGTGTGTCAATTTCTCTTTCTACCTCATAGCTTGGTTGATTTCTCTTCGTTCGGTTGCACAGAGTCCAACTTGTTGAATATGTTCGGTGCTCCATAACCGAACATATAGCGACCCCGGTCTTTTTCCCATTTGATTATTGTATCCAGACTTACGTTCCGTGGATTCCGCTGTTATATTTGTTGTTGTTGTCCTTTAATTCCTTATTCTTGGGTTATAGGATGTGTTTAGCAGGTTGGTTGCAGATTGGTTAGGTTTAGAAATCAAATCTGCATGTTCAGTTTTTGGCTTGGTCGCTCGAGCGAGCTTCTCTTCGCTCGAGCGAGGTCTTCGTTTTTGGTTCTTCGCTCGAGCGAGCTTTCCTTGGCTCGAGCGAGAGATTGCGTCTAGTACTTAGACCTGAGAGATGTGTTTCTTGGCTCGAGCGAGCATTTCTTCGCTCGAGCGAGCGAGGTGTATGTTTTCGAGTTCGTCGCTCGAGCGAGCATTTCGTCGCTCGAGCGAGCTTTTGGGTTGCAGACCTGAAGCATCGAGTTTTTGGCTCGAGCGAGCTTTTCTTCGCTCGAGCGTGGATTTATGTGTCTGGTCGCTCAAGCGACCATGTCTTCGCTTGAGCGAGCCTGTCTAGTTTAAATACGCAGCAACAGTTTTAAAACGTTTTTTTTACAACTTTTTGATCCAGAAACCCTAGTTACGAGTTTTCTCTCTCCCAACTCACCTTCTCTCCTAGGTTTGATCTAGTAGGGTGTGTTTTTACCCTAGTTGCTTTACAAATAAGATAGAGGAGAGTGAGGGCTTTCATTTAATCTGAACGGTTGTTGATTTGGAGCACTTTGGAGTTTGGGCTATCATCTCCGTCTTCTTCTTTTTGGGTTCTTGCTTCGAGGTAGGGATTTCCTACTCCATTTATACGCTTTAATCCTAAGTGTTGGTATTTTGGTATGTGGGGGTAGTTTGGTAATTTTGGGAGAAACCTTAGGGTTTTGGCTTAGATTAATTTGTATAATTAATTTAAGGGAAAAATGTGGGATTGGGTTTAATTCATGAAGTTGGGGAAATTATGAGATAATGATATAGTTGGGTAGTTTAAATACTTACCTATGAGAATGTTGATTTTACATTCATTGTTGTATTTATTTCCTGTTTAGAAATAACTGTTTTGGGCTATCGGTGGAGGATAGTCGTGATTGTTGTAGACCTTGCATGTGGCTTAGGTATAACTGGAATTAAGTTACTTATGTTGACTGTTGAATTAATACAGAACATTACTTGTATTGATTATGTGTTGTATATGGCAATTGTGTGTTTCATTGCATATGCATGTTGTTTGGAGAAGATAGGGGATGAACTCCACGGTTTAGGGGAAGATAGGGGATGTACCTCTAAACCGAATTTGTTGGGAGGAGATAGGGGATGGACTCCAGTAGCATCACTCATATGTGTGCTTATTGATAATAGCAATATTGCTATTTGTTGTTGATATGATACATCATTATAATGTGTATCAGTTGGAAGTATGGAAGTGTTGTGGTTTGAGCTTTAGTCTCATTTATCTTTTGTGACATCTGGATCACTATTATAGTTGGCCAGGTTCTGAGCCATAATGATATAATTGGAAAGTTGAATAAATATTGGAAAGTGAAAGGTGTCATAGACAATATGTCATAGACAATGTAGACATTCGTGTCATGAAATTGGAAATTGATTATCTCGTGTTAACCATGTATCGAATGCTAATGCTTTAGTTAATTCTTATGCTTGGTTTAGTATTTTTCTACTGGGCTGTGGCTCACCCTATATGGGAACTTCATTTTCAGGTTCGGGTGGTTCACTACCTCCAAGGACTTAGCTTGTGAGGATTTGGACTCGAAGACTTGCTTTATTTTATTTGTTTTATTTGAACAACTTGTAAACTTTCAAGCCTAGGGCTTTATTTGTTTTTGAGTTAGAACTCATGGAATTGTGTCCAAGTGTTGGCTTGGCAAGATGTAAGCCCATAGGGCATTTATTATGATGTTTTTATTTCATGGTACTCTGATGAATGGAATAAGATACTTTATTTCCTTATAATTCCGCATGTTAATATTATGTATTATAGGTTTATTTTGAGGGCGTTACAGAACATATACCTTTTGTTCAGCTATATACTACCGAACATCAGGCTTTTGTTTGAAACTGGTTTTTCGAATGATGACGAGAGTGGTCGTGAAGGCAAAAAGAGGGGTTGGGGGTGCCTGCTGTAGACACCCCATTTTTGACCGACCTTAAGACTCAGACGTCATCGTCTGTGCACTCGGTGATTGTGTATGTTTGTGCTCGTTTTGAGTTTTCGGAGCCTTCAGCTGAGCGCCTTGTCTCAGGAGCTCTTAACTTTCTCCTCTTGGCCTGGTTTTTGGACCATGCCTTGCTGCCTTTGCCTAGAGCGAAACAAAGGCCTGTAGGCCATTTTTTGTAGTCGTAGGCTACCTTTTCCTCTCGTAGGCCACTTGTAGTGGCCCGTAGACTAGTTTTCGGGGCTTCCGGCCGAGTGCCTTGTCTTGCGGACTCTTGTCTTTTTTCCTTTTTGGTTTGTTCTTGAACCAAACCTTGTTACCCCTTGCTTGGAGGGTGGAACAGGGGTGTAGACCAGTTTTCTCCCCTGTAGACCACTTTTCTTCCCTGTAGACCACTTTTGGTAGTCGGTCAGCTAGGGTGGGTGGTCGGTCGACCAGCCTAAGTGGTCTACAGCCTGCCACCACTTTCTCCTCTCTTTGTAGACCCTTTTTCTCCCCTGCCAGCTAGTTTTTTCCCTTGTCGACCACCTGAGGTGGTCGGTCGACTAGGGGGGTGGTCAGTCAACCACTTTAAGTGGTCTACGGCCTTTTTTCTGCTTTTGCAGATATTTTTGGTGCCAGCTGTGCCAGCTGGTGGCCACTGAATGCATCCTCCATACACGTGTATGGAGGGTTTCAAACAAGTTTAAGCTTGTCAAGCAAGCTTGTGGTTGCATTGTTCTATAAGAGGAGAGCTATCTCTCCATTTCCAGAGGTTCTAAGATTTTGGAGTAAAAAATTTCACTCTGTCTCTAGAGTTCTCTCACTCTCTCTCTCTCTATATTGTGTTACATTGTGCTCAAAAGTGAGTGTTCTTCACATTTTTGCCTACAAACACCTAGTCAAACACCACTACCTTGGAGCTGAGATTATTGAAGGTTTGTTTGGAGCTTAAAAAGCTGGTTTTTGGCTCAGAAAAGCTGTTGGTTTTGTTGTTCTTCAAGGGTAGGTCATATTCTCTTTAAAGCTTTGTTTTAGTTGCTTACTTAGCCATCTTTGCATGCTTCTTTTGGCTTAGCGCTCAACTGTAAAAACCTTTGTTTTGAAGTGTTTAAAAAGGTTGTTTAAGGCCTTGTTTGGGTTAGGGGTGTCTCTCACTCTTTTGTGCCTTATTTGTTTTGCTTTGTGCTACCTTTTAAAGCCCTTGAAAGTGGAAATGTGGTTTTGAGGTCCCAAATGGGTGGGGGTTATCCCCCCTCCTCTTCTCTTGTTTGCTTGTGTTGTTGGCCCACCAAAAGAGCATGTGTTTCTACTTCTTTGTGGCTTTGTTTAGGCTCATTTTTTGTGACTTTTCAGACCTGCCTTAACTCTGTTTTTGGCTATCATGGTCACCTCTTGCATGCTTATTGTACTTGTAGTGTAATCCTACTTGTAGCCTTGCAAAGTAGCATGTTTTTGTGCCTTGAATTTGCTTAGTTCAAGCATGTTTTTAGCCATTATTTGCCATTTCATAACTCTAATTTTGGTTGGTGGAGTCACCTCTTGCTTGGTTTTGGCACTTGTAGTGCAATCTTGCCCATTAGCCTAGTGTACTCGGTGTTTTGGCCTTTCATGCTAGCTTGTCTTGGCTATACTCCATGCATGTTTTGGCATTATTTTGACATGCTTTAGGACTATTTTGAGTCATCTTGGTCCTTTGGGGCTTGCTTTGTATAGCTATAGTGTAAATGACTTCACTAGTCTTGAGTTTTGAGGCTCGTAGCATGCTATATTTGTGATGTGTGCATGATATGGCATCATTTGGTAGGTGATTTCATAGCTTATATCTTTGCCATGCTTCCACTTAAATCACTCTTTCAATGCTTTTGAAAAGTTGAGCATTATGCCTTGTTTGTGAGCCAATACATCAGCTTATTGTTCTTGCCATCTATGCTACAAGTCTAGCATGTTTTCGCCACTATTTTGAGCTGCCTTATATCTGTTTTGAATGGTTAGGGTCATTTGAGCATTGCTTAGTATGGTTGTAGTGTAAAGGGCCTTGACTAGCTTTGAGTTTTGGGGCTTTTAACATGTTGTGCATGTGATGTTTGCATGGTGTGGCACCATTTAACATGTTATTTCAGAGCATATAGCCTTGCTATACTCTCATATAATTCATGCCTTTATTGTGTTTGAGAGTTGTGTTTAATGCCTAGCTTGCGAGCCAATACATGAGCATGTTGTTGTAGCTTTTGGTGCTTCATTTTCAACATGATTAGGCCACTGTTTTGGCATGTTTAACCTTTGTCCGGGGTTGGTTTGGTCATTTGTGGTTAGTATTGTATGCCTATAGTGTTATGCTCTTTGCTTGCTTCAATGCTTTCGGCTCTTAGCATGTGTTGCATGCATTGTTGCATGATTTGATGTTGTTTAGCATGTCATTTCAGAGCTGAAATACATGCCATTGCACTCCATTGCATGCCATCTTTCATTTGTTGTATCACTTTGAAAGAGGTCTTAAGCCCTTTGTTCGTTTGAGCACGAAATTGAGGCGTTCATGCTCAAGGGCATGATGCTTCTTTCATGCTCAAGAAGCTTGTGGCTTAGTCCGTCTTTCAAATTAGAGGATTTCTCACTTTTGGACTTAATCTAAAATGAGTAAACAAAATGAATCAAAGTAAAACATGTCAAGATAACATGTTTGTGATGCATTGCATGTGTTTGGATCGGAGTTTAATCCAAACACGAGAAATGTGGGACGTTTCATACTTGAAGTGATGAAACGTGTCATATTTCTCGGTCGCCGACCCTCTTGATCGAGCATGATATAGGTGGAGGCCCTTATGTATTATTTGTGCATTCATTGACATTGACTTGTGCAAGTTTGGCTTCTCGGCCATCGTGCATTGCGATGCTTGGTTGGCGGCCCGAGAGTCGAGTACCGCGCTCTTTTGAGCTTGAGAAATGATAGGGAGGGTGGTTGTGCACACATATCTTGCAAATACACTGCTATGCCCCTTGTTGTTCTCTGTTGCAGCAAAACTGGAGTTTGGAGAATCAGCTGGTCGACTGACCACAAGAAGTAGTCGACCGACCAGTAAGGGTGGTCGGCCTGCCAGTTTCTCTAGTCTACAGCCCCTTTTTCTGGTCAGCAGCCCACCAGAGGGTCCCTGTGTTGGAGTAGAAGCAATCTGGAAGTTTGTGCAATTTTCAGAGATCAAATCAAGTGCAAACAGAGGCAATTGGTGGCATAGCAATGGATTCCCGAGCGAGGCGATCGAGCATGCATGCATCCCTTATCCCGAGGCCTTCTAACTGTTTTGCTTAGCTAAGTTAGCTTAGTCGTTGTTGTAATTGATTAGTTAATGTGTTTAATTAATTCGGTTTGTAACTTATTAGCTTAGATTAGCTAGTTGTTCCAATTTTGTAATATTTAGTTAACTAGGAATAGTTAATTAGTTTTGTTTTGTAATAATTAGTCTAATTAGTTTAATTAGATTAATTGGTTAGCTTAGCTTAGTTAGCTTAGCTCATTATTCGGACCCTCCGTCGAGAGGGCAAATGTTGTAATAAGTGTGCGTGTGTGTGATGCATGTCTTCCAACCCCATTTCTTTCTCCCTTTTACTTGTCAGCTTTCGATGGTTAGTTTAGGGTATATCTCAATTAGCATACTTATGCTTTGCATGCGTGCATCATTCATCTGTCTTGCATGCACCGGGCTCGGCGCATCATTCAAACTGCATTGTATTTCAATTCCTATTTGAATCTTAGCCAGCCGAGCCTATTTTAGCTACATTTTTGCATGTGTTGCATTAAGCATTGTCAACATAACTAGGACCATGCATTGATTACTAACTAGTTTCTTTTTTGGCTCAGAGTACACTGTGAGTGTTTATGCTTTAGCATTCTTGCATGTGTGTAAGTGACTGCCATGATTGCATGCTTGCCATGAGGCTATTTGCTTAAGTGTTAAATTGCATGAATGCCTGTGGATGAAGGCTTCATTGCTTGAATTGGAACAATTCATCAAAATGTGCGTTTTAAGCCCACTTGTGGAGTGGCAAAATCATCATGTTTTAAGCCCACTTGAGGGTGGCAAAATCTGCGCTTTAGCCTACTTGCGAGTAGCAACTCCAAACCATTTTAAAAAACAAACATGAGATGTTTTGTTCCAATCCGCGTGATTGCGTGTATACTTGTATGCTGTGCGCATCACATAGTAAGGTTAGCTAATAAACCGGAAAAAGAACACATGTGTTTTCAAAATAACGTATCATGTTTAGTAGAGGCCGATCCTTCGATCGAGCGAGCGGGGGTGCTCATTTCAAGACCTTCCCCTCTCGTACCCAAGTTCCCGAGCCAAGACAACTTTGGTGATGACGGACATGTGGCCATAGACACGAGTCAGGGTTTCCTAAATTTTCCAAAACAAAATATTTAGGTGGTGACTCTGAAATCTGACAAAGCAGTCCATGTTTGGCGCTTTTGATTCAAAATTGATTTTTCAAAAACCAATTATCGGATTTGGACTCTTTGGTGATTTATCAGTCTTACATTACACTTTGTGAGATTAGATTCAGAACCGTGACAGGAGTCTGAACTGTAGTGGCTATGAACCCAAATTCGCGCCCTCGCGCGCGGAGCGGAGTTCGGGCGGTCTACACCTGCCAAAATGTAAGAGAGGTCTTAGAAGTACAAGGGTGGAGATCAGAAGGAGAAGTAGGGGGTCATCAACGAGGGAGGACGTTGGGGGAGGGTCACCGGAGTGGGAGGAAGACTGCTGGAGGAGGAAATGAAGAGTTGTAGGTGGAAGGTGTAGGGGTGTGGTTCAAGGGATATATTTGGGATTTTGGTAGGGGTCCAATAAAAAATAAAGAGGGAAGTAATTTTGGTAGTTAAGGGCCAAAGAAATGGGGGGTCCAAAATAGAAATGTAGGGGCATTTAACAGCCTTCATTAGCAAAACTGTTAATTCCATAATCCCATATGACTCTTAATTCCATGTAACTTTCCAAAACAATCCTCTTTTTTTATGAGTTATACCCTCGATCCCTTAAAAAAAAACACAATCAGAGAATCTCTAATCCTTACTCTTTTTTTTTTTTCCCTATATCAAACTTAAATAAAAATTTAGTTAAAAGCTTGATCCTATATAAAACATCCCAATCCTTACACTTTTTTTTATCAATTTTTTTTTTTGAAAGATTCCGAACTTATTGTAAAAAATTGTTTTAACTACTTTTTATTAAATAAAACTATCTCCAATCCTTGCTTCTTTTTTAATTTTATTAAATTATGACTGTTCAAAATTTTGTGAAATATTTAATTCATTATTGATTTGATGAAAAAAAATCTCTCTCATAAAGATTTAATAAAATGGTATGACCAATTTTTGGTCAAATTCGAATTTGATAATGATGAAAGGTTTGAGATGTCTCATATATGATGACATATAATGTATACATATTGATATCAACATGTTGACACTTATCATTTTAAAATATAATATTTATTTAAACAACATTCAATTATTATAGTGTTTGTTTGGGAAGTTATTATAGCCCGTTTTTTTTATCTTTTTATCTTTTTTGAGTTACATTATTTTTCTATTTTTTACGTATTTTTTTTTTTATAAATTGTTACAAAAATATATTTATTTAGCACTTCCTAAATAACCTTATAATATCATTGTCATATCATTGTATCAAATTATACATATTATCTTTTGTATATATATATTTCCTAAATAAATAGTATTTTCCCTTACCACTTACTTCACTATGAAAGGTACAGGTAGGGAGGGCGGATTTATATTGCCTTCCTTACCTTACGTCATATCAAGTGTAGGACAAATAGGAAGATAACATGATAGAAATAAGGTTAGAGCAGGTTAATTTTATAAATTTATAAAGCACAATACTACTAATAAAATTAGAGATAATATGGTACATCACATATAATAATATATTATTTATTTAAACAACATTTAATTATTATAGTGTTAGTTTAGAAAGTTATTGTAGCATTACATCATTTTTATATTTTTTACATATTTTTTTTGAATTGTTAAAAAATATATTTATTTAACACTTTCCAAACAACTCTATAATATCATTGTCATATCATTGTATCAAATTATGCATATTATCTTATATATATATATATATATATATACATCCTATATAAATAGTATTTTCCCTTACCACTTGCTTGACTATGAAAGGTACTTAAATTACTAGGTAAGGAGGGCGGATTTATACTGCCTTGCTTACCTTATGTCATATCAAGTGTAGGACAAATAGGAAGATAAAATGATAGAAATAGGGCTAGAGCAGGTTAATTTTATAAATTTATAAAGCACAATACTACTAATAAAATTAGAGATAATATGGTACATCACATATAATAATTTATAAATAATGAGAGTTACAATATGTAAAATGATGAATAAATAAATAAATATAAATAAATGTTGTGTAATTTTGTAATGTTTTTGTTGTTGGTGTAGCTTCAAATAAGACTAAACCTAATCAAATTAGGAAAAAGAAACAAGGAAATTAGCGTTTGGTTAAATTTGGACTCTAAACTATTTCTTTGTGGGCTAAGATTTTTCCTTCTTAATTTAAGTTTTTGTTTTCTTATTAATTTAGGATTGTGTTTAAGGCTAGCTCTATATACTCCCATGTAACTCTATGTTTTTAATTCATTCATTAGTTTTGTGATCTTAGAGAGAGGTACACAATAGTGAGAGTGAGAGACAAATCATTGGAGAGAGAGTTTGTGAGATTGAGTGTGAGAGACTCTTGTAACTCCTTTCATATTGATCTTGGTAAATCCATAGTGGACGTAACCCTTAATTTGGGTGAACCTGTTGGCTACATATTTTGTAAAGCCAAATCATAGTTTGACACGTGGCAGAATAAGGGTATTATGGGAAGATAATTCAAGTCTTCGATCCTGATCGAACACGTGGCAATGAACATTGGTACTTACATGATCTGAGTAGCACTAGATCAGTAAAGAAATACAAAGTGACGTGGCTTCAACAGTTACTCAATATTCAAATTCAAATACAGGAGGGAAGCTCAACTGCAAGAGATGGCGTAGTGGGGCTACTTCTAAGGCAGCATGATCATCGATCATGGAGGAGCAGTTCGACGGTTCGAAGTGCAGTTCGAAGGTCATCTTTGACAAGTATAAATAGCAGGGAAGCCCTCAGAAAAAACCCCCAGACTCAGATCATACAAACCAGTCTTTATTTCATATTTTCCTTTCCAGTCTTACATTTCCTGCACTTTAAATACCTGCACTTTAATACCCGCACTGCACTTCGATTCATAGGAGTAGTTTCAAGTAGATTCAAGTAGACTGTTGCTGTAAACCTCTTCGAGGCTGAGTTTGAACCATTGTAAGTGTTCATTTTAATGAAATACTTCGATTGTTCTTCATATTAACTGTTATTTCTCTTAAATTCTCCTAAGTCAAGCCACCAGTAAAAGTCCTCTTCATTGAGGCTGAAAGAACTAAAACACAATCGTCTGATAATTGGTTGGCAATTATAATTTCTGTAAGGACTGATTGATCCTTGCTGGCATGCTCGCATTTACAAAATTACCCTTCGAAAAGCCAAAAAGCCAACATATATTTTTGGCACGCCCAGTGGGACTTGTTAAAATGGCTAGACGAAGACGACAAGGAGAAAATGAACGCCTGGAAGAAGGCGTAGAAGGAGAGGTAGAGATACCTAATCCAGAGGAGAATGTGGTTACACATCCTGTGGAGACTCCTATGCTATCAGAACCTTTGGTCGAACAGACCAGTACTTCTGGACAAGAACCACATGTTCATAATATTGGACGAAACCAAGGAATTGGACCATCCACCGTTCCATCTACCCAGCCAACAAACCCATGGGATGGCTTGGTAGATGCTATGGGACAACAATTAATGAACACAATGGAAAGGTGGGCAACATCCTTTTTGGATCGAATGAATAATCACCAACCAACAAATACAAGACACACGGAGGAAATTTTAAATGTCCATCAGCAAAGATTGGCTAGAGAAAAACAGCCTATGCAAGTTAATGGACAATTTAATGGTCAGACTAGTACTCAGAACTATGAAAGACCATTGCCTCAGTCTTGGTATGAACCCATTTCAAGGCCTGTAGTAGGCCAAAATGCCTCAGTACTCAACAGTGAAGCCACACAAGGTGGTGGATCTGGCCAAGTACAAGAAAATGGCATAAGAATGGTGGCAAATCCCATGTTCGAAGCCATACCTGGCACTAGGGGGTACAATAACCCCTTGTTCGAATTCATACCTGGGGGGTTGGAAGGTTTTCCCACAAATGGAAGGGACACAATACCTGTTCCAGCACCTTTCACAGGTCCTTTCGCAGGACAGGCTCAAAGGGGTTACCCATACCCTCAACAGCAACCTGCACCACAGGGGCAACCAGTCCCAAATATACCACTTTTTGGACCAAGAGGACCACAGGCACAAGTTTGTCCACCAAACCCTGTGTTTGTCCCTCCAGTAGTGGCTCAGCAAGCCCAAAATATGGTCCCTAGGGACCAAATTGCTGATATTGTTAGGGAGATGTGTGGACCGATGGCTCGGGGGGTCCAGACTCCTGTATACAGAAAACCATACCCAGAGTGGGTAGATAGGGTACATGAATACCCAAGAGGATTCAGAATACCAGACTTTACCCTATTCTATGGAATTGGAAATCAATCGACAGTAGAGTACATTGCCAGATTCGCTGCTCAATGTGGTGAATTCACTAATCATGATTACATAAAACTGAGATTGTTTCCAAACTCTTTAACTGGGGGAGCATTTGTATGGTATATCAACCTTACACCTGGCTCCATTCAAAATTGGCAACAAATGGAAGATGCATTTCATGCCCAATTCTTCCAATCAGAGCCAGAAGTGTCCATGGCAGACTTGGCAAGATTGAGTCAAAGGCCTGAAGAAAAGGCTACTCAGTTCATTGCCAGATTTAAAAGGGCTCGAAATAAATGTAGAGTCATCCTTCCAGAGCCAGAATTTGTAAGATTGGCTCAAAACGGTTTAGAGTTCAGGCTTCGAAAGAAGTTTGATTCAACTGAATTCAGGGATTTGGTCGAATTAACCTATAAGGTGTCTCGATATGAAGCATTACTAGAAGAAGAACAAGATCGAAACAATGCTTCGTATAAGACATACTATAGAGATCCCAATTATGAAATCGATGCAGGCAGAGATTGTGGGCAAAGAACCCGTAATCTGTGAAGCATTAATTCATAAGGACACAACCATCGACCAGCAATTTAAAAAGAAAGACTTTCACAGAAAGTACTCTTTCGACTTAACAAAAGCAGATGACATTTTTGATCATTTGCTTGCAGTTAATTTCCTTAAGTTACCAAAGGGGGTAAAACTGCCATCTCTTGATGAACTTAAAGGAAAAGCATACTGTAAATGGCATAATTCTTGGTCTCACTCGACTAAAAACTGCATTGTTTTTCGAGACAGGATCCAAGAGCAAATCCGGAAAGGAAGTCTGAAGTTCCCAGCCAAAACAGAGAAAGCCATGGGAATTGACAGTAACCCGTTTCCAGAAGTTGGAGAAAGCGCGGCTAATGTGGTTGTACCAAACTTTCAGAATCTATCTCTGCAGGAATTGGAAGAGGTCAATGTGCAAATGCATATTGCCAACCAGACAGCTGCCAAGAAGAGACTAGAAACCCGCCAGTTGTTGGACAAGGTTTCTCACATCAGAAGGAAAACTCTGATGAAGAAGTACTGGATGACGATTCCTTGGAAGCAGCTGTAATGCAGAGGATGTGCCCAGATGCAGACTAAGCTACAAATGGTTGAAGGGGCTTCCAATTGATGAGAAGCAATACTATAGGGATGTTCAGAGACGCCCTAAGTCAACCAATGCTTACAACAAAAGGCCGTATCCGGCTAGTGATAGGCAGCGACCTTTAGTAGTTGAGCCTGCAGTAGACAGAATGCGTGATAAAGGCAAGAGGCCCTTGCATGAATCCAGGCCATCTAACTACTACAGAATGGAGAGTAGCCATTCCGAAAGAAGATTGGAGAGGAGTTCAGGTTATGGGACTAAAGCCAGAGATTGCCGCCCCCCAGACCAACCTCACACAGAACAGAAAATGGCCACCTCCATCAAAGGCCAGAATCAAGCTCAAGGCATGCGATTAAAACCAAGCACTTACCTCCACGGCCAGTTTCGAAGATGGCTTCGAAGGTGGAAAAGGGTGATTCGACATCTGAATCAGTAAGCTCTTGGATGCCTGGAGTTCCAGATTGGTTTGTAATGCAAAACAAACCTAGGAATTGTTTGCCAGGAGAGAAGTTGGAATCACAGGAAGGATGGTCAAACCTCCTTTGGTGGCTCCGAACAACTGGGTATTGCTGAAACACCCGAAGACAAAGGAACCAAATATGGTCCCAGTTATCTCCAGATCACAGAGGAGGAAGATTCAGCGTAGGTACACCCAGTACCAGCAAGATCTGAAAGAAGGTGGAGAGAGTTCTTCACAGGACAAGACAGAAGAGAAGAAAACTTCGAAGTCAGACCATGTTCCAAAACCGACTTTACAAAGTAAAGTGGTTTGTAGCAGAGAACAATTGGCCCAAGTTCATTCCGAATTGAGGGCCAGGGAGAAGTCTAGTTTGGCAGGGCTGGAGAAGGCTCTGATGGAAAGTGACAGTGAAACGGAAGAAGAGATTGGCATGAGCCAAGAGAAGGAAATGACAGAAGGAATGTTCGAAGCCTTCATGGCTGAACAAGCATTCTTGACTGAAGATCCAGTTGAGAAGGATCCTTCGAAGGGATCAGTTGTCAATGAAATACCAGAATGCAGCATGGAGGATGCTGCTGAAGACACTGAGCAAGGTAGCCAAGAGGGAAGAAGACAGGTACCAGCAGCTTCAGTTTGGCTCATTTCCCCCTGTATCAGTCAACATGGTACACATACTACCCTATGATGAATTCCAAGCTGAAAATGAGGATCAAAGTGACCAAGACATGGATCAAATTCCTGTCTCTAGCGAGGAGTCACAAGTGAGTATGTTACAGGATGCTCCTGAAATGGCTACTCCAATGGAAACTGAGTGTGAAGCGAGGAAGAGGTGAGCATCAACCTCTCATATCCTTTTGAATCCCCTCAAATTCCATGACCCAACATGTCAAGCCTTTGTACATCAAGGCTTTCTTTGATGGGATACAGCTAAACCGAGTCCTAATAGACAATGGGGCAGCGGTAAACTTATTACCGAAATCTTCCCTGAAGAAACTAGGGAAGAAGAATCCCAGGTTGATCCCAACCAGCACAACCATTGCTGGCTTTGCTGGAGATAAGCAGATGGCTCAAGGGATTCTGCCTATTAATTTGAGTGTGGGGACCAGGGATTGTATGACAGCTTTCTTCGTTCGTCATCGACAGCAAGGCCAAATATAATGCCTTACTTGGGAGAGATTGGATCCACACCAACAAATGTGTGCCTTCCTCTTTGCATCAGAAGATCATGATGGCCCTGGGCAATGGAGAGACAGAGGAGATTGATGCAGATCCTCAACCTTTCATAGCCTGTGCAGACTTTGCAGAGGCCAAATTGTATATTGAGGGAGTAACACCACTCAGTATACTGAGGAAAGCTGATGGCTCAACCGAAGTGACGGCTGATGAGGAATGACACACCTGAAGCACTTAGTCCAAGAAAGTGCTGATGAAGAGGTTGTCGTGAAAGATGACAATGATGCTGGTTATAGGCAAAAAAGTGAAGAGCGCGAAGCCAAGTCCTTGGCTTTGATTAAATTCTCATCATTGGACGTAAAAGCAATAGTCCAGAAAGTACAGAGGCAAGAGAGAGAGGCCATGATAATTGTTGTAAACAAGAACAGCAACAGGTCAGAAGTTTGGCCCTTGATAAATATTGTGCATTGGACATTGAAACAAAAGTCCAGGAGATACAGGAAGAAGACGCCTTATGGACAGATTTTGTCTATGAGGAGGAGGGCAGAGATGTCGAATTAAAGAACCTAGGAGCAAAAC